>CM059587.1:60355000-60837500 GCA_030407085.1 Trichopria drosophilae
GTACGTAACATATAAATATTTTGGTGCCAGAAGTGGGATCACGCGCGTGTTCGGGCAAAGAATTTTTTTTTAGCTTTGAACTTTAGCCCGCCCTGTGATCTTCGGATCCACACGTCCTGACGTAGATTACCTTCGCGCAAGTGAAAACAAAAAAGTGCGAAAATATAAACTCAAAAGACAAAGTGGAAAGACTATACAAGTGACCTTTAGGATCATTTAACCGTAGCTGCTCATCACCAGCATCTCAGAGAAGGACAGGATGACTACCTGGCAAATCTGGTGGGCAGCAGTCTACGTCATAGCTGTCGTCGGGGCCAACGACCCACATCCACGAGGGTAAGTCGCTACATTCTCCACTCAGTGCATACTTATCGTTCGCCCTACATATGTATATATTATTGCATTTATGCGCTATAACTTTGTCCGCGTACACTGCATATTCGCGAGTCGAGAAGTCTTTCGCGGTTGAATGAGCAAGGCTCCCAACGTACTCGGGTCACCCGTGGTTAATAAAATCAGGAAACGCAACCGTACCGCGTACGAAAACGACTTGTCGAACGCGAACCGATCGGGTTCTCCCGAAGATTGAACTGAGGACCCAGATCGAAAATTCGTCATGGCGGAAGCGGGCGCGCACACGGGGCCGGAGCCGACGCCGACGTCGACACTAACACTATGTCCGTCGGCAAAGGACGTAATTTATACAATTCCCGATTTCTACGGAAATCGTGAAACATACGCGAAATTTGCAAGCGCGTGCAAAGGGGCGCTGGCTTTGTTAACCGACGCTAACAAGCCGCTTTTACATTTCCTCCTAAGAGGAAAGTTAAGGGGCCGCGCGGAACGATATGTTCCAATACTCGACGAGCTTGGAAACGTCGAGGAGCTTTTTACTTGGACTACGACTGGAGGTCCGAGCGTTCCGGATGTCCAGTCTCAGAATCCACGCAGAAAGGTGTTAATAGACCATAAAGGTCTTAGTAGACATCGGCGCGGAAATTAATATTATTAAATTATCTAAGTTAAGACGCGACATGTTTCCCGACCTAGACGTTCATTACGAATTGAGCGGAATCGGGGAGGGGATAACGCGCACTATCGGATGCGCAAAAATACGTTTGAATGATTTAGTCATCGAAACTCAAATCTTTACAGACGATTTTCCCATCTCCGAGGACCGCATTCTAGGCGATCCGTTTTTGCGACAAAACGCCGTGAAAATCGATTACGCGGACGAAATGTTCCATTTAGGCAATCGAAAAATGCCTTTTGTAGATACGCAATTTGTTGAGTTTCCCCCACGCACAAGGAAAGTAATCCGCGTGAAAATCGGTAATGACGTAAAGACGGGAGTGCTGCCAAAAATCGACATGATCGATGGAGTTTATTTAGGCAGAGCCCTCGTCAATAATTATAACGGATACGCCATTGCAGTAGCGGTAAATACCCACGAGGAATCAGTACGCGTAAAAATCCCAGTAGTAAATCTCGAGCCGTGCGGCTTCGAGAGCGAGCAGAGTTCCGAAATTGAGCAGGAACGAGCAACGCCGCGACGCCCGAATGTCCGCGCAACGAAGCACCATCGAGAGCCCGACACCACCCGAGCTGAGAAGGTGTTGGCGCTTATGGATTTGCGTGACTTATCACGGGAAGAACAAGAGCACGTGCGCGCTCTTGTTACAAAGCACGCAGGACGTTTCCATTTAACGGGCGAACCGCTAAAGGCGACGCTAATCTTTTCACACAGAATACACACCGTGGACAATATTCCGGTGCGCGCGAAACGATTTCGCCACCCTCCTGTGATTAACCAGGAGATGCAGCGGCTCGTACTAGAGCAGCTGAACGCTGGAATCATACGACACTCGAATTCGCCATATGACTCCCCCGCCTGGGTTGCAGGCCAGAATGGCGAGAAAAAGTGGAGGCTCGTGATCGACTTTCGTGATTTAAACGAAAAGATGATCGGCGATACCTACCCAATCCCGAATATCGCTGATATTTTCGATCAGATAAGCCAAGCGAAATACCTTACTACGCTCGATATGAAGTCGGGATTCCAACAAATAATGATGGACGAGAGAGATGCCCACAAAACGGCATTCTCTACGATAAACGGGCATTTCGAATACGTTCGAATGCCCATGGGCATTAAAAATGGCCCTGGATCCTTTCAGAAGCTTATGGATTTGGTTTCAACCGGTCTGCAAGGCACTGAAATGCGAGTTTATCTAGACGATCTTGTCATCTATGCAAAGAATTTACTTGAACATCTCAAGAAATTCGATAGACTCATGAAACGGCTAGCTGCAGCGAATCTTTCGCTAGAGCCTCAAAAGTGCAAATTCTTACAGAAAGAGGCCAGCTATCTCGGACACATAATCTCCGAGAACACCGTGAAACCTGATCCAAAAAAGATCGTTGCCGTTAAAAACTTTCCACAGCCCAAAAATCCAAAACAAATCAAATAGTTTTTGGGCCTCGTCGGATACGGACGATTCGTGGAAGATTTCTCGAAGATCGCGAGTCTGTTAGTTTTCCTGCGGAGAAAAACGGTTCCTTTTGATTGGACAGACGAACAAACCACGGCCTTCGAATTATTAAAAGAAAGGCTGTGTTCGGCTCCGATCCTCCAACTGCCAAATTTCGAGCAGGCTTTCGTTGTGAACAAGGCCGCCTGCGGGTACGCACTAGGTGCAGTCCTGTCACAAGGTGGAGAGGGGAAGGAGAGACAGATAGCTTATGCTTTCAGAACTTTGCGAGGTGCAGAGGTTCGATACCCCACGTGCGATAAGGAAATGCTCGCCGTAGTTTTGGGTATAAAACAATTCCGACCATATCTATACGGTCGCCAGTTCACGATCTATAGTAATCACGAACCTTTAAAATACCTCAAAACGACGAAGAACCTCACAATTTGGCTTCATCGTTTACGCAATAAACTGGAAGACTACGATTACCTAGTCAAGTATAAGCCCGGAAAGGAAAATGCAAATGCGGACGCATTGTCGAGATATCCGACGGATAGTGTTTATATCGACAGTAGCGATCAGAAAGAGGACGTCGAACCCCCTGCCGTAAAGACTGTGCTACCCCTACGGAAGAAAAAACCCGTAGAACGAGGGTTCAAGAGAAAGAAGGAATTCCACCAATACAACACTCGAAAACGATCGGATTCGAGTTCGGGAAATCCTGCAGACAAGAAACTACGTCGGAACAATGACAACGCTATTGCCACTAGTACCGAGATCGAAAAGATAACTGACAAGTCGGAAAACAAGAAAAATTTGCAACGAAGCCGAAAGGGTCGTCCGTAAGCAAATATTGGGGTTGGCGATTAGTTGATCCCGCCGCGCGATCACCTCCACAGACGGTCATTGAACCCGAGAGAACGCGGTCGGGTAAAGTATATATAAAATCGACTACCCCATCGGCGTCGCATACGCAACGGACCGAAGAGCGAATACTCGCGATACTTTCCTCCCCGGAAAATAACATAGAAGGTGAATCTCATAGAAAACAGGAAAAAACCATTCCGAACGGAAATTATAGTCATTGCGTATGGGGAAAAATCAACATTCAACCCTTGGACGATGACGAAGGAAATTCAGAGAGCTCAAAAATGAGCGAGAACTGGAGAAGGCATCGTAAGAAAAAATCACGGACGCCCGAGCGACGACGCAAAGAGCACGAAAAACAAAACGTCGCATTGACCATGCCGAGTGCAGCGGAAACGGAAAATCTCCGCGAACGCAGTGGCGCGAGGCATAGAGAGAAATCACTGTCCGCGCCGATTAACAGGGACAGCGAAAGCGAGAGAAAGAGAGGTACGGAGCGAGTGAGAGCACACGCTACAGCAAAGATGGAGGACTTACTAGGAGCCGCTCACATCATCGTCCGAGCCTCACTGGCAATTCAGGTACCCCTTCTCCGTACCACTTAATCAGAGAGCGCGAACAAGCGCGCGGGAAGGATAGCGCTACCCCAGCAACTTACGGATCGAGCAGCGAGAGGAACTTCACGTCAATGGATGCTAATGCATCCCACGGCCGATCGAGTGGGACTGACGCTCAATTGCCCCCCACTCCGATCAACGAAGAGAGCAACATTAACACGCGCGACGGTTCTAGCAGTTCGAAACGAGCTCAACCTCCCGCGCACCCCTCTCCTCCACTCTCTGTGCACGAAACGCAATGCCAGAGAGACGTGACGTCAGACAAAGCTGCGTTCTTAAACTATCAACAGTCGGAGCACTGTGCTGAACCATATGAAATTCTGATGAGAGACGAAGGAGTCGCAACTGACGGCAACTGCCTATTCGACTCACTCATCAAGGTTCAGCAGCTGACAATGTCACCGGACGATTTGAGAAGGCTTCTCCTGCTGCGAGGCAATTTTGACATTATTGCCGAACCGGGTCGAGCGCGCAACGTCTTACTCGCGCAGTATGAATACGGCGATGATAATCATATCCGTGTATTCGCGCATCTCTACGGCGTAAATATCTGCGTTCATTATGATCATCGTGATGAACAAACCAGATATTTCCACGTGCGAGTCTCCGATAAAGCGAGATGGCATCACCTGCATCTCGAGAGACAGCATTATACGCCGTACCTAAAACAGAGTGGCTCAGAGCACTTCCATCAGCCTCGAGGATCTCCGGATCCAGGGGGAGGCTCGTCCAAAACACGCACTCGGAGCCATCGGAAAGCGACGATGATAATTCAAAGAGAAGCGCACCGGAGAATCAGCCACTGCCCGCAACATCTATAATCGAGACAGAGGCAAATAATACTTTCGATTAACAGAAGGACCGGAAAATCAACCATTGCCGACATCGTCCACTGAGGCAGATGCGACCAGTATCAGTGATTCACCAAACGAACAGCAGAATGCGCCCGAAAAAGGCGAACCGATCGTGAAATTTTCAAATCGTCATCTGACGAGTGAAAAGGGCAATGTCGCCTATTTTACGACGGCCGACCGTCAGTTATACGGCGAAGTCGGAAAGCTGCTTCGTGAAAAACGGCGAGTAAGCATCGAGCAATTATCTGCTCAGCACCCTCCAAAAATTGGCGAAATAATACTAACCAATGTTGGAAAATATACGATGTTCGCGCTTCTAATCAAACAATACATTGACGAAAGAGAATCGATGTCCGCAATAACGTCTTGTATTAAAGCGCTAAACAGGCACATTCTGACAGCTCAAATCAGCGCCATACATGTCGGGCATGACTTCGACATGATTCCCAAACAAAAATGGCCGACTATTACTGAGCTTTTCCGAAAATTGATAAAAATTCAGAATAACAATCGTATTCTTGAAAGATTCCTTGTCTGTACCAGCTGACCGCGAGCGACATCTGTTACTTAGAGAACATCATTGCTCTGCGAGTGGTGGCCATAAAGGAATTAAGAAAACATACCGCCGACTTTCACGCACCCGTTATTGGAGGAATATGAGAGCCGACGTGACCGAAGTAACCAGCAGGTGTGGCATCTGTCAAGGCAAAAAGACGGTACGAAACAAACTACCTATGATCATAACAGATACACCAGCAGATGCATTTGACAAGGTATCAATAGACATCTGGGGTCCAACAACGGTATCGGAATTGGGAAATAGGTTCGTCCTTACAAGGCAGGACTTACTGACCAAATACTCATTGGCAGTACCCCTCCCCGATATTACATCTGAGACAATAGCAAAGGGAATCGCCAAACATCTCATCTGCAAAAATGGCAATCCGCGAGCACTCCTTACTGATCAGGGCAAAAATCTTATGTCTAGCGTCATTTACGAGCTTACACGTCTGTTCAGGATATCGAAACTGAGAACGACAGCATATCATCCGCAGTCAAATGGAAGTATTGAAAGGAGTCGCCATGTGTTTGCCGAGTACCTTAGGTGCTACGTTAAGAAGCGCGAAAGATGGGACGAATACATTCTATATGCGATGATGGCGTATAATGCCAGCGTACACGAAGATACTAATTACACCCCGCACGAGCTGGTATTTGGCAAAATTGCCCGATGTCCGCCGAGCACGTCGCCGAGAGATTCACTACCAACGTACTCAGGTTACGTCGGAGAACTCGCAGCAACTCTCGAGGAAATTCGTACATTAGCCGCGCTGAATCTCACACAGGCAAAATATCACTAAAGCCTACTACGATCGGAAGCTAAACGTACATTACTTCCACGTAGGCGAGATGGTAATGCTGGCTAAAGAACCAAGACATGGAAAGTGGGACGACACGTTCGTAGGTCCCTATGAGATTCTCGAGGTTCTAGAACCGCATAACGTACGCCTAGAAATAGACGAGTCTCATACAAAAGTAGTACATATCGATAAGCTGAAAAAGGGACACGACCCCCTTATATTCGTCGGCGAAGAGAACTCTTACGATAAACGAAGTTCGTCGTTCGAAGAATTTAAAAAAAAAGGGAAATCGTTAACGTGAATGAGCGCAAGGAGGTGAACGCTCATAAATTATCGGCCTCCGTTTTGTGCGGTGCTTCGTAGGCAGCCGCCTCGAAGGCGCGACGCGGGCGTCACCACCCTCGTACTACGCATAAACAATAGAGTCCCATACGTAGGACTAGCCACGCACCGTCGCTGACGAAGGACTGCGCGATGAGCTTCCCCCTCTTCCGCGCGAAGAGGGAAAGGACAGCTCGAGCTGAAACCTGGGATGAACGACGTAGAGGGTAGGAAATCCCCTCGCCTCTCCACCCTCGTCGACACGGCTTCACCGAGGGCCGGCGCTAGATCCCTCTCTTCCTGCTTCTTACCTCTTGCGGGGCTATAACGGCGATCTAGACTATCCACGAGATCGCGAGAGGAAGGTTTGACCCGGAATAAGAAGCGGAGCGGGAGGGAAGCTGCGAGAGATCGCCACCTGGAAAGTATCAACCCCCAACCCTTTACTAAATGAATTTTATGTTCGCCATGCGACTCGACGCATTTTCTCTAACAAATCCACGACCCACGCCGCCGTAAACTTTCGTAAATCAAAAAATAATACTACCGAGCGTAATGATCGCGTTATCTATTCCGTGCGTATTCGAAAAGATGCAGTCGGGTAGAAAACAGAATAATTTATTCTCGATAATTATGTAAGGGCGATCGAGGGAAAGGCATTGGTAGGGGCGGAAGACGACCCAGCAGGCGAAAAATAGATAATAACCTACATTCAAATTCCGTTTGCAGAGATAACCGAGAAAAGTTCGTAAACGTCAACATCAACGATATTCCAGGTCTCTCCGAAAAGATTGGACCTATGCGGCTCTCGCATACTGAATGGCGGATGATATCAAAGGTCCCGCAGCATACTTTGATAAAATGAGCGATTTTCAGGCCTGCCTATCTAGAATAGAGGAACAATGTCGCAAATTGAAGACATGCACCCTATTCGCCCGCATTCAAGAAGCAAGAATGACGCTTCGCGAGATCGTCCGCAAGAATTACAACCTACTGGAAATATTATCAGGTCAAGAGCCCCGGATGAAACGTGCCATCTTCGGGGCAATCGGGAAATTGAGCAAGATACTGTTCGGTACGGCTGAAGAGGAAGAGATCGACGTATTACAAGATCAAATAAACGTGCTAAATTATCAACTGGACAATACGGCGACACTAATCGCTGATCAAACCAAGGTGATAGCGTTGGAATTTTCGGGTTTGCATCAAGAAATGAAAACCATTAATATCTCACTAAACCAGCTGTGGAAAGAGCATAGCATAACAGAATCAACGATAAAACAATCTTTTCGAAACGAGAAATTATCGCACCTCATGGCGGTCGCTAACGCCGAGGTGCAACGCTACGTCATGGAAGCCGACCAGCTGATGAACGCGGTCCTCTTCGCAAAGGCAGGACAGATTCACCTCGAATTTGTATAGCTCAGCAACCTGACCACCTACATCAAAGAAATTGCCGAATTCACCCCGGAATGCGAATGCCCGATTTCTGTGGCACAGATCACGTTGGACTCACGGCTGGAAGTATCAACGATCAAAATTGCATACTGGAAGACGTCCCTCATCTACATCCTGTACATACCCTTGGTATCGTATACGCGGTTCACCATTTACGAGCACAACTCCGTGCCGGTCCCACAGCACTTCGGAAATCAGTCACGATCAGCATTCATCGTACCCTCCACCCAATACTCGGGCATAGCGAACGATCAACACAAGTATGTCCGACTATCAGCGAACGCGTTCCGATAATGCTACCGCTGCAAGAACGAGATCTGGACAGTCACTGCGAAGTTCTCATGATCACAGAGTTGAAGTTCATCGACTACAACAATTGCGACCTAAGATTGCTCAAGCAGAAAACCGCTTTTTGGCTGAAACTCCGCATTACGAACCAGTGGCTGTACTCAGTCACCACCCAAGAACAAGTTAAGGATAATGTGTTAAAGAAATATTATAGCCACGGTTTCTCTCAACGTAACAGGTCTGCTTGAGTTAGCGTCGAGCTGCAAGGCACAGACGGACAAAATCACGCGTAATAGAATCCGAAATCACAATGGATTACCGAGGACCCGGACGCCTTAACCTCACCAAAACGCTTGACGGAAGTCTGGTAACGCTAGCAGACCTAGGTGAAATCATCACCAAAGAGGACGCAAGATCAGGTGACACCCGCACCAGCAACGACTTTGAGACCGGTCTCAAGTTCAGCGACCTCGTTAGCGGAGCTCGGCTGATCGCCAAGACTAGACGAATAAAAGAGCGAGTAACGCTAGTAGAGGGAGCCACAATATACGGCGGGCCCTCTTGCATATTAGCCATTTTACTCGAAATCGCCTGTTGGAAATGCCTACGTGGGAGAATGTGGTTCCGGCAGCAACGACAGAAACGCGGAATGGCAGTGTCATTTCGTAAAATTCCGGATAATGACTGTGTAGTGAACGTACAGTCCGCGGACAGGGATCCCTCACCCGAAATGACGGAAATAGACACTACGAGTCCGTCAGTGAAGGGTTCCTCGACCTCAGTTGTACGACTCGTTGAACCGTAGATTTTAAGAAATCGTTGTAAAAATATTGTAAAAATGGCCAGCACCTGTGCGACATAAATGTAACGCGTGGGTTCAGATCCCACCTACACTCATACATGCGTACACACACACACACACACACACACAAAATGTAACGCGTGGGATCGGATCACACTTCATCTGCCTTCGCGCTCCGCTTAAACCTTCGGCGGAGGACTGCCGATTTTTTTAAGGGAGAAGGTGTTACGATCCGTCGATCGTAGATCATCTAAATTCCTTATAGCTACTAATAATTATACATATCAGATTAAATGTAACGTAACGCCGCGCATCCGATTTCATGTGACGATATGGGACCCTTCCCGAACAATTCGGTTGACTGAATTTCAGGAACCGATCAGCATTTTTCGGCTGGGAACCTGCAGAAATCGGCAATGCGCAGAACTCGACGACGGTCGCCTGCTCTCGAAAACGACAAGTTCAGCGGGTCCCCAGGCCAGGAAATGCTGACGGTGTGTGAGTACGACGTCGATCCGTTCACGGACACGTTGACGGATCTCGAGGAAGTGGGCTCTTAGGACAGATAGTTTGTAGCTGCGGAACGAGTAACTTCGTCGGCTCGTGTCCGCAAAAACTCGTAGTAACCAACTTCGAGCGGAACGCCGGAAATTGTAAATGCACGCTCCGGTGTTCGACTTCGCGCGCCATTAGAATAACAACAAGTTCGCGATTGCAATCGAGGTAACGCGAGATCGCGAAGGGACGCGGGTGCTGGACCGCCTAATAAAACATATACTATTCGGATATCTTTTGTGTCATTCGCACCCCCCTTCTACCCCTTCGCGCCTGTTACGCACGATCGCTCCGTACGTAACAATCGCAATGGGAGAATCAAGAACAGACAATACGTATTTGAAACGGTTGTGCCTCAGAGGGAGGGATAGAGGAGTCGAATGGCAACCCACACGAGTGCGATAAGCGACGACTACAGGCAACAAGAAGCACGAGTCTCAGAGGGGCATTCCTCTCCGACTGCGACGTACACTACTGCACTTTATGGGCCCCAGTACGATAAATGTTGTGTCTTGAGACGTCAACAACGAGTGCGAAAGCGACCGACGTATACGAAGGACGAAGACAATACGAAAACATGCATCGGCAGTCTTTAATCACAAGTAAATATTGAATATACCTAATCTAATTAATGGATAAGGGCAACGCTATAGGAAAGAAAGGGACAAACGAAATATTTTCCCTTTCGATACCATAAGAAGAACTTAACGAAAAATGGGCCGATTCAAATAAAGTATAACGCAATCTTTTATATTTTGCAGGTCAGGGATGATATTTCGTCACAAACCCGCTGTCTGTCTGAAGTACTTTGGGAATCCAAAATATGAACGTCAAACAAATTAATATAAAAGAAAATGAAATAAAAGGGGAAATGATGAAGATGGTAACACAATATATGGTGGGTGACAATTTGCTGGACAATCATGTCGCTTTGCAATATCAAAATTAGACGAAATTATATGGTGATGGACATTCTCGTAGACGGATCAATCTTGCTATTCGAAACAAACTTAAAAACTAACCTACGCAAATAACACACTAAATTACATCATACCGTTACAACAGATTTCAATGTCTCAATTTTACCTTATGAATGTGTCAAAGAAGAAAGGGTTCGCTATTGGGACAATTCAGGAGGATAAAACTGTTAGGACAAAGTGGAAGGAAAGAAATACAAAGAAAGAAACGAAAATATGAAAATAAACCTTAACAAAATGAGACATATACAGATGTCAGTGTGGCTACGGTTGTCCGGATCTAAAATGTGGATTATGTACATCTAATGGTACGTCCGAACCTGGACATCCCAGTACATTACGCGGCGGACCGACATTTTGTGTTGTGGGAACCTATAAACCGATTTCGTCACTTCTTGCTGGGGTGGTTTTCTTGGGAGTGACGTGGTTCTCCAAATTTATATTTAGTAACAGAAATTGAAAATGGATACAGAAACTCAAAAGCTTGGGTATTCTAAGGGCAAACGCAATTGTTACAGGGCATTACGGGATTTGGGAGATACGGGAAGCAAATCTAAGACAAAGGATGAAAATAGGGAGAGGTACTTATAGGAGGAGTTTTAAGTATTCCTCGTGGATGTCGAAGTACCTTGACTTTAGGAGTAGCAAAAGGCATTAAGGATCTTTTAATGATGGGCATAAAAAAATGAGTGATATTTAATCTATGAATATGATAGATGGCAGTTTCTTATTCGGGAAAATCAAAACTTGACGTCGTGCATCAGTAGGCCGTCTTCAATCACTGTATTGTGAGAAGAATGATATTTATGGTCACCTATTTGATAATTACTAGAGGGCGCTACAATAGGGTTGGAAGGTCATCGGTGGTTCGCAAAGGAGATGAAATAAGGTTAAAAATTGAATCAATAGGGATATCATGTTTAGAGGACGGCGGTACTGGTAAATTGGGGAAGAACATGATTCAAAAGGAGGCTCATTAAACTCGTGAATATCTTGGGCACAACCAAAGGGCTATTAGCTCCTATTGGGTTAGGTTCTTCAGCTGTTTTGGTATTCGGTTGGGCCAGTAATGGGATAAGCAAAGGCGGAGGTGTGGGTACTACTTGACTAAAAAATAGGACTGTCAAGTAGATGAAAAGGAACAGGATATTCTGATGAAATTACAAATGAATTTAGAGGGCAATCCAAAATTTGAAGATTCGGGATGAAAAGTTATCATCCTGGAAATTAATAAGGTCATTTTCAGGTACCACGGGTTGATCAGACGCTAATTGAACATACGGAGCGCAAATGGAAACTGATGAAACGATGCAGGGGGAAGAATGCACTACTTCAGGAGAAGGAGGTGAAATCGCTCAATCTTTAGGGGTGAAATGGAAGTCATTATGTTTAACTGGGTCTGTTGGTATTTGATGAGATGTAAATGGTAATGGTTCCCATTTATCATCAACACCATATACCCAATTAATATTGGAATCAGGATAATCACGTCGACTCAGATAACGAGTGATGCGATCCTGGATATCGTATGTACTTCCACTAGAACTAATATTGAAATGTTCACACAAAAACATTAACTTATGTACCTCCAAAATAGATCTAATTGACTCAGATAACGAGTGATGCGATCCTGGATATCGTATGTACTTCCACTAGAACTAATATTGAAATGTTCACACAAAAACATTAACTTATGTACCTCCAAAATAGATCTAATTGAAGCTCGTTTCGCTTCATATTGGGCCTGGGTAGTAATTTTAGGGACATGACAACGCAACGGACATTTTGCGGAGGTAGTTATTTGACAATATATGGGAAGGGTGGGGTTTGGAGCAGGGCTCGGAAAAGTTTGCGATCCGAGAGGAAACGCAAGTTCGAAGGGGAGACTCGAAATAATACTTGGACGCCATGCTTTTATAAACGAATATTTACGGCAAAAATATAAATTAAAATAAAATACGAAAATGAAAAAAAAAAGAAAATGATAGGACCCACTACTATTCCAATATAAAACCAAAATTAGCAACTCAAAATTATTACTCTAAATATAAACGCAAAGAGGAAATGCAAATCAAATCAAACTCTAACTCAAATCGAAATCACACACGCAAAGGGAGGATAAAGAATTTAAATTAAGAGTGCTAATTAAATCTTTTAAATGGGAGTATGTGCAATAAGGATTCTCCATAAAATAAAATCAAAACTAAATCAAAATTAATCTCTAAATAAAGTTGGACTCAAATAAAAATTTTATGAAAGAAAAAGAAAATGGCTACCTAAACTAAAAAAGGAAATGCACGTGGAAGCAATGACATATACATGTGGCAAATATTTAGTAGAAGGAACTGCGGGGTATCGTACACCGGATATTGACAATTTTCTAAATGACAAATATATGCTATGGACAATAAATTATTCCAAATGCGCAAAAGGGAGTGCTCAAATTTTGGGAAAGTTATGAATATTGAATTCAATAAGGGACAAACGCTATTTGAAAATAACAGGTCTTAGAGGGAGGAAGGGGTAAACGACAAGTAGGAAATCGAAAATGAAAACGGAAAGTACTAAAATATTCAAAATGAAAAAAAAATTAACACGTAACGGAAAAGGCAATCGCATATAAGTTGAAATAGAAATATGAAACGATCAATATCATGCATGTGGGTAGCAGAATTCAGTATCAGTTTGTAGTTAGGGCACCTGATGCTGATTCCTTCCGCCAAAGCCTCACTGAAGAGTTCAGATGCGGAGGGAATTGAACGAAACGCCACGCATGTATCTTTTTAATTTTTTAATTCTTATTTGTTTGTATATTTTTTACATGTCTATATATACTTTTTTTTGCATCTCTATATATATTTTTCTGCATGTCTATATATTTTTCTGCATGTCTATATATTTTTTGCATGTCTATATATTTTTTGCATGTCTATATATATTTTTTACATATTATATATTGTTATATTAATTGCCTTTCTTTCTTTTGATTTATTATAATGCATGCTAACAAATCATATTCACATACTACACTATTCCTAGTACCTGTCAAATCAAAATTTTATCAACTTTATAGTTAATGAATTGTGCCCCCCCCCCCCCCCAAAAAAAAAAAACGAATCCCAAAATTTCGAAACAAAATTAAAATCCCAATCGATCCAGAAAATTCCCCAACCGACGTCGCTGTTCGTAACCGATCGCAACCACAACGCCAACCAATAAAACGTCAACTAACCAAAACCCTGGGGTCACAAATCCTTACGACACGCAAGATGTTAATAAGGGCGCCAGGCGTGCCGAAGCATACCGAATTTATAGGCGCGCCGCAAGGCGATTGTGTGCCCGCTATGCTCAGCCCCGAGATCACCTCGGCACGGGAGAGGGCCGTATTCGTGCGCAGTCAAAACCGAAACCAAAACTCGGCGATATAAGATGGCGGTCAAGACCAACGAGGACGGGGTTCAAAACTGCGACTACATCAATCGAGGTCTCAGACGTTGTCTCTCGGCAGAGGTACGGCAGAGACTTCCTAATCGCGGTGCCTTGCGACGAACTCGACAAGGACTTTTCGCAAATACGATGCCAGGGGACGACCTCCCCGGCACTTTCTAAGACGCCTTGCCCGTCGACGAACTCAGCGAGGACTTCCAAGACGCACTGCCTCGTGACGGACTCGAGCGGGACTTTATACGCGGTGCCCCGCGAAAGCCCTGCCAAGAGACGACTAGTCCACAGTCCAACTAAAACTCAATATTCAAACCCCACGATTCCACGGCAATAACGCGCAAAAAAAAACCAAACGGACTGAACCTCCCATAAACTCTACGAATATATTGAATAATGCGAACGAAATTAAACCTAGAAAGCGCACCCTATTCTGACGAAGCATTAAACAAAATATGGGTTACCCTTACGGGCCGAGAGCCTTCGAATTAAAATAATGCAAAAAAAAAAATACGGGACGCACCTCTACAGCGGGGGCCCGTAGCACACGCCAAGTAATGGCCGAGAATACCTTTATGAAACAGAAATAAGATTCACGAGTTTACGCGTTTGCACCAACAAGACGCCTGTAACCATAATTATCACATACGGTAAATGTGCGACATAACCGAATCTGGCAGACGAAAAAGAGACTATGAAACGACAAAATTTTGGGTTGCCCCGTAGGAACCAAGAGCCTTTGAAATAAAAGATACAAAAAGCGCACCACACCTCCACAATGGGTGTCCTTAGCCGCCGTAGCCGATAACCCAAACATAAGAAAAAATAATATTCAATAGTTCGGTGCACCCTCACGGGTGTCGGTAACCATCACGGGTGTCCTACCCGATCCTATCATTCCGGAAACACTGCGAAGAGACATAACGCGTCCTCTCCGTACCGACTAGTCGACGCAACTCTCCCTGTTTGTCCCTTTATTCGATCCTCCCTTTTATGTACACCTCTGGTCATCACGATTAATTTTTCGAATGCACTGCTTGGACATGCATCCATGGAAACCGCGATCACCCGCACTTAAACACCTAGCCGTGGGTGATCCTTTGTCTCACAAATTCAACGCCACCTTCCGAATTGTTATTATTTAGATCCCTGGTCAATTCAAGGTATGAATCCCCCTGAAGAAGTCCAAGGACGTGAACAGTTAAGTCTATTTTCTATTCAGTAACATAATTCCCTCTGAGCGAATCAAAGGCGGTAACAATGTTACTTTTGTTTAAATTATTTATTAATCTCCTTGATGAAGTTCAAGGACGAAATAGTGAAGTTTATATTTAATTAAGTAACATTATTCCCTCTGAGCGAATCAAAGGCGATAGCAATATTACTTTTGTTTAAATTGTTTATTAATCTCCTTGAAGAAGTTTCAAGTGCGTGAACAGTTAAGTTTCTCTTTAATTAAGTAACATTATTCCCTATGAGCGAATCAAAGGCGATAGCAATAATACTTTTGTCTAAATTGTTTATTAATCTCCATGAAAAAGTTTCAAGGCCGTAAACCGTTAAGTTTATTTTTAATTAAGTAACATTATTCCCTCTGAGTGAATCAAAGGCGGTAGCAATGCTACTTTTATTTAAATTATTTATTAATCTCCTTGAAGAACTATTATCAAAGACGAGAGCAGTTAAATTCAATTTGATTAATTAACAATTTTAGTTTACTGTAATAAGTCACGGACGGTAGCAATTTTATGTTTAAAGTGATTAAGGCGTATTTTGGTCGATAAAGAACCTCGCTACCACAAGACAAGTCTGAAAACACGAGTCTTTTATTAATGTTTATCTGTTCATTTGATGACGATACCCGCACTTCGTCCACAGAACGTTACACTTGCGAAAAGAAACATCAATGCTAATGAATTTGCGAAGAAACTAAGAATTACGGAAGAAAACACTATTTACAACGTCGCTATCACGTTGCATTAAGAACCCGGAACCATTTTAAGGATCACTTCAGCCGACAACGCGAGCGAGAAATTATGTACGAATTCCGGAAGGCTGTTATCGGAACGCACTATAAGAGATCGCGGAACCTTCCGAAATTCGTCATACCTGGAGCTTGATCGATGCCCACCTGCCAATGTCCAGAGATCCTACCGCTGCTGCACGAGAATGACCATTCCTCGGCCGCCGTCGACAATCATGTGGCGGCGCCCACTCCACGGTGCTCGAACGGTGCCCGCTAATTGGCTGTCGCGGCCACGTGGGTCTTCCGCGCCCTAGCCGCCGATTGCCCCTTCCGTGCCTTTCTCCTATTACCTGTTCCCCTCACGCCTTCTGGAACCTTCGCGAAAATTCCAACAGCAATATCCCTCGTAAACACCCATTGCGTTGATGCGTTTATCAACACAATAGATGACTTTGTTTATTCCGTAACCGACCTACAAGGTGACGAAACCCGTCTACAACGTGAACTCTGTTAACAATTATTGCCGAGAAATGAAACTACATAATATTATTTGCACTGAGAAACACAATATATTTATGAAATTACCAGAACAAGAACCTTCTAAGAAAATAAATAATGTGTGTAAAATCCCCCTTCTCGGAGTTCTAACTTTATTTAATTAAGTCGAATACGAAAACCTTTTCCATATACAAAACTAAATAAATAAATAATACTTCGTATTAAATCAATGTTCGATAAATGAAAGTATGCACAGGGAATTTAATTAATGAAAGCTACTTTTAAATCTCTCTAACTACTCAATCATTTGATAGCCGTTTTAGTGCTGCCCCTTTTCCCAAAAAAGATGTTTACTTAATTTAACTTACTTTTACTTACTTTAACTTAATTTAACTTACTCTTATTTACCCTAACTTAATTTAACTTAATTGACCCTCAGATAAAGCCTCCCGGCAAGACAAGGACCGTTTCGGTACGGAGCGGTAATCCCTCGCCACAGGTCAGTACAGTCCCTTACAAAAATTAGCGCCACGAACGACAGTCTCCCCTATTATGGAACTATACCAACCCATGGTTTAGAGCCATATCCAAAAAACCAGCGCCACTACAGCAGTCCCCCCATTTACCCCCTGATATGACCTCCGCGAGCAACAGTGCCAAACAAAAATTAGCGCCACGATCGTCCGTCCCCCCATTATAGGCTCTGCAGCACTCCTTGGGATTGATTCTCGCGCAGATCCACAGCCGTAACGTGTTGCCACGTTACAGAATATAATTTTTTCTTTCCTTTTTTAATATTACCTTCTTTTTCGTTGTTAATTTCATTACTAGTTGAGATTATAAATATTTCGATAAGGCCTAAACGTTTCTGCACGGGTGTCCCCTGAGGATTTTAAGATCGAAAAAAATGGTGAAGAAAATGGGTTAAGGGAAGCGATTCTACACATCTTTCCGAACATTTTCCCGCAAACCGCATGAGTAGAGGAACTCGGTTAAGATATTTATGAGCAAATTACGTTTTTGACCAGAATAATTCCAGATTATATCATAGCTATCTTCTGACGATTTTTTTAAGAATTAAAAAAATAGGTAAATCATCCGAGTTTAGTGCATTATTTATATACGACTATAATATAAAATAAGATACTAATATTTTTAATAATAATAGTAATATAATATATTTTTAGTAATATTACTTTCAGTAATACTTTTCAATATTACCGGAGCCAAACCGATGTTTATAAACATTACAATGTTAAACCAGATAAAACGCGAATAAAATTTTCATTGTAAGGCATAAGTGTAAATAACTGTGTATATAATTATGTTGTTATGTGCAGGGTAAATATTTGTTTCTTAGTTTCTATCAATCAATTAATATAGATCGGTCTGTTAACAATGCCTTTTGCAAGCAATCATGAAGAAAATAGAACCAAAGTTTGTGCTTGTTGCGGCAAAAAAATCCGGGTTTTAAAAATATAAGTTTCTATAAAATTAATGCCGCGTGTGCCGCGTTGATTAAAAAGTACGTCAATAAAAGTTTTGAGACCAGTGACTTGAGATTTCCACTAAGTGCTTGCAATTCTTGTCGCAGTACACTACATGAATATGGTAAAAGTAATTTCAAGCGACCATTACCGATTACGCCCAATTACGAAAATTTACTGTTACAAAGAGAAACAAGAAGTACGAGTACTTCATGTTGTAACTGCTGTAGTTGTTTAGAAGCAAGAACTACTAATCGTGTAAAAGGGCAAAAAGGTAGAGGGCATTAACGTGATTTTGATATCCAAATTACTCCTTCAAATGGGCACTATGCTGCATCGGGCATTAAAAAACTTCCAATTGCTGACACTCCAACTACTGCACCGTCTGACAGTATTACTATGATTTGCAGACAATGTTTGCGCGAAATAAATGGATCTGGTAAATATCATAAGTGTTCTGGTGTTAAAGATATTCATGATAATACAATGAAATTAGTGGACGCAATTCCCGAGACGGGAAAAGACAAAATAGCTATTGATTTTTTAAAATGCAAAATTGACAGAGATAAAAATCCTATAAACTCGACAAATGAAATAGAATTGCAAACATACAGTCCAAAGAGATTAAGGGTTCAGTTAAATCCGCAAACTAAACCTAATCTTACAATCTCAATCCAAGACTTAGATGATTACCAGAGTCATATGAGCATGTCTAATAAAGATATGAAGAAAATGACAAATTTCTTAAACCATCTATTTTGGAATGGACTGGTTAAGCTAGTGGGAAGAGAAAAGGCGCTAATTTAGCCAAAAAAGCTAAAAATTATATCCAAAAATTATCATGGTGAAATATTCGAGGGTTGTCGAAAATTATTGCGAAATGCTGTGTAACCGTTTAGTTCGGACGGAACGCGAACTCTGGTATTCACTTAAGGACCAACAAGAAAAGGAAAACAGAATTCACTTAAAACGCTATCGATTTTTGAAAGTAAGTAATTTTAATTTCATCGAAAATCTTTACATTTAACAGAACGCGATCACGGGGTCGACCGTTCGACACGTGGGGAAAGAAAATGGGGAATGGGAATCATACGAAAAATCTGATTAAATTTATACGAAAACGCGCACTGTGCACAGTACCTGGATCGCTGTTTAGAATGTCCTTAATTTTTGGGGTAATTTAGAAACACCCGATGGCCTCTTAACAATATCAAAAAGAAAGACTTAAGACCGCTCGCACGCTACAGTAATGGTCGCTGTCCAAGGGAACAATGTCCAAAATGGCATCTTCTTCCTTAATTTTTGGTCATGTCCGGTAGCTCTGCGCCACCTTGCGTGAACCGGGAAACATATGCAAAACAAAGGGGGACCAATTACCAAACATTAATAAAAAAGGTCAACTTTATGACAGCCTAAGGACGGTAACGGAACATTCCCAAGGTTGGTAGCTCTAAGGGTATTACAGGGAAGGGAGTACCAATCAGGTTCTCTCCGGGTTATAACTAACCTTCCTCTCTCCATATTGCGCGTGCGCGAGCGACTATCATCGCAGAGTTTGCATTCCCATGTTCACCAGGTTGCGTATGCGTGCGACAAGGGTCGGCGATGCCATACACAAGTCGTGGGACAGGGATGCATGATACGCATGGAGAGAGGCAATACTGCTACTGACTGGCCGGAACGGCGAAATGCTGCGCGTAAGAGATGCGCACGAGACAGTATCAACTATGGCGACGATGTTGACATGTCATCGTCAAATATACGTATCGCGATTGTGCGATTTTCGCGAGTCTTAGTTTCAAATGCCGAGTGCGCGATGATGTCGTATTTACGTCAGGTTCACGTGAACACAAACACGAAACGCGACCAGTGGAACCTCCTGGGGAACGACCTCTCGATGGCTGTCATCCGGATCACTTACAGTAAACATTGGTTTTGTAAATACTTTTTAATAAGAACTATTTTCTTTGTGTATCCCTTTTTGTTTACGTTCCAGGCTCACGCCAGGATCCAGACTGGGCCCACACATGACCACTAGCCATGGGAGGACTTAGGGACGTCAACTCCAGGCTTCGCAATAAACGTAATACAAATCCTTATTTACTAATTATAATAATATTACAATATTAATCGCAATTATTTTTACAGGTATACATGATGCTTGGTGCATTTATAATAAAGACGAGACACCAATGTCGACAGGTGAGTAGAGTGTCTTGATATTGTAACTTCGTGTTACAAACTCCCCCGGACCTGACGAAAGTACATTTTTCATAATAATAAAATTGTCGCATTGTCATACTATACAAACTTAATACATACATCATTCTTACTTACAGTTTCAGTTCCAGTTGATTTCACGATAGGGTTTCCTTACGACGACTACCGACCAATACGTTACATAGAGGAGCATAAAGGTACCAGGATTAAGATTAAGGATTGAAGGATTACTTTCTTACTTAACTACTATTCCATGATCTAGACTTTTTTTATTTGTGTCAATGTAACTAAATAGAAGGGACCAAATAAAATATTAAAAAAAAAGGAAATATGGTAAGTCTAACCTTGATTCAGTATAATACAAAACAGAAAAGGGTAATGCCAGAGAAAACAGCTACGATCAAGATGAGATCAGGACAGGGTTCAATGTCGGGTTCGACGCTGCAAGCAACCCTTGACTAAATGTCCAGATACATAACGGATATGTGTCGAAAACGTATCGGAAATCTTTAAATGTAGTGACCATAGCCGTTTTAGCTAGTCGCAGAAACGTAACACTAAGCGCTTTGTTACATAACAAAAATACAATGGAAACATAACGGACACGTAACGTGATAAAATGTGTTTTGTTATAGAAATGTAACTGGAAGGTATCGTACACGTAATAGTTGTATTTATGGTTACGTTACGGAATGATAACAGAAACATAACGGACATATATTTCCCTTAGTTTCAGAATGTAACGGAAATATAGCGGAAACATATCGGCCACGTAACTTGGTAACGTTTCTAGGAAATAGCGGTCGTAATATTCAAAAAAAGTTTCACATCTGCAATGTTTATAATACGTTTCTGTAATGTTTTCGAAACTTTTCGTGTTGTAACATTTCAAAAACAGTACACAAATCTATTATAAACATTGTTGACTTGAAACGTTTTGAAAATGCAATCGCAACTTTTTGGCAATGTAGAAGAGCACTAGGCTGCAGTTGGGGTCTAGGACCAAAGCAACTGCTCTGGATTTACCAGCACATAGTGACACCCAGAATCACCTACGCGGCAACGATATGGTGGCGTAGAGTAGAAAAGGCCAATGTACAACAAAAACTAAATAGAATACAGGGTATGTTCCTAAGGTGCATCTGCTCGGTAAGGAAAAGTACACCCACAATTGCAATGAGAACTCTGTTGGGGTTACCCACCTTGGCCCTTGCTATTAAAGGCGAAGCGAGGAGAACCGCATACAGACTCAAATGCATGGGAAGTTTAACAGGCAGACTGGAAGGGCTAGATGAACTCTTTTGTGGAAGCCTGAGAACCATGTGGAATCAACCACAGGATAAAATCCGGACCCTCGACTCGGGGGAAAATAACTTTAAGATATTTTTCCCGGATAGAGAGGACTGGGAAAGAAATCCGGTAACACCTTAGCATGGAACCATCTGGTATGCTGATGGTTCCAAAACAAGTCAAGGTGTAGGTGCAGGGTTCTGCGGACCGAAGCTTAAGGAGAACTTTTCCCTTAAGCTCAATACATTCAACACTGTCTTCCAGGGAGAGGTGGCGACCATTCTTCAATGTGCCGAGACTCTTTTGAGGAAGGAGGTGACAGGTAATGCGATATGGATATGCTCCGATAGCCAGGCGGCATTGAGAGCCATAGGAAATCCTATCGTTAAATCGGCGCTAGTCAGAGATGCAAAGGCAAGTTTGCGACGTCTGGCCATACGTAATAAGCTCAACCTAACATGGATCCCCGGACACATGGGTTGGAAAGGAAACGAAAGGGCGGACTCTTTGGCCAAGTCGGGCATAATAAATGGCCTGGACATGACCGGGACGGTTGCTATGCCCTTTCAGGAAGGACTTAACAGGCTGACGGGCCATCTTAGACTACTAAATGCGACGAAAACATGGAGGAGACCACAGCACACTTCCTCTGTGAATGCCCTGCCCTTATGAAGACACGAAGGAAATTCCTAGACTCTCCATTTCTGGCGAAGGAGGAAATCAGGGCGCGAAGTCTTCAGCAGATTCTGAACCTCTGTAGTAAGGCTGGTTATCCAGCTGAACCCTGAAATGGCATCAGGAATAGCGTACAAAGGCAAATTGTCAAGTGCGCTGATTTCGGGTGTCTTAACCCCGGACCTGATGAAAGCGTTACCAATACCAATACCAAATGTATATTTTGTACATATTATATATTGTTATATTAATTGCCTTTCTTTCTTTTGATTTATTATAATGCATGCTAACAAATCATATTCACATCCCACTCTATTGAATAGGCGAGTCAAGTACAAATCGCAATACCGTTCGAATTCGCGCAATTTTCGACGCGATCATTCCACCCACCATGTTACACTGTAACGCAAGGTAGAAATAGAGCGTAATCTACATAACAATAAGAAAAATGAATACATAATCCTGTCTTAAAGAGAGTTTCGTACAGAAGTATTATTTAATTTATATCAATTTTCCCATCGATTGGAAGCAAACATAATTTATGAACCGGTAGAAATAATTCGGAACTCGCAGTCTTGATTTTACAAACACGGGTTAGGCCATCGTGACCTGGATAGCAGAGAAGTACTCTTCATATGGGCCACTTGGTGGCAGGGGTCCTCTCCTTCGGAATCAGAACCATATCTCCCGACTTTAAACTCAGTTACACCATGCACCATTTTGCTCCTTTTTGTAGTGTCGAGAGGTAATCAGATGGCCAAACTTTCCAAAACTGGTCTCGTAATCGTTGCACCAACGGCCACCGAGTCAAACGAGATTCGGGAGTGTTAAGGAGAGAAGATTAAGGAACTGCAGCTAACGGCCGCCCTATCAAAAAGTGATATGGAGTTAGTATACATAAATCTTCAAGATCAGAATGGAGAAGGGTCGAGGCCGTGAATTGAGACAGGATTCGATCTGACATAATAAGGTTAAAAACTCTTCTACAGTCAGAGGTCGATCCCCTACTACACGTTTTAAATGTCGTTTGACTGACTTCACATAGCTTCCCAGATACCACCAAAGTGGGGGAAGGAAGGAAGAATGAAGCGCCATTCGATCTTTTCAACAGCCATGTAAGCCTCAAATTCTGGATCTTTAAGGATGAGTTTGTATGAATGCTAAATGTCTTTATCACCACCAGTAACATGTGGCCCATTGTTGCTCATTATCAGAGATGGTACTCCTCTAAGAGAGCCAAAACGCCGAAGGTTGCTAAGAAAGCAGGAGTCGAACAATCCATAACAAGCTCTAAATGTATAGCGTTGATCTGCATGCATACAAATAAAGCTGTGTCTACTTTTTGAGAATGGCGACCTCTACCTCCTACAGGACGAACATAAAACGGTACTCCTACAGTTATACAAGTTTCTGGAAGAACAGCCATCTTTTGAGCTTTCGGAACTGCCGCCGGTCTATAACATGAAATATAATTCCTGATGACACAACGGATTAATTGACGAGAACGAAGTAGCTAGTACTGATAATGTAGTAACCGTTTTGTGGGTTGTGGCTCACTATACGGTTCGCGTAGGTGAAAATGGCGAATAATAACACGAGCAAAAGGATGATCTGCAAGTACAATAGGATGACAGAGCTCATATTTCAAATTCGAATTTTGCAGTCGACCACCAACTCGTATAAGGCCAAACTTATCCAGGTACGCTCCTAGCTTGAACGAACGACTTCTTTTAGATAAAGCTTTCGAATTTTTCAATAATATTAACTCATCTGAAAAAACTTCCCGTTGTATACATCTTAACTAGAACATTCATATACGCTCTACTAATTAAACCTGAAAGAGTCCGGGAGAATGTTCAAGATGATTACGACGTACGTGTGGTGATTACGCGTATCACCTTTTAAGCTCAAATCTAAGTATTGTAACTTACGAACATCATCGATATGATTCGGCGTTACAATTAACGACGTAAATAGTTCACAAAAGTTTTTCCACGATGAGATACCTCCATTGAACGTTGGGATGCCCATGGTGGGGAGCGAAGTTAACGTTGTTTGAGGTTGTTGCATTTCGCGGGCAACAGGTTGAGAAGGCCCAGGGATTTGAAGACTCAGATTAGATAACTTGATTAACATCTGCATATACACTTCTTCACTCTTCTCGAAATGCAATTCAGTAAAATAATTCTCGCTCTGTTGTCGAGTGCTATCAAATTCAGCCAATAATCTTTCATTCATAGCACGAATAGTTATCCAGAGTTCCTTTATGAATTATTTTTTTGCTTAAATAGTTCCAGCATTGATATTTCGAGAACTAAGTTTTCCAACAGAATAACTTGCACGTTTTAATGACTGAAGGTGACTTCATTGTTGTACTATCAATTCAGACCGTGCACCTGTCACACGAGTTCTTTAGACTTATTGATTTATATTGATCTCCGAATCTGCCATTTTTGCACATAAGTTGAGTCCGGCACTCTTAAATATCGATCAACAACAACGTGTGTGAATGTCACCAATACCTTGAACACCACAAAGTACGTATAATATAATTAATAATTAATTGTCACTGCCGAAACTAATTTTCGATTATGAATAGGTTGATCACGTAAATGAGTGATAAACGGCACTACAAAGCTCGCAAAAGAAGTGTCACCTGAATCCGAATGCTCAAATCACAAACGACAGTCAAATATTGAAAAACAATATAATAGTGTGTGCGTGTGTGTGTGTGTGTGTGTGTGTATGTGTGTGTTTTTTCCCTTGTGAGGAGGGGAAATCTTCATAGACACCCGGTTAACTGGGTAGTGTCGGATTCACCTCGAGTAGAATAGACTCCCCAGGGCACCTACCGACTAAAACCCCCCTCTATCGACTGGTTCTTTTCCCCCTCGGAAACCACCGTAAAGTATTACTTCGCGGGGGGCAGTCCTGCCTCACAGGCACTCCTCTATTACTCGCTGCCGCTGCTGCGTCTTCTTCTTCATCCGCCGCTCTTGTTGTCTCCACTTCTTTCTTGGCTCTTCCTGATGGAATTCAGCCTCTCGATGATGGACGTCGCAAGGGTCACTACCGCATTCCAGCCCGCCTGTGACCAGAGCAGGCAGCGGCCCATGCCCTCGGGTATCAAGGGCCCTTCCCACGTTGCTTGAAACCACTCCTGCTCTTCCCTGAACCGTGGACAATGGAAGAGAGCATGCTCTACGTCTTCGTCGACTCCAGGGCATTCCGGACACTCCGCGCTTTGGTACACGCGGATTCGATGTAAGTAGCTGCGGAAGCAGCCGTGTCCGGTAAGCGCCTGGGTCAGGTGGAATGTGACGAAACCGTGCCTCCTACCTGTCCACTTGGTCACGTTCGGGATGGCGCGATAGGAGTAGCGACCCTCTCTGGCTGAATCCCATGTCCGTTGCCACTCTGCTCTGGTCTGCCTCGACCAATTGCCGTGGATGGCCACGTCCTGGAGGTATTCGTCTTCGGAAGCTGGGTCTCCACGGTACCTCTCCGCTCTCTTGTCTGCAGGTCGATTGGCGGAATGGGGTTCACCGGTAACATTTTTTTATTGTTTTAAATAATAATTTAGGTCATAAATAACACAAATAAAATCTAAAAAACAATTAATTCATTAATTTGGGTATTTTATTTGCCAATTAAAAACTCTTCTGTTTGAACGCGCGCCAGTTTCGTGTGACGTCACTATGCGGGTTCGGCTGTCAACCAATCCCGTTCGCATATTCTGCTGTGCCTTTATGTCATGTTTAACCTCAATAGTTTGCTTCGAAGTTTTTATTATGGAAAAAGGGATATAAGACCTGCTGATAAAACTCATACACTGTATTATGCCGTTATTTGCGTTTTCTTAATTGCAAAATTAGTTTTAAAATCTATGTATACATATATATGTAACATTTATCAGCTACAAGGATGCACCTTTAGACGAATCATCGTGACGTTACTGTTTGTCGCCGCGTGTATTTTGAATCTATTTGTAAAATAGCAGGACTTACAACCCTTTTTTCCATAGTACAAGTTTGTTTTTTCCATTTTAAAAATTTCGGAGCAAACTTTTGGGGTTAAACATGATATAAATGCACAATAGAATATTCGACCGGGATTGGTTGACAGCCGAACCCGCATAGTGACGTCATACGAAACTGGCGCGCGTTCAAACGGAAGAGTTTTTAATTGGCAAATAAAATACCCAAATTAATAAATTAATTTTTTTTTCGATTTTATTTGTGTTATTTATTACCCAAATATGTATTTAAAACAATAAAATAATAAAAAAATTTTACCGGTGGACCCCATTCCGGCAATGACCGACAGAGCGGGCTCCGACACAGTTCGGTAGGCACGGGCCACTCGAAGCGCGACTGTACTGCAAGCCTGCCGACATGTGGCTCCATAAATAGTATGCTTACTCAGGGCATCAGCCCATATTGGAGCTCCGTAAAGGATTACGGAGCGAACCACCGTTGAAGGGAGGATCCGTCGCGGTTGCTTCGCACCCCCAATGTTGGGCATGCTGCCCGCTAGCGCTCGAGCCACGTTTGATGCCTTAAGGCCTGCGTTCAGAAGGTGTTCTTTGAACGACAGCCGCGCATCAATAGTAACCCCGAGATATTTGATCGCCTCAACCGACTGGATCTTCTTCTCGTCAACGGCGAAGGCAGCATATACCCGCTGCTTCATGCGGGCGATAAGCACAGGCTCCGTCTTCTCTGCCGCTAAACTCAGGCCATGGCGGGACAACCAGATACCTACCACCTCTATAGCATTGTCTCCCAGGTATTCCAAATCTTCGATGTTTTTCGCAACGACGACAAGCGCCACATCGTCGGCGAATGCCACCAACGACACCCCGCCAGGAAGAGGCTGCTTCAGAAGGTCGTTGTAAACGACGTTCCAGAGCAGGGGTCCCAGAACCGAGCCCTGCGGTACGCCCCCTGTGATCTTGTATGAGTGCGTACCAGTATCGGTGTTATACAGCAGGGTACGGTCTGTCAGGTAGCTGGAGACTATTCTACGGAGGTAAAGCGGTACCCTAAGTTGTTGGAGGGAGAGCATAATGCCATCCCACCTGGCCGAGTTGAACGCATTCCGGATGTCTAAGGCGATGACAGCACACATCCGCTTGGTGCACCGGCTGCCCCTAATCGCTGTGTCGGCCATCCCTACGACCCGACTAATAGCGTCGATCGTAGACCGAGCCTTTCTAAAACCGAACTGATTGTCGGCGAGTCCTCCTACGTCATCTATCGCTGCTTCTAACCTGGCACATATCACCCACTCAAACAGCTTCCCGGCAATATCCAGTAGACAGAGTGGTCGGTACGAGGATGGCTCCTCCGGGGGTTTGTTTCCCTTCGGAAGGAGTACCAACCGTTGTACTTTCCACTGTGCCGGGAAGCAACCTTCCTGTAGACAAGCGTTGAATGTCCTTCTGAAAATGTCCGGAGCATTATTCAACGCTGCGGCTTTTATGGCCAGGCCGGGTATCCCGTCCAGACCGGGAGCTTTCCGGATGGAGATCTTCTTCGCTGCCTTTATCAGTTCGGCCTCACTGATGTCCTGTGGAACGGTCGACTCGTTGAGATCCATGAGTCCGGTGCCGGCAGGCCGAGCGCCATGTTCAGGAAACAAATGACGAACGACACTGTCGAAAAACGTCGGACAAGATGGAGTGCTGTTGGCCCGGTGCTTGATCTTATTCATGACCATCTTCTACGGTCTGCCCCAAGGGTCATGCTCAACCTCCTCGCAGAAGGCCAGCCAGCATCTTCTCTTGGCTGCCTTGGTGGCAACCTTAAGCGCCTTCCGCTTCCCTTCGTATGCCGCGGCTAGCTCTCGATACCGCGATTTGTTCCTCGCTCTCTGGTGCAGCCTTCGGGCTCGCAGACACCCCGGCGCGCCGCTGCAATGTCCTCATTCCACCAGTACACTGGTGGTCTCCCACGGGGATTGCCCTTTACGGACATTGAGACATCGCAGGCTGATGTTATAGCGGGCATAAGGCTGCGGGCTCTCTCTTCCGATGTCCCGGACACCATTTCTCCCTCCACAGAGCAGCGGAAGGCGTCACTATCAAAGGTTGATGGTGCCCATTGTCTGCTCCTGGGAATCTTTACTCTTTTTGCCGAACGCCGGAGGTGGTACACTATGGCAAAATGGTCACTGCCCGTGTAAAGATCGCTAACCGTCCAGTCGAGCATATTCCCCATCAACCTCGGGTCGATAAAGGTCAGGTCGACTATGGAGGACTTGCTTCCCTTGACGTAGGTGGGCCGAGTCCCCGTGTTAGCGATCTCCAACTCCAACCGTGTTTCGGCTACCACTGATGGCATTCGTGGCTATTGCCTTCACTCAGCCGATCGCGTCGATGGTTGAGCGCCCCTTCGAAAAGCCGAACTGGTTATCTGAAAGACCTCCCGCATGCAGAGAGGTCGGAACGAGGACGTAACGTGTAAAATTGCGTTATAATCGGCAATATTTGCAGATTTCCGAAACAAATTTAATATGTCCCGGAAAAGAAGGCACCATACACTGTCACTAATATCGGTCAATATTGACGCGGTTCACTCACGATGCTGTAATTACAGCCGAGCATTATACTCCGAAATCGTAAATGCACAATTTACCTGTAGTGTACAGGTGAACCGCTAGGATGAGACTGACAGGTTCCGAAGTTGGCCACCTTGGATGAATGGCGCCGCAAGAGTTCATCCCAATTAGATGCTCTGTTCAACAATAAACGACTCTGTAACCAGCATCAAATCCAAGATGGCCACTAGACGAAGGAAAATATCCCAAAATGGTTAATCTCGATATAATGCGGAATTTGACGGGTTTTCTTCTCTCACTAGTGAATTTGCACAAATCAGTATTCACTAACTGGGTCGTACGATAGATACGACAACCATTATTTCCGATCACTGCTGGTCGAAGTGTAAGCACAATTTGGCTGTAGAAAAAAGTCCGTTATTTCCAATATTAACCCGTTTCGTACTGAAATGCCCTAAATTTTGACTTCTTTTCATTAGGTGCTTTCTCATGGAGAAAGTCACTCAATCGTTTTGATATAACTACACCTATTGTATTTTTTCTCGAACTTTCTAAATCCGGTTTCAGATTGACCATATCTGCCGCTATTTTTTTACTACGGCGGTTTATACATAAAAAAATCGTGAATTTTGAAAAAATTTGTTTAAATAATCGTATTTTTGAACAGGAAACAGTGTTCGAATTAAGCTGAATCTTTGTATTTGGTGGAGTAAATAGTTATACTAAAAGATAGCATGGTTATTAATTCACCATTCAAAATGGCGGATTCAAAATTGCGGTTCTCAGTGACCTTTTTTTGAAAAATTTCTGGACCCTCTAACTGAACAATTATGAGCTTGTTTTAAAAAATGCTAAGAATAATAAATTCTTAGAATTCGGCGAGAAATATAGTGGATTTTTTTCAGATTTTTTAAATGAATTTTTGAAACATTTTTTTCAAAATTCTTTTCAAAATTGCAATTTTTTTTTCGAAAAATTCTGAACAAAATTTAGTGCATTCTCAGATGAATTCTAAGAGTTTTTTATTCTATGCATTTTTTCCCAAAAGTTGATAGCTTTCGAGAAAGTAAAATCTTAAACTATAATATTTGAAATTCATTTCTTCTAAAACTATCAACTTTTGGAAAAAATTGCAAAGAACAAAGAACTCTTAGAATTTATCAGAGAATGCACTACATTTAATTCAGAATTTTTCGTGAATAAATTACAATTTTGAAAAAAATTTTGAAAAAAAATTTCTCAAAACTTCATTTAAAAAATAAAAAAAAAATCCGCTATATTTCTCAATGAATTCTAAGAACTTTTCATTCTTAACATTTTTTTTAAAAAGCTCGTAGCTTTTGAGTTAGATTGTCCAGAAATTTTTCAAACAAATTTTGACTGAGAACCGCCATTTTGAAGCCGCCATTTTAAATGGAGAATTAATAACCGCCCTATCTTTTAGTATAACTAATTACTCCAGCAGATACAGAGACTTAGCTTGTTCCGAACGCGGTTTCCTGTTCAAAAATAAAATTATTTGAAGAAATTTTTTCAAAATTCACAATTTTTTTATGTTTAAACCGCCATAGTAAAAAAATGGCGGCACATATGCTCAATCTGAAACCGGATTTAGAAAGTTCGAGAAAAAATACAATAGGTATGTTATATCAAAACGGTTGAGTGATTTTTTTCTCTCAGAAAACACCTGATGAATAGAAGTCAAAATTTACGGCATTTCAGGACGAAACGGGTTAAGGTTTAAAAAAAAATAATTTAGACGAAATTAGCACCTTGTCCGGCTGGAACGATTAATGTTCAGAATCGATTCGCGTTTCTTCTAAAAAGCGGGTGCGAACAACACTTGAAATGCCGGCCTCGTGGCCTCAAATATAATGCGTTTTACCACGAGATGGAAACGATCGGCACACGCATATTCAACCTTCAGAGGATCAGAAAAAATAAAAAAGTCACTGCGTAGTAGTAACAACAATATATATTAACAAAAAAGGAAATATTTTAGGGCAAAGGTAAACACTGAACTACGCCGTGCCTCTATACTTGCGAGAAAAAATAGCGTCTTATCGATACTACCGACATCATCGAAGCCAAGCATTCAACCGAACCCGTTTTCATTTCGGCGCTACCGCCGCATAGTATAATACGCGAGTCAAGTACAAAGCGCAATGCCGTTCGAATTCGCGCAATTTTCGACGCAAACAACAACACAAAACATGAAAATATAAAATTATCAAATATATTAAATTATTATTGATTTTTCCATAAGGACAGACAAGGTTTGTGAATGGTTTCAGAAAAGGCAGGAAAATTTGAAATCTGTCAACCGGTTACCTCGGCGAATTTCACTTATTAACAAAATAGAATTTCACAATTTTCAAATATTATTGGGCAAATTCTATCGAATTTCCCACGCGGGATGCCATTTATAACCGCCATTTTTGGTTGGGTTAACTAATAAAATTTTAGACGAATTAATAAATTTAAGAATATACTTACAAAAGCAACAAATAAAATGGAAAATATATTACAATCAATAAAACAAATAAGAATGAAAAGGAATTTACGTACGTAATTTAAACATCGTCAATAATTACCTGGTAATCAATAAATTTTACAATAATTCCAATCCACTATCCGAAATATCAACATTCTAAATTAAACTAAATAAAATTAAAAATGACTGTAATCGCAAACTAAATACGCAAAAGAATCGGAAAATAAAAAGGCAAAATCGCAAAAGAAACGCAATGACAGGGACGCAAAATTGGAGTCACAATATAATTTTCAAAAGTACCATTCAGCTTGTTGGCAACGCCTAAGTACAATTTAAATTAACTACCAGCTTTCAAAGAGTTTCAAGATAAAAAATCGCCAAGTTCTCGCAGATTATGTTTTAGAACGTAATTAAAATTCGAAGAGAGACATTTTTAGTTTTTTAATAATATTATTAAAAATAATCATAAAACAAAAAGACTGTAAACAGAAAAAAGTTGTATTCTTCAATTCTTTACTAGAAAGCGTAATATTTTCGCGTTGAATTCGCTGCTTTTACAAAGTAATGTAGGTGAAGATAAACCTGGTTGAGCTGATGTCGCAACATGTTCTGTTAAATTCAACATTCGTATGGGACGGAGCTTAGGACACTCGGTGAGAATATGATGAAGGTTATCTGGTGCATTTAAGTTACAAATCATACAAGTAGCTGAAGGATTATATTTATACCGGCAGCTTGAAATAACAATCGTACGGGAGTGGACTATTGCCATGCTTAGTTGGATTTTTTGAAGACTGCCGATGCATGTTTTCGTGCTGTCTTCGTCCCTTGTATATGTCAGTCCCTATCGCACTCGTTGTTGATGTCTTATGACGCATACATTTAGCGTACTGGGGCCGCATACATAATGTGTAGTGGTGTGAAGTGCACCGCAGTAGGCGAGGAAGCACAAGAGACTCGTGCTCCTCGTGCTGGAGTCCACACTCGTCGCACTCGTGTACGGTTGACGGTCGGCTTCTCTATCCCTCCCTCTGCTATACAACCGTTTCGTATAAGTATTGTCCTCTGACATGTCCCATTTGTAAATGCCTTTTCTCTCCATCAGACCCACCCCCCTTCCCCGACTTATCGATACCAACCAATATATTACGTAATGTAATTGTGTATATAGAGAAGGGGTAATTTTTGGATCCGAAATACAAATGTCAACAATTATTTATGACATTCCAATTTTGCGTCCCATTGCGTTACTATTATTTTGCGTATTTATCTTTTTTTTTGCGTTTTGCATCGCGATTGCGTTATAATTTTGAGATTCATTTGCTTATCTTCGCGTTTGGTATTACAGTTAATTAATTTCATTTAGTTTTATTTTAAATGTTTGAGTATTCGACTAGTGTTCTTAGTGTGGTTAGTTTAGTGCATACCCGACCATTATTTAAGGATAGTATAATTACGTAAGTAGATATAAGTCACGTTCCCCATAATTTCCCTATTCCTTTTTTTTGGTTACTTCGGTTATTTTTAAAAGAAATTTTCACCTTCACGACGAATTCCGAACCCCAATCCCATTTGTTTTAACCTTTTATTTATTAACCCAACCTAAAATCACGGTTATAATAGCTTTTATTTTCAGTCATACAGTTTTCGTTATGTTAACTATTAACATTAACAATTTTAATTACAGTATTTAATTGTAAATAGTGATTAAATATTTTAATTGATTATTAATAATATTATTTACAACAATTTATTATAAATAATGATATTTTACTTACGTTTAATTGTGTCTTTTGAATTTTGTTTTGCGTTAAGACCATTAGTATCATATGTTGATGGCTTAGGTTCAAAATTACTCCACGTTGAGCTTTGTTCACTTTGTAAATGTAATTGATATATGAGGGGAACTGGACATGGAAGCAATAACATATGTATGTGTTTAATATATGGTAGCCGAACAGTAGACGGTTCGAATTGTGCCAAATCAGTTATCACACTTGCAATTTATTAAGGATCGGTTTGAAATTATGACCAGTAATAATTTTGTCTACCCAATTGTCGATCAGGTAAAGTATTTTACATCTGCAGTGAACCATGTACTATTGCGCACAATTATTAGTAAATAACGATTTAACTAATCCCTGCAAAAAATGTTAAGTAGGATTCTTATGAGAATCTCATGAGAAATTGAAACAAGTGCCTTATAGTTGTCGTAAATATATATTATATACGTCTATTAGTCATATAAGTATCGTACGGAATATGCAAAGTTTTATTACATGAAAGAAAATAATTTGACAGGTAATAGTTTTATGAGCACACAATCATGAATGTTTTGAGTTGATATTTTACGGAAATTACATAAAAATCTTATCACAATCAGGTCAATTTTCAAACAAATCGCAAATTTTGTCGAATAGTGTTTCCGTAACATAGTGCGAGTTCTATACGACATTTATATGAAATTTACAAGGTACTTGTTTCAAATTCTCATGTGATTCTCATGAGAATCCTGCCTAAAATTTTTCGCAGAGATGTGACAAGTGTTTATTTCATTTTATTTTATTTTTAAACATTTTTCGGTAGTTTATGAGCTCTTCCAAGAGGAGAAAATCAAGTATGGTACGGCTATTGCTGATTAGATGAAAAGGGACTTCTTGACTTGAAAAACCTAAGGGGTTTCTCAAATTCTCGTTTCAAAAACTCGTAGCTCAAAGTTGTTGATAACTTGTTTCCAATCTATAAGTTCGCATTTATTTATGGCGTAGAAAAGTGTACTTTTTTCTTTTTCTTGTTAATTTTTGAAAAAAAAATAAAATATTGAGGTATGCGATATATTTTATATTAGCGATATGATTCAACATAGATTGAAAGTCTTTTTCCATTTCCCGGTTTAGATCGACAGGAGAGCTGGAATCACCTGCAGATTTTTGTTATGTTCGAACTTTATTTTATAAATTAATAAATAAATGTTTTTCACCACAAAACAAAATTTTTTGTATTATATTGGATTATACATTTAAGAGCGAGAAAAATTTGTTCGATTATATGCAACAATTTTCAAGAAAAAAAAATATAAAATAATATGCTTTTCATGGACGTTCGTATTAGAAAGCCATCTTAAATATAGTGCTATAAATCTGGTAGTTTTTATACTTATCATTTCAATACAAATTCATCTTTCTGTAAGGCCTTATTGATACATGTGTCTATTGGGAAAATTTTGAATTTTAGTTATCTGCATCTTTCTGAAAGGCAAATATTTTTATTGATTTATTTAATAACCCCGCAGATAGTACAGTAACTATAAAAAGCATTACTTTGCAATAATTACACCTATAAAATAATAAAATCAAAGGTCCAAAGACAAAAAATTACTTTTTATAATTTACGTATTGCTTCAGCATCTTGTAAATTTAGAGATGATAGGAAGAAGAACTCTATGCATTTCAGTTAGCATTATAAGGATTTAGTAAATAATAAACACCAATTAACAAGAATATGACATTTTCGCTGGAAATACCTATATACTAATTGCAAATTTATTTTTTCCACTTTTATACTTTATATCGCTTGCTGAATTAGTCATAACAAATATCTTCTAATTTATTATTATTTATAAAAGCATTAGGAAATATTTCGACTTTTTCTCTTATTACTTTATCGGAATGCTTTTTTATATAGTATTTTATGACTTATATATATTCTTTCACATCTTATTATAACTGTTGCACGTTTGCTGTTGTTTGAAGTTATTGAAATGTATATAAGTAAGGACAGTTTACGGGGAGATGTATGCATTAATATTTTTTTTCGGTACGATTAAAGCAACAGATAACGCATTACTAGTAGAATTATTTCCACAATAAATGCAACAAAAAAACAAGTTGTCATTAGCACTCCATGTTATCGAGATTTTAATTGTGTATATATTACCGATTCAATTGCGATTTTGACACCAAATAATCGATTAAAGTTGGAGTTAAACAAAATTACTTTTCAGGGGTTAATTGCAGCCACTGAAAGAGAGAGAGGGGGTGTACTTTTTATTCTTTTAATTTTCTGTCTTATAATTTTATACTGAAAGTTTCAGAAAGTTTTACATATTTGTCTTCGATTTCAATGCAACTTACGAAATATCTTTGACGAACCACAAAAACATAATAGCTTCAGGAACTGTTCGAGGTCACGCGCAGTATTAAGAACGTAGAATTCCCAAGCTAGTGACCTATAGAGTTGGTCCGAAGCCTACTAACCTGGTTTTCTTCTTTCTCTTAGGCCTATATTCGTCAATCACATATGCACGTCCGTTAAAGTGTTTACATTTTTAATTTTTCGTTATTTTATAGAAATTATTATTTTCGTAGGCTGTAATTGCATGATGATTATACCAGATATCATTTATGATCGACGAAATTTTCCTAAATTTTAATTAATTACGTAATTTATTTGGAATTCCTTGCATTCCTATGATCATGTCATGTAAATCATGTAATCTGTCGAATTTTCTGAAAAATTGTAAAATATTTATAACCCTATTGAAATATTATTTAAATTTTTTGCAAGCTATTTGTGTATTTCCAAATCACACCTTCATTCTATATACGAATATGTAGATGTGACATTCTATTTATGTCAGAGAAGTCGTTAGTATATGTAATGCATACACTCAGAGACAAACGCAGGCTTCTAAATGTGTAATCCGTACACATCCAGCTCGCGAACAGCTGCTGGTATGAATGGAAAATATAGATTCAAATTCAAAATCCTTGAAAAGTTCCAAATTTTATCATATAATTAAGAATAGTTGTGTACGCTTTATCGACGATATTGTTATTTAATAATTGATTATATTATATATATAAATAGCAAAAATCTATTTTTTCTAATTTTAAGGCTCTCAAATTGAAAAACGGTGAAAGATAAATAAAAAAAAAGCACTGTATTTTGAACGCAGTACAAAATTTGTTATAAGAAAGTCAGGGGAGTTATTAGTCTAAAATTAATAATTTAGTTGTGAACCATATTGGAAATTACCATATTGTGAAATATCATTGAGATTATATAAAGGCCATATAAATAAAAATACAGATGTGGCAGATGCAATTTAAGATTATAAATTATGCACAAGTATGTTTTTTTGATTTAATAAAGATCAACGTATATATCTTTTCAAGTACGATTTCCGAATTAAATATAGCTTTACCTCAGAGAGACTCGCCACTTGGTCGTTTCATTAAAAAACTGCACTTTGTCATATATAGAATTCGCGGAACTTTCCATTATGTTATTACTAAAAAATAAAGATAGAAATCTTGAATTCTTTGTCAGGTTAGGGAACCTGTCATTTAACCATCTCATTCGCCAGCTCTAACATTAATAAATATTTATTAAATAAGAGATTACAGGAAAAATTATTATTATTAAAACCTAGAACTTTGCGAGAAAGTTTTCCTTGCTTTTTGACGTGCTCGAGGACCCTTCAAATAAGATTACGGGAATAGTACATTTCGTTACTAGTGCGGGAAACGCATTTCCCACACAAGAAATGATTGACCATGCACGAGTTCTCACACGATTTCGATATCATCCTGAATTTTAGATATTAAATAAAAATACCAGCAACTCCCTCACGGAGGAAGCAATATTATGAATATTTTATTATGATTTTTTTGTTTAATGTTTCTTTGAGATTCTATTAATGTACATAGAGATATATACAATTCATTTTACACATCACTTAAAATAAATACTTCCATTACAACGTATAATAATAAATAAATTTATATCTTATTTCATATTTACACTATACTTTGGATTAATACAAAGAAAAAAATAATCTCATGAAAATTAACAAATTCTTCTGAAGTTCAAGATATTAAAAAATTTTGATTGTGTATATGATTGATATGTTCTTGTACAATTAGCCAAATTGTTGAGATATACATGATTTCATGATCGGTACAGTAATTTTGCCAGTAAAGTTCACAAGAGCCATCGTGAGCGGAGTCGGATACAAATCGAAATAATTTTATGCCGATCGTTAAGAGTTACAAAAAAGTTTTTAAATTCATTTTTTATTTTTTCACTGGTCCGAGGCCGCCCAACCGCTACTCAAGCAGTCCGATGTTACTTTGCGTCCATGGATCAAAAACTACTATTAACGTAATGGCCATCGTAAGCATGATTGTGGGTAAATTCTGCCGCTAGGAAGTATTTAAAAATAAATTCAGAACTTGTGATTTATAACCTGTATCTCCTGTCATACAATTTTTCCATTTATTTTTAAGGACGTGCTATCGAATTTATCTAAAATCATTGATCCAATGTCTAAAAAAAATTTTAGTAATCAAAATGATCTAGAAAATTGATTGTAATTCTTAAAGATCGACGCTCAATGTTCCCGCTTTTGGCCAGCCTATGGAAACACTCTGGGCCACTTTTTTATGAAAGTTTAAGATTTCAATTATCAAACATCCTCAATTTCAAAATAGTCTAATAATTTTTATGAGAGATTTTTTTTCGAATGCAGTAAAGAAATGCATAAAGTAATCTTTTAAGTCAATCTATTCTGAGTCTTTATTATTAACAGTTCAATAATATATGTTTTGTCGAAGTTTTCATCTTGCATATTTACAAAAAAAAACAAACGGATTGTAATTTATGTACAGGTATTACGTCAAGATCATTTCGTAGAATATGACAAATGTGAATAAAGGGAAGTAACTGAGAACTTGGCAATGCTGCAATCGACAATGCACATTCTGTATTACATTTATGCAATATTGCAAGATATGTTTTAAGACAATCGCACGCAGTTTCACATATGCAATAAACGATTTTAACAAAACACTTAAAAATACCAAAATATGGTCTATTGTCTTTTGTATATTTTGCACACGAGGATTTGTACATTGTTGTACGATTGTATTGCTTCTGATGTATAAAGCTGTACTTTTAAAAGTCTCTTAAACATATAAAATCGCGTCCCTCCTATACCATTATTCACAAATATTTCATTAATTTCAGCAGATAAACCATTAAAATTTGAGAATGTCGATAATGTCCCAACCACGAATGTCGAATCATATATTGGTTCATGGATTTTTATTTGTTTATTGGAAGCAAATAATTTCGTAACAAACGTATGCGGTCGGGATCCTTCAATTAGCATTTCAGAATTTGTACTAGACACATTAATTAACATTGAAACTGCAGTGTAGATTTGCAATTGAGGCGAATTACTACCGTGAGCCAATGATTTAATCTTGCCATTAAGGTCTTCATATTTGAAACAAGAAGTGACATATAATGGTCCAGATTCACGAACAACATTAGGCAAATGTAGTAAATGCTGAAGATTGGGCGACATATTTTGAGTACCGAATAGCAGTTCAAATCTGCAGACGAATTCATTGAGAGTTCGTGATACAATATTTATCATATAAAGCTGTGCCTACTAAGAATAATTTATAATGTTCTAAATAAACATTAGGGAGTAAGTCATTTAAAATTAGAAGAGAAAAATAAAATAACCAGTTTTTAAACTTCGAAGCTTTCCAGTATGATAAATGTTCAGAAATTGTACGAGGCCGTCTTTATATGAAGTGCGGTAGTTGTATCGACAAAAGGATTTCGACAATAATATTAATGGATTGATAAATAGAGATTTCCTGATCAGCATTAGAAGGATCTAGTAGTAAATTAAAATATTGTTTGGCAACACCAAATACGCAGTGCATCATGTGAACTGCAGTTATTCGAATTGCATTAAAAACAATAGGTCCCTTTACACCGAACACTTTTGATTCCGTCTGCAAAGCTTGTTCGGCATGAACTGCCGTTCATCGGTTATCAACCGTAAGTGTTATTTGATCGGATATACCCATCTTCCATCCCTACATTTTCCTTCCACCTTACATTTCTGGCATCCAAATTTACGATCACACTGAACCATGTTTAAAAATAGGGGTTTTTCTGGTAAGTCACACGTTCCGCAAAAAGTAATTCCGCGGACAATTATTGAACCGATAAGAGGAATGATGAAGGCAGCACCTTGATATAATTTAATTAATTCTTCATATAGGGGCCATAAAAATAAATTCGGAAATAGTTAGATGAACTAAACCAAATCCCAGCTAATATAACATTTTTTATAGAAAATCCGTTTTTATATGGTAGCTCAGTAATTGTGAGATTAAAATGCCAAATACTCAATTTCGAGGACCTGAAAATTGAGATACCGTTCGTATTCCAAGAGAATTTTCGCTACTCAGTTCTTTGTAAGTTTCCCCGTCATATATATCCTGTTTATGATCCGGATTTAATTTTATTCTGGAAAACGGTGATTCAATTTCTTATAAAAACCAGGGGGGCTTAGTAGAGATTGAAATTAAGAAAATACATGGATAGTTTGTCTACATTCTGGACATACTGAACGCTCAGTTTCGCAAGCAGTGTGGCATTTCGAACAGTAATAGTGCCGTTTTAGCTGTGTCCTAAGAGTAATAAAAAATTTTTTTAATTTGTATAATGTCCTTGCATATAAATTTGGACGTATGCAATGTAATTCAATGAGAATTAAAAGATCTCAAGGACATGCATTCGTTAACTTATGGCGCAAAACAAAGGCAACAATCATTAAATAGCTTTCTAAACCAGTTATAGGCGCTCCTGTATAAAGATGAGCACTTTCACGGTTATCAATTCGTTCACATGGAAATAATCCTCATCACAATCATGTCTATCCATGTAGTCAACATTATTTTCATCATAACCTATTTCATTAACTCGATTATTATCAAAATAATGTGGAAGCTATTAAATTTGTTTTAAAATGTAATTAGGTATATTTTATAATTTAAATTTTAAATTTAAAAAAATCAGAATTAATGACGTCTTCTGCTTTTGCATTGATATTCCAACTGGTTTTGCACTATTTCCATAAGGACTGATAATCAGAAACTAATTTACCTTTACAGCCATACGAGTTTGTTAATATATTATATACATATAGTCACACTACTGGATAGAAATCAATATTTTGTACATGATGCATACAATATTATTTAATATGTCGAGCGTGGAAATCGAATATTCGCACATGCATATTTAATCCGAACTAGGAACACACAAAAAGCTAAATATTGCTTTCGTAACATATGTTACCTATAAAATTACTATAATATGCTTTTTATACAAAAAAAAAAAGAAAACTGATTTCTAATTAATATTAATTAGTAGAAAAAAAGAAACAGTATCCTCTGCACTTCGTACCATCACTTTCATCGTCGTCATCATTTTTATCATCGTGATTTCCACTGTCATCAACATATGCCACATTATCAGTGCCTATGTCAACCTAAATGATTATTAAATTCCTAACAATTTATTTTATATTTAAAATAAATACGTATTACTGATTTATGCAAGAAATTTGAGTGACATATGTAGAATAATGTTCCAAAATATTTATAAGACTCTGTAAATGTAAAGCAAATGAATATTTATTCTCATCTTATTTTAAATTAAAAGTATCTACAGGGTGATTCTTCAATGGCAACCCAAAAGGAAACGGTGGGTTCTTGATAAAATTCCAAGCAACTTTTTCCTTTGAAAAAAGTTTCAGGAAAGTAGCGTTTTCAAATTATTCATCATCAGTCAGCCAATAGGAGCAGGAGATTCTTCATTGTCGGGGAGAAATTCGAACCATCACATTATCGGCGAATGTCCGAGCATACATACATAGAAAATGCACATCGAAAAGAAGCACGCTTCTGTTTTCGCGTAATAACCTATGTTTCGAATATGACTGTCAAAAATATCGATCGGTTTGCATAAGCTGATATTCGATTTCTAAAACGCTAATAAAAGTATTTAAAAAGCGTGGACGTAATGAAAATTGTAACCTACACGTTTTCTCTCCAGTGGTTAGGAATTGTACTTCGCGTAAATCCTGTAATTCACAATCGATTTGCTGAATGAACGATTCACCGGAAGTTAGTTGTACTACAGGCTCTAATCAATTGTAAACATATAGTGAACACACACACACAGACGACACAAGGAAAGGTCTCGTAAAAATAAGAATCGAAGTCGTTTATTTACAAAATGGAAATAATTATTGAATAATGACCTTGACCTTAATCTTTAACACATGTTTTGTAAATTTATGTATCGCGATACTTATACTACTTGGGAGCCTGAAAATAAAATTGTATTTGATTAGTAGAAATATTGGCAAGTCCGGATTTGCAGCATCCGAACCACCGCGGACAATAAAGATGGAGAATGCAAATTCTGTTATAATTTGCCCTTACAAGTAAGGATTGGTAAGACGGGATCGCCTCAGCAATCGCGCTACCGCAAAATTAATTACTGTTTATACCGCCGTCGCCCTCAGCGGGGTTGGGAACAGTACTACTACCTAAAAAATAAATGAAAAGAAATTAATCAAAACTATTAGTTCAACGGAGAGATCGCCCAAGTTCCTCTCAGCGAGGAGACCTAGTGCGAGGACCTATGGAAGCCGTGCCAGGATCCCTCAGCGGGAGTCCTGGGCGAGACTCTGGATTTTCCGCGTACAGGTCGACTCCGATCCCCTCTCTTGATGCCGAGACGTCATGCCCTCTTTCTGGAATCGGACATGCGCACCACAATGAATGACGAGCAAGACCGCCGCTCGGTCCCACCCGAAAGCCTCAGGGACGCAACTTAAACTAAAAGTGCCCCGGCCCATAAATTTAAGACAAAAACAAAGAGAGCTACGGCCCTGCAGTGTGGAGGTTACAAAATGAAAGAGAAAATTAAACCATTCAAAAATTTAATAACTATAAAAAAGAAGTAAAGAAATTCAGTCACGAAAAAGAACAATTTTTAAAAATAAAATCTTGACTTTCTTGAATTTTAAAACGGTTGCAATAATATTTTTTAAAATAAATTGGTAAAGAGAGGACATAGGTAACTTACATTGACACGGAATATTGCAAATTCGCTACAAAATTTTTATTGATTACCTTATGGAAAATTAAAATTAAAATTTACCATTTGAGGCTAATTCATTGGTTAGCCATTTTCTACTCAGATTAGATTTAAGTCAAACAAATTTTCATGGAATTTTGAAAAACCGGAATCGCTTACATCGGGTTACGAATGTGTTAATCCATTATTTTGATGATATTAAAACTTTTTAATGCCTTTATCCCTTCTCCCCTAAACATCTTTTGGAAGGTTCAAATTAATATTTAACCCTTTGAGGCATAGTGGCATCACCTAATGCCACATATTTCTAAACAATTTCTTGAAAATTCAATATAGCTGTGATTCGAATTTTCCGATACTTTGTGTAACTTTATAATCATGGAATTTTACAAAATGAATGTTCATGTACTAAATTTTTAAAATCATTGTCAATTCATTGATAATTAATAAACTAATTAAAAGAAATCGCCTGTTGGAATACAGGGAGCTTGGGGGCTGCTGATTACGAATCTGACCTCAGATTTTAAAAATTCAAAATGGCGGATTGAAGATGGATGATTGAAATATTAAAAGGTATTTTATCGAGGCACAGATTCCTAATCAGCGACCTCAAAAACCCCTGATTAACAAATTTCAGCTATTTTCCGTGTAATGAAAAATGTATGCCGCAAAGGGTTAATGAATTTCCGGAATTCGGAATCGTGATAATTTGGTGTTGATATTTAAACACTTTTTTTATCATTTTATTTACTTTTAATCCCTCCAAGTCACTTCTCTTCTCCTTTCTCGCCGTAAATATGATTTAAATAAAGATTCAAAGAATCCTGTATGGAAAAAATCAACGGTAATCTAACGCAATTCACCGTACGATTTTGACACATTTCGGTACGTCTGTATAGAATTATGTACGGTGAGGTACGTTTACGTACGTTCGCGTACGATTTGGTTACGATTCGAACATTTTATACACCATTGTACAGAAACGTACGCGAACGTACGCGAACGTACACGAACGTACGCAAACGTACACAAAATTGCTAGAACATACTGAAGCATGCGGAGATGTACAGCATTGTACACTATAGATGCCAAACAACCATTCGTAATAAAATATTTTCTTACAAAAACGTCCGGAATCATATGAATATGTACTGAAACGTACGCAGACGTACGCAAACGTACGCAATTGTACGGATATATGCAGCCATGTATAGAAACGTACGAGATTTTGGAACTATTTACAGGAACGTGCCCGACTGCACGAATATTGAATATCCCAGATAGGTGCCCGTTTTTCTTCCGTTTTTTTTTTTGATTTTTTGTCCAAAATTTTTCACGTAATTTTGGAGAAAAATGACCCAAACCAATTCTTCTACATTGGACAAATATTCCAAAAATTTGTCGCGTTTTGTAGGGATATTTATACATTTCTTCATATTTTTCGGGCATTTTTTACAATTGCAAGGTTATTTAAAAAAAAATCACGAAAAATTTGTGTAAGCTTTTCTTCGATGGAGAAATCATATAAACTATTTTCATCAAAGTCGGAAATTGTTCACGGATTGCGGTCAAGTTGGCTTGGAATGCCCCACATATATTTTTTTAAATATACATTGTAAATGATGCACGTAATGAAGAATAAAATGAACAATATACAGTAGGGACCCGTAGGTAACTGAAAGGAATGCCTTTTTTTATTTATATCACTTATGTCATACAAAATATCTTTATTGGAAAAATAACAAAATTTTAAATTAGTTGAAACATTTTGCAGTAGTTGCTTTGCTCAAAGAACCTATGAATAGATGATTTCTTACATTCATTAAAATACATGGTCTGTAAATGTCATTATAACTGATGACATTGAAATCATTTGTTTCCACTATTTTACAATATTTTAAATGTTTAACAGATACATCCGCATTTTTGAAAATATAACTATTACGAAAATCCAATTTTTTATTAAATATAAATACCTTATTTGTGTTACTATACTCTACTTTATAAATTTTTTGTATTATACCAAAATCTCCATGTCTGGTTTGAAATACCGAATCATTCGTTTCTTTACATCGATTATATGTGCAAGATGTATAACGACATCCATTATACATAATTTTGGAATACATTAAACATTTACTTAACAACATATACGTAACTGACGATTTTGCGCGTAACGTTGAATCCAATGCCTGGAGCCCGTAGTTTATTGTAAGGCTGTATGTACCTGAGCCGTCCAGCGACTTGTGGGCAGCGACACGTCAACACATCGGACACTACTGTTAGCGAAATCTACCCCTTGCACCAGTGTTGCACTTTTGCATCAAAAGCGTGTAAATAAACACTATCCGGGTGCAAGTCTCTCGGCTAGAGACAGAGGTTAGGTATCGTTTGTTTAGTTATTTTCATTTAATTAACACCGATATTTTTGAAGATATCATTTTTAAATAAGAACACTTTATATATCTAGCGAAATTGTCAAGGTCACAGGTGTCTCATATAGATAGGCAGAAAAAATTTAACGGGGATTTTAATGTAGAGACTATATGCGTTTTGAATCCAGCGCTTTTTGGGTGGAACACGTGCACCGTTACACCGGTGCAGTGGAGTAGAAACGGTGCAGGGGGTAGATTTCGCTATGTATTCTTGATGGTTAAACGAACTTACCTGTAAGTGAAGTTCGACCATAATTATATGAGTAGCTTGTTCGAAGATATTAACTATGTAGTACGGTGACTTGCCGCACGATGACGCCTCATTTTAGAGTCCAATTGGAATTAATAATTAATAATATTAATATCTTCGAACAAGCTTAACGAAATATAATACATGGATTTGATAGTGTTTTAAAACTAATTGGATTCTATGAATTATTTTCGGAGCTTACATGTGCTCCTCTAGCATAATTCACGATGATGCACATTTGCCATACGTTCGCTGTACGTTTACGTACGTTTAGGAATATTCTTTGATGCATTTTTTTCGTAAGTGACGTTTCAGCAGGATTCTACAGGATACTGTACCTTTGCACACTTTCGCGTACGTTCGCGTACGTTCGCGTACGTTTACGTACGTTTACGTACGTTTACGTACGTTTACATCTGTTTAGAAATATTCTGTAATGCATATTTTCTCGTATGTGTACATTTTTGTAGGATTCTGGACGATACTGCATCTTTGCATAATTTTGCCTACGTTAACGTACCTTCGCGTACGTTCGCGTACGTTTCTGTATAATGCTGTAGAAATGTTCGAATCGTAACCAAAACGTACCTAAACGTACCAAATCGTACGTAATCGTACGGAATCATGCTTAAATGTAACGAAAACATACCATTTCATTTCCATAGGGGATACCAAATGAAAGAATAATGCTAATTTAGTGCGACCATATTATTCGTTTTTTTTTATGGCGCCACTACCTTTTAAGTCAAATCCATTAGTTCCCTTGAGCTCTTCTCCTACCTTGACCAAGATTGAATTCAAAGCATTTTTCAACGAATTTTGATGAACAGGAATAGCCCTAAATCGGTGCGAATGTGCTATTTCGATGATATTAATACAATGTTTTTAACTCCGTGCCCTGTTTTCCGTGCGCAAATTACAACACTCACGCCCTGTAAATTAGCATGCGCTGAGTATTTACTTTGCGCACGGGTTTTACTTTGCAAACTGTTTTCTGCGCACGTCATTAAAAAATAGTAGTTTTCGATACAAGTGCGTAATAGTATACTATGCTTCAAAGGAGGAAAGCGCGCGATTCATGAGCGGGAGGTTTGCTACCCGAGCGACTCGATGGCAGCACTCCTGCGAGATGCGCGCGCTTGCCTCCCGTGTGGTATACGCTAATTTTCTCCCGACTTTATAACGATTCCTGTAAAATGCGTATAACATGTGTAGAAAATTGTTTACAAAGTGAAAATTTGCATACACTTCGAAAATATTGTTTGAAATAAGGAAAATATTGTTTTGAAGCAATTTGCGATGGAATCATTGGTTATAACGATTTCTGTAAACTTGTCCCGTAAATTCTTTATAAAGTGAAAATTTTGCATACACTTCATAAATACGATTTGAAATAAGGAAAATATCGTTTGGAAACAATTGGCTACGTGCTCATTGTTTAAATAATCATTGCTTATAATGATTTCTGATAAGTTCTGTCGTAAATTCTTTATAATGTGAAAATTTGGCATACCCTTCAAAAATATTGTTTGAAATTAGAAAAATATTGTTTTGAAACAAATCGAAACGGAGTCATTGATTATAACGATTTTTGATAACTTGTGCCGTACATTCTTTATGATGTGAAAATTTTGCATACACTTCAAAAATACAGTTTAAAATAAGGAAAATATCGTATTGAAACAATTCGTGACAGAATCACTGTTTAAATAATCATTGTTTATAATGATTTCTTATAACTTGAGCACGAAATTCTTTATAAAGTGAAAATTTGGCATGCAATTAAAAAATACGATTTGAAATACGGTAGATATCGTTTTGAAACAATTCGCGACGGAATCATTGTTTAAATAATCATTGATTATAACGATTTCCGATCGCTTATGCACGAAATTCTTTATAAAATGAAAATTTTGCATACACTTCAAAAATACTGTTTGAAACAAGAAAAATATCGTTTTGAAACTATTCGCAACGAAATCATTGTTTAAATAATCATTGTTTATAACCATTCCTGCAAAATGAGTATAATTTTTGCAGAACATTCTTCATAAAGTTAAAATTTTGCATACACTTCAAAAACACTATTTGAATTAAGGAAAATATTGTTTTGAAACAATTTGCGATGGAATCATTGTTTAAATAGTCATTGTTTATAACCATTCCTGTAAAATGAGTATAATTTGTTCCGTAAATTCTTTGTAAAGTTAAAATTCTGCGTACACTATGAAAATACGGTTTGCAATAAGGAAAATATCGTTTTGACATAATTCGCGGCGGAATCATTGTTAAAATAATCATTGTTTATAACCATTTCTGCAAAATGAGTACAATTTGTTCCGTAAATTCTTTATAAAGTTAAAATTTTGCATACACTTCAAAAACACTGTTTGAAATAAGGAAAATATTGTTTTGAAACAATTTGCGACGGAATCATTGATTATAACGATTTCGGATAACTTTTGCCGTCAATTCTTTATAAAGTTAAAATTCTGCATATACTTCGAAAATACCGTTTGTAGTAATACGTTATTACTGTGTATTATGAGGCCATAGAGACCGGTCCGTTATTTTATGTAAGAGAGCCTAGAGAGAGGTAGAAAAAAAGAAGAGATAGAGGAAAGTATTAAGCGACGCACTGGGGTTTTTGAAGAAGCGACGTTGGTATCACTGCGTCGAGGAGAGAACACGCGATTACCACGCGACCTCGTGGGCCAGTTCAGTTGCAATTTGGAATTCGCACCGATCGGTTGAATCTCTATTCAATGGAGATACAAAACGCTACTCGAAACTCAGTTCGAATTATCACACAGTCGTATTACGGCAAATCATAGGCAGTCCGGTGTTCTAATCGTGTGCCGCGAAAACCATTCAAGTCGCGAAGTTGGATGTCGTTCGTCCTCGTACGATCTCAAACGTTCATCGAATCCAATGAGCACTTATTTCTGTCGACGATGGATCTTATTCACTATTCGTGAAGTCCATTAAATAGTGATTTCAAGAAGTTACCCGGGATCACCATCTTCGGTATACTTTATTAAAGAAAAATCTCACACGTGTGCCACGAGAAGACGCCATCCACGACGCCATTTTGTCATCGTGTCTCGAGATGACGACGCTATTTGAGGAACGAGAACGAGATCGAATCCAAGACGAAATTGCCTCCAGGCATTTTCGAGGACAGTCATCGTTTTATGTAACGTATTCCCTTCACGATATCTATCTATGGCTCTCCGCGGTTTTTTAGTAATTTATTTGTTATTGGTTGCAACGAAGAGTAGTTTGCGCGAATGTTTTAAGTTATAAGTTTGAAATAACTGTTGGATTGGAAATTGTAATTTAAATAATTAAATCTGATGATCATGTTCGTCATCTTACATAATAAATGAATATTGAAAATTACTTACATTTCGACTTTCTTTTATTTTATTATCAATGTCTATCATGCAATCATTTAATATACGTTTGTCTATTTGGTGATAAAAAACCTAATATTACACGTATGCAATAAGGAAAATATCGTTTTGAAACTATTCGCGACGGAATCATAGTTTAAATAATCATTGATTATAACGATTTCTGATAACTTGTGCCATAAATTCTTTATAATGTGAAAATTTGGCATACCCTTCAAAAATACTGTTTGAAATTAGAAAAATATCGTTTTGAAAGAATTCGTGGCGAAATCTTTGTTTAAATAATCATTGAATATAACCATTCCTGCAAAATGAGTATAATTCGTGCAGAAAATGCTTTATAAAGCTAAAATTTTGCATACGCTTCAAAAACACTGTTTAAAATAAGGAAAATATTGTTTTGAAACAATTTGCGACTGAATCATTGATTATAACGATTTCTGGTAGCTTGTGTCCGAAATTCTTTATAATGTGAAAATTTTGCATGCACTTCAAAAATACGGTTAGAAATAAGGAAAATATGGTTTTGAAAGAATTCGTGACCGAATCGTGGGTTGAATAATCATTTTTTATAACCATTCCCTGCAAAATGAGTATAATTTGTGCAGAACAATCTTCATAAAGTTAAAATCTTGCATACACTTTGTTACGTACCGGTGGTACGTAGAGTCCGTCCCACCCATATTGTATCATTTATTTCAATAAATACGCTTACTATCATTTATCCAACGTGAGAATATGCACGAGATGCATCCTCGCACGGTGAAGCCGAGCGAAGGAACTGCACCCTCAGCATAATCACACGGTTGGAAAGAAATCCGACGACGAACTCCGCTGCGCTCTCGTTTCGAGACCGCATCGGAGAAGTCAATTGGTGGACGGCATACACAGAATAAACGTCGCGGATATTGATTAAAAATCCTAACCGACTACTCGCGCTGTTACCATCGGGTCGTAACAGATTAAAATTGGTGTCAGAAGTGGCCCTCCGCTCGCGATTTTTTTGCGTCGGGGTGTCGATCCCCTTAACGCGGAGTGGTAGAATCTCCTCTCACTACGAGGGTTTCTTTCTAAATCGGGATACGCGAAGCTGTTAATGTTTAAATAGTGCGCGTTGCGTAGCTTTCTGTGCGCGTATCCCGAGGAGGACGTTTTTATTCCTCCCAAAGAATTTTCAAGAAAATACTCCAATCTTGAGAATTACGCGAGTGAGTTGTTGAAGGGTGTGTTTGTGGTATACAGTAATGATGAAAATGGACTTTTGGATTTGTAGTGGGCACATGTCGACCATACAGCAGGGTCGGCAGGAGAGCGTTGTAGACTACGTAGAACGCGTGGTCGATTTGCATGAACATGGGATAACAGCGCTTGAATTGGAAGAATACTGTACGGAGCTGAAGAATCACTTTAGGCGAAAATTTGATCGCAATAACAGTGGATCATTCTATTGCGGGGCTGAGAGATGAAGAAATGGAAATTAGAGTGTTACGTGTCAATCCACAGACCGTGTCTAATGCCATGATTGCCATAGAGAACTTCCCTCAGGTGGATGCAAAGAATGTTGGCATTGCAAGAAAATCGCGACGACTGTCACAAGTTCCGTAGCGAAGAAATAAACGGTATAGGGTCGAAACTAATTCTGACACACTAAAGACTCTACAGACGGACACAGAACCCAGGAGCAGGCGGTCACATAAATGCTACAAGAAAATCCTTCCTGTAATCTTGCCGATTTCACATGAAATCAGGTCAACTGCGGAGAATACCGCCAGATCCCATCCATCTACATCCGTTATGTCACACAAATCTTATATATACTTGTCAACCGACCGTAAGTCCAAAATGCCGGTAACTCAGTACAAGAAATATCAAGAACCAAAATCACCTTTACAACAGGTATATTGCATACCAACAAACAATTTTGTGGACGAAAATATCGTGGAGGAAGAAGTGTCCGAAATTTCAGAATGGAAACTTCCTGAAATTGCATATGCATGGGTTATTGTTGAGAATGATAAAGAATCGAGACTCATTCCAAATAGGCATAAAGTTTTAGTGCCCAAAGCATCTGAAGAAATTATGGCTGGAGATGTGCTATCTCGTCACCCGCGCCACGCGGTCGATGGCGTGGATGTTTCCACGCGGACAGATGAGTCCGCCGGAACGTTAAATATGGAAACAGAAGAGTTGTTCCAAAGTGTAACGTGCGACAAGGATGGATTGTCTAGAGATGTATTATCTCACCACCCGTACCAATCAGCCAACGGCGAAAAAGAGCAGCCTCCGGTCCATGGTTTAAGCCACAAGGACGGGTTGGCTAGAGATGTACTACCTCGCCACCCATGCCACGCAGCCAGAGGCCAACCGACCGTTGAGGATCACCTTCTCACAACCTATGATAGCGACGAATTACAAAATGCTTTACCCCCCGAACTTCCTAAAAATGTACGAAAACGTTCATCGCGTGATGGTAAAAGTAAAGAGCCTAGTGAAAAGGGCGAGAAGAAAGGAAAGAATAAAAAATTCGTAAACATACAGAGCTCTCTGGAAAATCTGGTTTTGAAATCAGTAAAGAATACTATTTTAGAGAAGAGTTATCAACGAACCAGGCAAACATTGAATAGTACTTCGAAGCTCTTGTTCCGACGAGCAAAATCCGCAAATCACATCCAAAACGAAAGAAGGAAGAAAACCAGCATCAATCGAAAATGCGTTCTTCCAATTCATAGTACGCATTCTTCTACAAAAGTTAATAACGTGCCACGAAATGCGCAAAAAGCGGAAAATCTGAATCAACGGAATCAAATAATGAAATTTGTTAGTGCATTTTTGAGGCCTCCGCTGGAGCCACCGCCAGATGAACGGGGCGAGGGGAGGAAGAGATCGTCATCGCTTCTCTACTTTGTGGGATGCTTCGCACTTAGCCGCAGTGTCTGCGACGCTGGGCCCCACCAACATTCTACATTCTCAATCAAAGACACTATGCAGGAGGCGTAGGGAAGCAAAGCTATCGGCTGTCTCCTTCACATCGTTCTTCGCCATCTGCGGAAAAGTGTCATTGACTGTATGTTGTGATTGTGTTTACACGAAGTGTATTCAATACAGAGATGTTTAAGAGGCAATACAATTTAGAGACATTAAGCTTTATTGTCTTTAGAGGATCGCATAAAATATATGCACTACCGCTATCATTTCCATCGGCGAGGACGCCGATTTTTCAAAGAGGGGAGGTGTTACGACAGAAATACAAATTTTTTTACATCGGCGAGGAGGCCGATTTTTCGTGATGGAGAAGTGTTACGTACCGTCCGTCCCACCCATATTGTATCATTTATTACAATAAATAAGCTTATTATAATTTATCCAACGTGAGAATATGCACGGGATACATCCTCACACGGTGAAGCCGAGAGAAGGAAGTGCACCCTCAGCATAATCACACGGTTGGACAGAAATCCGACGACGAACTCCGCAGCGAGTTTCGAGACATCGGAGAAGTCAGTTGGTGGACGGCGTAGACAGAATAAATGTCGCGGATATTAATTAAAAATTCTAATCCACCACTCGTTTTGAAACTATTCGTGAAGAAATTATTGTTTAAATAAACATTGTTTATAATGATTTCTGATATCTTGTGCACGAAATTCTCTATAAAGCGAAAATTTTGCATACACTTCAAATATACTATTTGAAATAAAAAAAATATCGTTTTGAAACTATTCGTGATGGAACCATTGTTTAAATAATCATTATTTAACACGATTTCTGTGAAATTCGTATATCTTGTGCACGAAATTCTTTCTAAAGTAAAAATTGTGCATGCACTTCAAAAATACAAATTGAAATAAGGAAAATATCGTGTTGAAACTATTTGCGACGGAATCATTGTTTAAATAATGATTATTATCACGATTTCCGTAAAATTCGGATAAATTGTGCACGAAATTCTTTCTAAAATAAAAATTTTGCATGCAATTCAAAAATACAAATTGAAATAAGGAAAATATCGTTTTGAAACTATTCGCGACGTAATCATTGTTTAAATAATCATAGTTTATAATGTTTTGTGATAACTTGTGCTCGAAATTCTATATAAAGTGAAAATTTTGCATACACTTCAAAAACATTGTTTGAAATAAGGAAAATATTGTTCTGAAGCAATTTGCGACGGAATCATTGATTATAACGATTTCTGATAACTTGAGCCGTAAATTCTTTATAAAGGAAAATTTTGCATACACTTCAAAAATACTGTTTGAAATAAGAAAAATATCGTTTTGAAACTATTCGCGACGGAATCATTGGTTAAATAATCATTGTTTATAACGATTTCTGATAATTTCTGCCGTCAATTCTTTATAAAGTGGAAATTTTTAAAGTAAAGAGTTAAATTGTTTGCATTCACTTCGAAAATATTGTTTGAAATAAAAGAAATATCGTTTTGAAACAATTCGTACGGAAGCATTGACTAAATAATTAATCATTGTTTATGATGCTTTCTGTACAACGCGTATAACTAGTGCAGAAAATTCTTTATAGATTTAGATAAGATTAGATTTATTCATTCTTATACATAGGGAGAATATCCCATAAAGACTGGATCCGTTTCCAGTAATACATATAAAATGCAGCAATAATATACATCGTTAGTGATCTACAAGAGATAATTCTTATCAAGCTAAACTATACATTATACTTGTGTCGCATACAAGAAAAAAAATGTGATTTACAAACCCAGCAAAAAATTACGCCGCTTAAAACAATCTTTTAGAAAGTTGTATAAAAGTTTCTCTGAGTTCACTTCGTTAGAGCAGATCGCAGTCTGAAGTGCGGATTCGTTGAAAGATATTGGGAGAGTATCTGGCGGAAAGAACTTGATGCGCGAGTTGAGTAGAAGTGGACATTCGTAAATAATGTGTAACATAGAGTCCGCAGCATTTCAGTTACATAACGAGCATAGTTGCGTCGGATTATATAAATATCTTATTCTATTTAACAAAAAAGATCTGGTATAAATTGTTGCCATTCTAACTTGAGCCTTGGCTTTCAGGCACTCCAGGGGCAAACGAGCAGGGTAGTGTGTTAAATAATCGTCCGTAGATTTACGAAAAATACGGAGCAGGTGCGATTCTGAATGAAAATATGCCCATAAATCGTACATTCTATTTTTTTTTCTGCAAACTTGCTAATTAATTCAGCCCTTTTCACATCCCAAAACTCGGGCGAAAAATTCTCCCAGATTTCGGTTGAGCCTAGAGTGTCAGAAATTCGCCTTAATTCGAGTAGCGAATTCGTGGAACTCGCCTAAGTGGTGTTGTCCGCAATGTCCTTCAGGCGAATAAGCAGAATTCTGGGCAATCTGGAGCAAGGCATACGAAGAACCTTTATAACCCATTTAATTGCAGAGTTTAAAATTTCGACTGCAATAGGGAAAAGTCCCAATTCCAGACGGATTATATATGAGGGTGTTGTTCTGGCAAGATTAAAAATACGCTTGAAAAATGTGACTTGCATGCCCTCCAAATTGCTCAGATATCTGAGAGCCCAAAATGGCGCCGCATACAATAGAGTTGACACAATCACCGCGCCATACAATCTCCGCAATGCTTCCCATGTCTCTACTCTCCCGGACGCAATAATTGGCATGACTGAGGCCGTTGCGGCACTTGTCCTACTAACCGCGTCCCGCACCGCCAGCAGTGCACGTGCGGAAGAGGAGAAAACAACCCCCAGATAGCGGTAATTGTTCACTACCTCCACCGGGTTACCATTGTAAAAGAAATGTCGAGAATGAGCGTCAAGAACACCGTCCGATCTAAAACAAACTATTTTTAAGCAAACACCGCGAGATCATCAGCAGCAGTATAAGGAGATCATAGGATGCGGAGATATCCACATCAAGAGCGCCGCTGTCTCTGAAAAACGCATTGATATCTGAGAGATATACGATAAAGAGCAACGGACTCAAAATTTCGCCCTGCAAAACGCCCGCAGATACTTTAAATTCGCAAGATGGGCCATCAGACGCTTGTAAGAGTAAAGAAGCGGTATTGTACATGGCTTGAAAAAGCTATACACTTTTTTCCAAAGAAGGACGTGCGGGACCGAGTCAAACACACGTTTAAAATCGACGAACAAACAATATACCTTCGAGCCCTTGTGCCGAAGCCCGATCTGTATAGTGGCAAGAAGGCTGAAGATATTATCCTCAGTTCCCCTCCCACCTCGGAAACCCGACTGTTCTTCCTGCAAAGTATGGTTCTGATCCGTCCACTTCATGAGCCTCTTATTTAGGATTTGAGAAAAAATCTTAGATATCGCGTTTGTAATAGCAATAAGCCGATAGTTGTGAGGGTCCTCCCTAGAGCCTTTTTTATACAGCATGAAAGCTGCAGCGCGGGACCAGCCTATAGGAAATGTTTCTGATTCTAGAATTTGGTTAAATATCTGAAAAAGCTGGGAGGTCCGTGCGCTGTCTAAAATTTTAAATAACTCTGCGGGAAGACCAGCAGTGCCAACAGATTTGCCTAATTTCAAAGATTTGATACTAGACGACAGCTCAAAAAGCGTAATCGAAAAAAGCGAACATTCGGTTGGTGGAAAAGCTTCTTCAAAATATTGCCTCCAAGACTCAGCCGAGACCGACGGGCCGACATTTGGTTTTTTCCTATATATAAACGAACCGCACTCCAGCAGGCAGCCGAATCTTTTACTCGAGCAAAATTATTTATCATATCAAGTGTATATGACTGCTTTTTAAGGGCAATTAAATTTAAATATTCTTTTTAACAAGATAAATAATTCTGTACCGAAAACATATCGTAAGCACTGTCCCTCATCTTCTTAAGAGAAGATTTCAAAGACTTTTTGGCTTGAAAGCAGTCGCTGTCGAACCACACATTTCGCTTGGGGCGGTTCGCAGACAAGTTTTTAACGCGTGATACTTGTAAAATGTTCGCTTCAATAGCCGCTGATTTTAACCTAACTTAACAAACATTAATAAATAACGAATCGAGAGACTCGTCGACGCCGATATCTTCTGTAGAGCTGAAACGATTAAGCGCTGTTACAAAATTTTGATTCCCGTCAGCCGTCTTAACAAATTTAGTTTTTTCGCCGTGCTTATTGTATTTGGGGGTCTGTACCCGACTCGAGTTTAGAGGATTCAAATATATCATTAGAGACACACCCAGGTGATCAGAGCCGTGAAGGTCATCTCCCACCTTCAGATCATGAATGAACGGAAGGTGCGAAGACGAGGCCCACACAAGATCTACCGTGCTGAAGCCTCCGGAACCTAGAAACGTATAGTGTGCCGGATTATCCCTGACAGTTCTGCCATTTAGAAGAACAAGGTTATTAAGTCACATAAAATCGAGAAGAGCCGAACCACGCCCACGGTTGGGAAGTTGGTCGTCGTATGAGTTCCTAGTTGGCGAAATACTCGAATTATCAAATAGAGGTTCTGTGCCATAGTTTCCGTCTAGCGAACCCATTCTCGCATTAAAATCGCCCCCGACAACAAACATTCCATCCAGAAATTGGGCTTTGAGCGAGTCGAGCAATATTTGAAGTTTATTAAATTCCGACGACAAGTCCGAATTCGGGGAAAAATATAATGAACCAACAATTAAAGAAAACGGAAAAGTTTTGACATGATAAAAAATCCAGCCAGGTGAAATATCTAGAACGGTGGGGTCAAAAACTGTCTCAATTAATGAAAAAAGACCGCCACTAGGACGGTCCCGAGAGGCCAACCGAGCGCCCGAAGAAAAGATAGAAAATTTTCCCTCGGCCGTGTCCTTAAGACGACCTTCATCCATACACCAGGTTTCGGAAAAATTTACCATGTCAAAATCATGCAATCGTGTATTGTTTATAATAGTATTAAATCCGCGCGCACTCCAAAAAAGTAAGCGAGTTACATTACTTAGAGAAGCATTGTGGAGAGTACTCTTTTTTAAGCTAAACGGGGAGACGACGCTATCAGTGACGGGAGACTGAACGAGCTGACGGGAAGACGCTAAAAATTTAGTTGAATATGCGAAATGGCTGTATTCGTAGAAGACGTAGAGTCCATTGCAGAGGCAGGTTGATCCAATATGAAGTTATTATCTTCATTGGACCACGTGTAATAGGCGTTGTCCACAATGATGCGGTGAGCTCTCCGCTGGAACGACTTGCCGGCTGCAGTAGTCTTGCGACGAGCCTCCCTGGCCTTGAAGGCAATTGCACGTTCTTTATCGGTCAAATCGTGCGATATAAAAATCCCGGTGTTCTGAAGAATATTTTTTTTCGATTTAAAGATAGATTCCTTTACATCGTCCGTTGCCAACTCCGCAAGAATGGTTAGTGGACTACCGCGAATAATTCTAGCATTCATAACTGCATCTTCTTGGGAGAATTTTCTGTGCATAAAGGAGTTAAGATCTTGTTTTAGCGAATGAGCCGAAATTTTCAGGCCAGTAATTACAAAGTTTCTCCTTTTAAGCAGTTTCTCTTGGCGCTCCAATTTTTCTTCAAGAGATTTTATTCTGCTTTGGTTTTCCGTAGCACTTTTTTCTAATTTTGACAGTCGACCCGAAAAATCGCATTTTAATTCCTCCAGCTTTTCGTAGATCGCTGTGTTTTCTCGTTTCCGCTCTCCATTTCCTTCATCTATTTTTGTTGAGAGGCATTGCATCGATGACTGCATGCCCAGAATTGCAGCTTAGAGACTTTTCAAAACTTCATCGGATGCCATATCGCTTGAAGATGAGTGAGAAGTGGACAAAACAGGGGATGTACTCAAAAGGGAACCTTTCCTTTTGTTGAGTCGTGGCGAATTGCTCGAAGTAGCGGCCTCAGTCTCCTGCTTTCTTTTCCCACTCCTACTTACGAAGTCGTCAAGAGTGCCGCAATTCTTCGAACGTAGAGTACTCCAGCGAGTTGCGGGGGGGGGGGAGACGGTCTGAACGCGTAAGCCCCACCACGTTCTTAGATGACTGGTCGGAGGGAGAGTCCGTCAAATTAGCAGCGCTCTCATTCATGCGGCTTTACCATAAAGTGCGAAAAGTGTCGCTGTCTGGTCGTGAAGCGTGCAATTAAAGAAAGACAACGGATGTCGGTAGCGAATTATTGCGCGAACTGCTTAGTTATGAATTGCGGCGCATGCGCTTTCCAAAGAAAAAATGCACGCGTGAAAGCAAAGGATGCTACGCAATTAAATTGAGTATTTCGAGCAAAAATACTAGTCAAAACCTTTGACAGCTCGAAAATGACAGCTGACAATTTGCGCGTATGACTTCTCCTGCGACAGTATATTTCAACAAAATTTTCGTCCGATGGCTGCGTGACTATTGAAGGTTAGGCGAACTCATTAAAACTTTCTTGTTTTGGATTAAAAGGCACTATGACGGCACTCTATAATTCACACCGGGTCTGACGAAAACTGACATCCTTCAGACGAAAACTGTGCAACACTCAAATAGTACCTTCGCACTTTGACACTTTCAATCACAGAGCGGGCAACTTTTACGTGTTGACAGTAACGAGTCGGAAACGGAACTCCAAAATTCTTTATAAATTTAAAATTTTGCATACACTTCAAAAATTATGTTTGAAACGTCGAAAATATCGTTTTGAAAATATTCGCGACGGAATCGTTGTTTAAATAATCATTGTTTATAATGATTTCTGATAACTTGTCCATAAAATTTTGTAAAAAGTTAAAATTTTGCATACACTTCAAAAACACTGTTTGAAATAAGGAAAATATTGTTTTGAAACAATTTTCGACGGAATCATTGATTATACCGATTTCGGATAACTTGTGCCGTAAATTCTTTATAAAGTGAAAATTTTGCATACAGTTCAAAATTACGGTTTGAAATAAGGAAAATATCGTTTTGAAACAATTCGCGACGGAATCGTAGTTTAAATAATCATTGATTATAACGATTTCTGATAACTTGTGCCGTAAATTCTTTATAATGGCTCGTCTTAGCAGCAGCTCGCTGTTGGTAAGACGAGCCACGTTGTTTGTGTTTACGTTTCGAAAGTATTGTTTATCTGGCGGAAATCGACTCATGACCGCTGCTGTACTTGGTGTAGGTTTCTGCAGTCCTACATTTCATACACAAATGTGAAGTATGGCGCCATCTTTCTAAGTCGATCTGCAGCTCTCGCAAAAATGATACGATTTATAGTTCAGCAAAAATAATTCAGTAAAAAGGGCGATTCCGCCCGTTAATTAATTAATAATAATAATAATAATAATGTGAAAATTTGGCATACCCTTCAAAAATACTGTTTGAAATTAGAAAAATATCGTTTTGAAACAATTCGCAACGGAATCATTGATTATAACGATTTCTGATAACTTGTGCCGTCAATTCTTTATAATGTGGAAATTTGGCATACCCTTCAAAAATACTGTTTGAAATTAGAAAAATATCGTTTTGAAACAATTTGCGACGGAATAATTGATTATGACGATTTCTGATAACTTGTGGCGTCAATTCTTTATAAAGTTAAAATTTTGCATACACTTAAAAAATACTGTTGGAAATAAGAAAAATATCGTTTTGAAACAATTCGCGACGGAATCATTGTTTAAATAATCATTGTTTATATCGATTTCTGATAACTTGTGCACGAAATTCTTTATAAATTTAAAATTTTGCATACACTTCAAAAACACTGTTTGAAATAAGGAAAATATTGTTTTGAATCAATTCGCGACGGAATCATTCATTATATCGATTTCTAACAACTTATGCCGTAAATTCTTTATAATGTGAACATTTTGCATACACTTCAAAAACAATGTTTAAAACATGGAAAATATCGTTCTGAAATAATTCATGACGGAATCATTTTTTAAATAATTATTGTTTATAACGATTTCTGATAACTTGTGCACGAAATTCTTTGTAATGCGAAAATTTTGATTACACTTCAAAAGTACTGTTTGAAATAAGAAAAATATCGTTTTGAAACTATTCGCGACGGAATCATTCGTTAAATAATCATTGTTTATAACGATTTCTGATAACTTGTACCGTAAATTCTTTATAAAGTAAAAATTTTGCATACACTTCATAATTACGGTTTAATATAAGGAAAATATCGTTTTGAAACAATTGGCGATGGAATCATTGTTTAAATAATCATTGATTATAACGATTTCTGATAACTTGCGGAAGAAATTCATTATAAACGAAAATTTTGCATACCCTTCAAAAATACTGTTTGAGATTATAAAAATATCGTTTTGAAAAAATTCCGGGTGAAATCTTTGTTTTGTGACGTAGTCACTGATCGAGCCCGGTAACTCTAATCGGGGAGAGCGTTCCGGGGGAACCCTTCCCCCTATTCGCCGCTGCTCTCGCCCGCCCTACCGGGGATACGCGCTATGGAGGCTCATACCTCCCCACCGTCGCTCCTCTAGTCAGTCGCCGTCGGGAGTTCCTTCCCCACAGACGGAGGCGAGTGACGCCGGGGCTCTTCTCTCTTTTTTTTCGAAGGCAGAATCCGAGAGCCGATTTTCTCAATCGCGTATCTCTCTCTCTCTCTCTCTCTCTCTCTCTCTCTCTCTCTCTCTCTCTCTCTCTCTCTCTCTCCGAAGGAGAAGCCGGTACGAGCGGGCCGCCCGACCGCCACGCTTCTCCCTCCTTCCACGGATCACCCCCAACATCGGGCCCCGAGGTGGCGCCACTCGGGAAGCATCGACGAGACGAAGGCACGAGTCCAGTCCAGTTTCAGTTTTACAGTTGAGTACAGCCCTTTGCGAGAGTTTCAAGTTTTCAGTTGAGTACAGCCCATTGCGCATTGAGTAACATATCCAGTTCCATTCAGAGTTTCTCAGTCGAGTACCGCCTTTTGCCGAGTCAAGTGCGACAGTTAGTGTGGTAGAGGACCCGTCCACCCTCATCTGGAGTGGCCATTTTCGGGACTCCGATCCGGTCCACCGAGAGTACTGTGAGTAACCAGTGGTACTGGAATCGTGATTGCCCCCCCCCCTCCCCCCGTATTCTAGTGTTTTTTATGCGAACTGTATTTACCCTCGCGCCTCCGCGATAATTTTCATCCGGTCATTTGTAATGAAACGATCCCCTTCGCGAGATTTGAGCCCGTGACAATTACTTATAAGAAATTAAATCGATCTTAGAAAAATCATTTGTGTAAAAATTTTATTTTGCGTTTCCCCTTCCAAGGAGGGGGTTATAGTTTAAATAATCATTGAATATAACCATTCCTGCAAAATGAGTATAATTCGTGCAGAAAATTCTTTATAAAGTTAAAATTTTGCATACACTTCAAAAACACTGTCTGAAATAAGGACAATATTATTTTAAAACAATTCGCGACGGAATCATTTATTATAACGATTTCTGATAACTTGTGCCGTAAATTCTTTATAATGTTAAAATTTTGCATACACTACATGCAACAATAATGTTTGAAACATCGAATGTATCGTTTTGAAATAATTCGCAACGGAATCATTGTTTAAATAATGAATTCTATAGCGATTTCTGATAACTTGTGCCGTAAATTCTTTATAAAGTAAAAATATAAAATAATATAAAAAAAATAAGAAAAATCTTGAAAATATAAAAAAAAAATAATAAAATTCTTAAAAATACAAAAAGAAAATGGACAACTCATCAGCCACGTCTTCGTTCGTATCTCTGCTTTTGACTTCGAGCTGTTGCCAATAAAATTTGCAAATATACAATAAAAAAAAGTGTTAAATTAAATTATAATTATGAAAGATAGAAATCCATATACACGCATTTTCATAGAAATCTAGAATATTTAAATTATTTGTGATCAAATACTCCAAAACCTTCAAAGATCAAATTTCTGATAAAATATATTTTGTTTTATTTTTCATCTACCACATGAGCTCGGCCATTTTAAATTTCGAAAACTTAACATCAGATACGTCATTAACTACTTTAAACTCTCTATATACCAAATATGAGACAACATTACCGTTTTTTTCAAATTTTTGATCGGTCATATTGGATCGGCCTTTTGCAATTTTGAAAATCTAACACCGGATTCATAATCAGCAGTCTCGAGAACCCCTATATACCGAATATCGCAAAATGAAACCTATTACTTCATCCTAGTATGAATTTCTTCTGAAATTTATGCTTTTTTAAAAAGTAATTTGTTTATATCTATAATTATTTTAAATAATTGTGCAATATTATTATTTGTTAACATTTATTGGTGTCTTAGGAAGGTCAGGAACAAAAATCCTCAACGAAATCGATAGGGAATTGCTCATAAACGTTGAAAAGTTAATAGCATGTAAGTGGGACACTGGTGTCTCGCTGGGACTGAAAGGGTTAACGCACCTTCTTCGTTCGAGTAAGACTATAAGTGTTTTATAGTTTTTAATTAATAATGTAATGGTTTGCATAAAATATAAAGTGACGACCAACACAACCAAATTACTCGAAAGTTCGTAAGATCGGTCTCGTCTCAACTGTTATAAAAAGTGTTGAAAGAAGGGGTGAACGAAAGTAATGAATGGAGTAGCAGAAGGAATGAAAGATACCAAGTAGATAGCTTCGAGTAAATACAAATTTATTATTAATAAAGGCAAATCTTTAAAGCCCGAGTAATCTAAGGAGACGGAAACAAAGCTTGGTACCTGCAAGAGCAGGCGCGCCGCACCCCTTCAACTCTCTCTCTCTCTCTCTCTCTCTCTCTCTCTCTCTCTCTCTCTCTCTCTCTCTCTCTCTCTCTCTCTCTCTCTCTCTCTCTCTCTCTCTCTCTATCTCTATCCTTGTGAGCACGCTTATTTTGTTCACGTAATCGCACGCTTATTTTGTTCGCTCCAGTTATCAATTAATTTACTCATCAATTATCACTCTCCTGAGCGAGAACTTATTCCAGAAGGCGCACGGGTCGTAGACCAACACTCTGCTGTGAAATATTTTGCATTACCTAAACTGTTTGTTCCACGGTGTGCCTTTTTGGGATTTCAAGAGTGAAAATTCAACACGTTTTTCTTCCACGTCTGTCAACGGCGTATTCACGCAAGGCAATTCAGGCAAGGCTAAATGTTTGTATGCAAATAATACGTCTATAAACGATCCTGAGTATATTTTTCTTGATGTGATGGCATCTCCTCATAGCATCTTAATCATTGTTATATACCGACGTCCTGAGGGCCATTTACTTTCCGATTTTTTAGTAAAGCTTAATTTGTATATCTCCGTATTTAAAAATATTATTATTACAGGCGATTTAAATTGTAACCTATTAAATAACTCGTTCGAATCGAAATATTTGCAAAACTTTGTCTCTGATTACTCACTGTTTTCAGTACCGTTTGGCCCTACCCATTACTCAGGATCAACCCGCTCGTAGTTAGATGTCATGATTGCTGATTCTAGTGATAAAATCAAAGCCTTTTCAAAATCGTCTTCGCCCCTTGCGGCCGGTCATAGTCTCATTTCCATTGAATACGAATTTAATAATCTTAATCGTGCCCCGCAAACAGTTACTTACCGTAATTTCGCTAATTGCGACTTCAGTTCACTTGCCAATGATCTTATTATGCAGCTTAATCTCAAATTTCTGAACTTAGTTGCACTTGAATCTACCAAACATGAATCTCACATAGATCCGAGCGAATTTGTGCAGAGCCTCACTACATTGTATGACTGTATATCGGATGCTTTAAATACTCACGCGCCTTTTGTAACCAAAAGAATTACGCATCGTTTTATCCCTTGGCTTACCACCGAACTGCGAGCCAGAATTCGGGAACGTGATAAACTGTTTACTCGAGCGAAGCGATCGAAAAATTTGTTAATCTTAGAGCAGTATAGGAAGCTGCGCCGCGAAATTAAAAATGCACTCAAAATCGGGAAAAATAATTTGGTGCTTCAGCAAACCAATCCGAATAAGCTTTGGTCGTGCCTTAGAAACTTAGGACTTGCCAATCTACGATCGTAATCGGCCCTAAATCATTTCACTTCATCCATACTCAATCAGTATTTTGCTCAAGTCGCATCTCATCACCCACCGTGTAATTTAGTTTCATTCGATATCATTTTACATCGGCCCTTACCAAGCACCGATCCCTCTTTTACCTTTTCTCCCACAAATTGCCAAGAAGTTCTAAACAGTCTTAATGCCATCTCACAGAAATCACGTGGGTTAAGCCCCTACCATCTCTGTTTAACTCACTTGAAACCACTCTTTCATATTATTTCCCCAAACCTAACCCATATCTTTAACCTCTCATTTTCTACCGGTGTCTCCCCATCCCTTTGGAAATTATCCTATATCATACCACTGAAGAAAACCGTAAAACCCCAAAATCCATCTGATACTCGTCCAATCGCGAACCCACCCCATCTTTCTAAGGTCATCGATGCATTAGCTACCCGGCAAATTATTTCCTTCTTGGAGAATAACCAACTGCTTCATCCTATGCAATGTGGATTTCGTAGGTTTCATAGCACACAATCAGCTTTTTTTTTATTAGATTACATTAGATCGGGTATCGACAGAGGCTGTATCACCATCCTAGTTCTGTTTGATTTTTCGAAGGCCTTCGATTCCCTTAGTCATACAGTCATCCTGGCCTTGATGGACAAGCATTCCAGCAAGAGTACACTACATCCGGAGTTCCGCAAGGCACTAGTCTCGGACCGATTCTCTTCATCACCGTCGTCAACACACTTTTTTCCAGACTCCGTTACTGTCAAGATACTACCATCATCTTCGCTGATGACACCCAGTTCTATCTATCTACCCCAATTAGTCGACTTAGTGAAACTATTAGGTGTATAAACGCCGATATTGTAGAATTGGTCAGGTGGTCGCAAGATTATGGGCTTACGCTTAACACCCGTAAAACGCAAGCCATCATCATCGGTTCTTCCCAAAATCTTGCCACAATCAAGAATCCAACCTTACCCCATATTGTAGTTGGTAATGATGTAATACCATATGTCACCGAGGTGAAGGATCTGGGCGTCATAATTGCGGCAGACTTATCATGGAATAAGCATGTTAATTTCATCTCATCTAAAATTCATAATGTCATTTACCGATTAAAATATCGCGGATCATTCCTCCCACCTTCTATAAAATTATCACTTGTAAACTCACTAGTCATTCCACATCTTGATTATGCCACGCTCGTCACTGCCGATCTGTCGGGCTACCTTAACACCAAACTAAAACGCTTACAGAACATTGCTCTCAGGTTCATCTATCGACTACGACGTGACGATAGGCTCGCACCCTTTAGACGTAAGGCAAATTGGTTGTCCGTTTCATCCAGAAGACTGTACTTCCTTGGTAGTCTTACTCACCAGATAATCACTACTAACCAGCCGTCATATCTATCATCCAGATTCATTCCAATTGATAATTTGTTACGCCGTTCAACACGTGTTCAATCCTCCCGATATATGCTACCAACCCCTCGTACAATGATCTTTGCACATTCTTTCTGGATAACTGCTATTCAATTCTGGTATTTATTACCACGCCACCTGCAAAGCATTTCATCGCCAGATTCCTTTCGATTGCATCTTCACACATTCCTAGCGAAGGCAGACCAAGCTTAGTGATTAAATTCCGTAGAATCTTGTAAGCTAGGCAACAAAATTCTTTTAATTTTATTAAATTTTTTAAAAATAGTTAATGCGTTTGATTACAAAACTCTACTATTGTTATTCGTAATCTTTTTCGAGAGAAATATAGATATAAGTATCCAATTATGTAAATACTCATCCTGGCCGCCCCATTGTAACGGCAGGATGCATTGTGGTTTGTCCACGGCTCTTAGAGGCCAGGACAATAATAAACTTGTTGTCAGTCAGTCTCTCGCGTGTCCTATTCTCTTCGGGACATCGGTCGCTCGCTCGGTCGGGTCGCGGAATGGAGACGTCGGAATCGCCTCGTGAAAATGCTAAAAAGACGTCGGTCTCGAACTCTACTGAAATCACGGAAACGTCACAAGTAAATCACGTCGGTATTTCACGAAATCACGAACACGCGGCCGTGAACTACATAGCACGAACGTTGTGCTACCGGTTAAAGCGAGTAGAGGTCTGAACGGTACCTCTGGTTGCGCCGGACATGTGGCGAAGGATCAGCGCAGATCCCTGCCTTACTGCCTCCGCCGGATACGTCTCCATCTAGTTCTGAAAAACTCCCTAGATACTGTATCATAATTATGGCGACAGACCGTCAGCACCTGGGTCGAGGAATAACGGAATGCTTAATTCATTCCCAAATATTCGTATAACTATATAATACCGCATTTCCGTTACAAGACATACTTACAAATGAATAATAATCCACTAATTTTTATACCTAACAACTCGAGTACCATGGTTTAACGCACAACCTTTCAAATGATTAATTTCTCGGTAGGTGATGTAAAAATTCTTTGTCGTGACGTTATTTGATAGGGCGTTCAGTATCTATAACGCAAACCTCAGAAACGCGTCCAAGTCTTCCCAGAAAAATTATTTGCACAAAATTGCTATCGTTCAGACACGGTAGAAACAACGAAAATTTACTGTACTCAGAAGAAGACACAACGTTATTATCACGAAAAAGCACCCTTACATACCTTTTCGCGGCATCATGACGACGATCATAACGATGACGATCGTGACGAGGATCATAACGGCGATGATCATGATGATCATAAGATTATGATCATGACGGTAATCATGACGATGATGATCATGGCGATTATCATGAAGTTGATCATGATGACTCGAAATAAGTGGAACTAACGAATAAGCGGTATAGGTACATTGCTGCCATAAAAATACCGCCCCCTGGAACCACCTTTAAAAAGCACCCCCACCGAGGTGTAAGTCAGACCTTGTAACCTCCTCGTGATACACCTTGATTAACGCTAATACAGGCGGCTCTGATTATTTCATTTAGAAATATGAAAAACACTACTTTGACCTCGATTTATGCCCAAAGTCGACCTCAAGGTGAAATTCAAGGTCACCGCCATATAGGTCCCTCGAAACCATGCAAATTTTGTCTGACCCATTTTTTCTTACAAATGCATCTCTGTGTTTTAAAAGGATGGGACCGATAGTCCGGAAACCTTGACGTCCACAAGACCTTTGAGGATATTTTTGACCTTGACTTAATAACGTATTCGAATGTGAATATTTCCGCTGTTTTCATTTCTGAACTCATAAATACAGGTTTACGTTTGAAAAACACAACTTTGACCTCGGTTTATGCCCAGGTCGACCAGGTCAAATTCAAGGTCACCACCTGATCGGTCCCTCGCAACCATGCGAATTTTGCCTGACCCTTTTTTTCGTACAAATGCATCCCTACGTTTTAAAAAGGTAGGACGGGTGGTCTGAAAGACCCGGTATAGCCGGAGCGACAGGCACGCACAACATCTGCGTCTGCGTCATACATCAAAATTTTAAAAGTTTACTTGATGCCGCACATTTGAACGAATTGACTAAAGATTTGGAATATTCCATAAAAGATTACAATGATTGCATCAATTTTGTACTTTGTTCTAGCCCAAAACCTAATTGCTACTTACGGGAGTGTAAGTCTTGTCCTCACTTGGATAAATTTTCAGATTATGTATCGCGTGTTTTGGAAGAGAATGAAATTTCGCGAATTCTTTGCAGCACATGGCAATCCACTGACAGATGTGCATTGATAAAAGAATGTTTTTCAATAGATACTTATGTTGACAGACTGTGCTCTAGATTGCCTGAAGTCGTATTGCACCACTTTATTTCTAAGAGTCAGTCGCAACATGTAGAAGAACGTAAAGCGAACCTTCAATACGGTGAAGTATTAGTTCACAGTGATTTCTCGGAAAACTTCGCATTCGTTGTACAAAATGCAGCACAAGGGTTTCATTACAACAGGGACCAATGCACGGTTCATCCTGTCGTTTTCTATTACAAATCAGAAGGTACAATAATCCATTGTAGTAATATATTATTATCAAACAGCTTGACTCATGATACATCTGCCGTGTATGTAATGCAACAAACTATTATTCCTGAAATAAAAAAAGTGTGCCCACGCGTACAACATGTAATTTATGTTACCGATGGTGCGGTACAACATTATAAAAATAGATTCCAAATGAGTAATCTCATGTATCACAAAATCGATTTTGGCATTGAAGCTGAATGGCATTTTCATGCGACAGCGCATGGAAAAGGAGCATGCGATGATATCGGCGCGACTTTAAAAAGGGAAGCAATGCGTGCTAGTCTTCAGGCCGAAGGAAATTCAGCAATTTTGAACACAGAAGCTCTATATATCTGGGCAAAAAATAAGTTCAAAAATATTCAATTTTTCTACTATACTAAACACACGAGAAAGCTCAGAGATTTCTAAATAAGAGATTTACAGTTGCCCCAGCCGTGCCAAATATTCGAATGTCACATGCTTTCGTACCAGATTCAAGTAAGATATTGAATGTTATGACATACTCAAGTGCTATTAATCCCACTAGTAAAGTCCAGTACTGAAGTTATTGACAATTTTTAAATTTAAAATGACGTTATATTCTTAATATTGATATTGCTATTATTTCTACCATTATTGACTGCTATTAAATATTTAAGAAATCCAGAAATGATTTTTATTGTAAACCTTTAGCAGACGGGTTTTTCAGAGCTTATGACAATGTTCGATTACTTTTTCCTTTTTTAAATTATATGATTAATATGATTCTTCCTTTTGTGAGAGGCAAGGGGACTCACTTCCAAAAAGCACCCCAATTCGTGAGAGGCAAGGGGACTCACTTTCAAAAAGCACCCCAATTCGTGAGAGGCAAGGGGACTCACTTTCAAAAAGCACCCCAATGGGATGAGAACCCTATCACGTCCGCGTCATTCATCCTGGGTAATGCTAAGAAGGGCATGATTTTTAGATGCATCTGCATCGAAAACGAAACTCGCTCCTACAATTAACGATACAAAATCACTTCAAGAGCTGCGGGAAATGCCGGAAGAGAAACACGACAATCTAACTTTACGGGTAATAGTGCCTCCTGGCGATGGCAACAGCTGTTACATATACGGTTCAGAGGTCGTAACTTCTTAAATCCGAAGGTTGCAATAATTCATTAAACGACTTGTGTTCATACTCGTATTATAACGCTATACCCCTACTAGAGGTAAGCTATTCTATGTTTAACCGATTTTCGACATTATTTTGGTACTATGCAATTTTTAATTTAGCTTTGTCATCCACCAGATTCGTATTGTACGACCCCAAAACTCCCCGAGGAACAAGTTTCTACCACGCCCAATCACTTTTTAAAAATTCATCCGCCACATTGGATCCTCCATTTTGAATCTTTAAAATTTAAGTTCAGAATCGTATTCTGCGACCCCAAAAACCCCCAGAGAAACAAATTTCAGCAACATCCGATCACTTTTTAAAAATTCATTGGCCATATTGGATCCGCCATTTTGAATTTTTAAAATCTAACATCAGAATCGTATTCTGCGACCCCGAGAACCCCCGAGAAACAAGTTTCAGCAACATCCGATCACTTTTTACAAATTCATCCGCCATATTGGATCCGCCATTTTGAATTTTTAAAATCTAACATCAGAATCGTATTCTGCGACTCCGAAAACCCCCGAGAAACCAGTTTCAGCAACATCCGATCACTTTTTACAAATTCATCCGCCATATTGGATCCGCCATTTTGAATTTCAAAATTCTGATACGAGATTCGTAATTGGAGCATCCAATATCAAAGAACTAAATTCTAAAATGGTATTTTTCTTGGGCACAAAAAACTGTATGAAAGGTTTTTACTCTCGTTTTCAAAAGTGTGGTCTTTTTAAGCACCGTATTGGAGCCGCCATTTTGAATTTTCAAAAATACCACACGGAAACTAAAAGTAGATATACTGAGCTAAATTTTAAGCCCTGAAACAATTTTTTTGGCGGTAATGAATTTTGGCCAGCCAAGTGATCCGGTTGATGTGGAATGCCCGATATATATATATATATATATATATATATATATATATATATAATGGTATATACAGGGTCATCGAAAAGTATCGGACTTACTTACTTATGAGAAAATGTCCAATAGCAAAGTTGTATGGTTTCAAGCGGTGAGTAAGATGATGACCTTGACTTTAACCTTGACCATGTCCTTCAAGGTCATTTCAAGGTCAATCTTATTTTTTTAAATAGAACCCCCTACATTTTATTGCATATTCTTATAGCTTATCTCGAGAGCTTTCCAAAACACTATAATAAAATATTTTTTTATTAAGTACTTTTTGAGTTATAAAGGTTTGAAGTTAACAATTTTTTGACACAAAATGTAGAATATCTTGTAAAATATTATTTAGTTTTCAGTAATCATAACCTTAACACTTTTGTGCGCGGAATAATGAGACCAATTAATTGGTTTAAAGAAAATACATTAATCGGATCCCCCTAATATTTTCTGTAAGAATGCATTTTGGAAAAATGTCCAATAGCAAAGTATTGTAAGGCTTCAAGCAATTATGCTAATAGGCTCTGGCGAAAAACTGCCCGAACGTAATCGCGAGAAGCTGCTCGAATGCGTGATTTCCGAAGGCGTTAGCGGGAATCTGATTAGCACAGTCAGATTTCCCCTAAACCCTCTTTTGACGAAATTGTTAATAACAAATTGTCATAAACAAGTATTTTTTTAAACACAAGAAAACACAGGTATTTTATTTCTGGCATATATCCTATTTCCAATTGTTAGTTTGGCGCTATCTACGCTGTTGTGGGAATGGGCCTTAATTAATACTTTCTGATGTAATTAATATGGATTTTAAATCGAAATTAATATGTAGAATATATTCGAAAGCACCATAAATATATAAAGATCTAGATAACGAATATTGAAGGTGGAGTATTAAAAAACCTTCCAAAATTATGTCGAATACCCGGACATAACTTTAAAAATTGTAATAAGACAATTTAATGTAGAATTTAATATAGAGAAAAATAATGTAAATTCATAATTATTATTTGTAAAAGAATAGTCCTTGATAAAATCATAAACGTATTCTTCTAAACGTGCAGGTAATGAAGAATCTTATGCACTGTTTGACATACCTGTACATATCGCTAAAATATTTTTATTTGTTGGTAAAGAATACAAAGAAATTTAAAAGAAAGTGAAAATTTAAAAACAAATTAACGCACAATCGTAACTTTTTTTTCGAAAAAATCAATAATTACTCGAAACCCGTGCTTCTTGTGGGAAAAAGAATTGAAATGAACAAATACCCCAGATAGCAAGGTGTCAGCCTCACTATGTCCTCACATTTGAGATCTCATTTGTGAGGGCGTATATGAGTTCACATGAGACTTCAGGTGTGAGATTAATGCATTGCGCAAGCGCTAAAAGTCTCCGACTCCACGCATAAATGAGAACATTGTGATACTTGTAATGATTGGCTAACGGTATAGGTCGGTAACAAACAGCCATCGGGTGGAAAGCCTATGCGACAGAACGTTAGCGGTTTGCGCATGCGCGAATTCCTTAATAAAGCAAAATTCATACGTGAGTGACAATTGTCAGGCTATTTGAGGACACATATAGCACTCACATGGAGACTCAAAATGAGATTTAGTCTCACTTGTGAGTGCACGTGGAGTGCGATATGACACTCACGTTGCTATCTGGGTACGACAAAAACGTAATCTGTTAATAAATTCCCCTACATCCACCTTCAAACTTCGCATATTTGTAGTATCTTTCAAATTCTTCAGAACACTTAGCGTTTCTTTCCGTTTGTTACGACCCGATGGTCGCAACGGCGCGAGTGGTGGATTCAGATTCTTAATTAAAATCCGCGACGTTTATTCTTTGCACGCCGTTCACCAACTGACTTCTCCGATGCGGTCTCGAAACGAGAGCGCAGCGGATTTCGTGGTCGAATTTCTTTCTAACCGTGTGACTATGCTGAGGGTGCACTTCCTTCGCTCGGCTTCACCGTGCGAGGATGCACCTCGTGCATATTCTCACGTTGGACAAATGGTAGTCGGCTTATTTATTGAAATAAATGATGCAATGTGGGTGGGACGGACGCTACGTACCACCGGTACGTAACACCCTTAATTAATTTTTATTGCAGTTTTCAGTATTGCATTTACGTGCAAACTTAACAAAAGCAGGTTGGGAAATATTCCTTTAGCATGTAGAATTAAAAATATCCTAAATATTTTTAATTCTACTGACGACAACAAAAAATGGAAAAATGTCTATTGAAAATGATCTAAGACTACACATACTACAATAATTTCGACTACGTCAACAATAACATTTGTTCCTTTTCATTAGATTCGATGCAATTAATTGATTTTTGCATCGAAATAAAAAAATATTAGGATCTAAAATGGTTCGGTTGAATCAATAAAAAAGAGAATAATGTATGACAATTTCTGTAACTCCTGCACCAATTGTAATGAACAGCAAACCCTTATTTATGAATAGATTGTTTAAATTAAGTGCAATTATCATTATTGTTTGAATGAATAGTATTTTTTCGAAGCAAGTCGCACAGTCCGTCGCGCGCGGCTCCCTTGTCGCTCTCGGCGCACAGCTGACGATCAGTATAGTAAGCACCTGATCACTTTAGCGTGCAGAGTTATTGACTGACACTACCTCGATCTGAAAGATGTGAAAAAGATTTATCATCCACTGAATTTGTATCCGATGAAGGATCTGTATTTGAAAACTGAACATTTTTGTTCGTTATATCCTTGTAAAATGTGTAATTTTATAAATAAATTTTTATTTTTCACCATGTAATTTGGAAGAATAATAATAAATCTTAAGAGGGACAAAATGTTAAGGCGGAAAAGTAATCAATGTATAAGTGGTTGATGGATTGTTCTTAACCAATTGAGGTGTTGAAAAACCTGTCTTCTTGTAAAATATTTGCGTTGACAATATTATATCCACGGTGATTCGTTAATTTCTTTTTTAAATTACATCTCGCAGTGGAAACTGCGTTGTATCATCTGAGACTGACAAAATATATGTTCAAGTTTGTTACACCAATATTACGTATATTTTTTGTTCCTTTATACACTTTCGTATTGTTGTTTATAATACAACAAATATCATAAATACTTCTACTACTACGACTACTATTACTACTAGTAATAATAATAGTAATAATAATAATAAAAGAATAAAGGGGACAAAATTTCACACTGATGCTGATCTGGTAGAGATTTGAGCCAAAAATTTATCACTTTTCGTACAGATTGAGCGAGATTAGTAACAAATGTTGATGTTAAAAGTTATTATTTACATGCTAATAATAACAATAACAACCACAACAGCAACAGTAATTATAATAATTAAAATGATTATAATTTATTACTTTAATTAATATCGATCAAAACTATTGGAAAGAATATTTTTACATCAAAATGTAAAATTCCAGAACAAAAAAAATGATGAAAAAGTGAATAATTTTGTTTCATATTGTTGTAGTTATTATTATTAATGTAACGATTTTTATGTTTTTCGTAATGCAATTTTTATCAGGATCAGGAGTTGTAAGGGATGATTCTCGGTAACTAAGAATCGTTTCTGGGATCTTCCGCATAAAGGGGATCGACACCCCAAGTACGAAATACTGGCGAATTTAGTAATAATAACTTTATTTTATCTTAGGAATTACAGCTACAGGTCGTACAGATCGTCTGTGTATATAGAAACTAAGTCCTGTATTGATTCGCGGAGAGTCGCGGATTAATGTGTCGCGAAGTTTCTAAGTCCCGTGCGCGCAACTCTGACGGAGATCTTTTCGGTTTCGTTCACAGTGCGATTCTGCACCGAGATCTTCACGGCGTTATAGACGGTGCGACTCTAACTCAGAGATCCTCTCTGGATCGTACACGTTGCGACTCTGACTGGCCAATGCAATTGGTTTTGTGCATAATTCGGTAGCGGGGGTGTTTACGAGACACCATCAGCCATGGTGTCCGATAAGACTCGTCTTCCGCGAATCGCCGCTTTCGTGTCAGATATCGATGCTTTATTGATTCTGTGATTCCCGGAACGGGCTCGAATATCTGCACGTGCAGGTTCCGATGCGTCAATTGTTCGTTAATTCGACCTCCTAATCTACAGCGGATGTCTTCAAATGTCACTCGATTATCGACTATAAAGGTGATTGCCGCCGCGGTATGCCTTTGCATGTCTCGATTATTATAACAATTCGGCTAACAATAGGACACCCTAATCTCTAACATTCAACGGTTTTCTGCACGTGTGGCCCGAACGTGTGATGGATCACGTCGCTGTGGACATCTCAGGTGTCCGCTTTATGATTTATTAACTGGCGAATATTCCTGACTCCGTACGCTGCTACACGTGTAGCCTAGCGTCCGTAACACGCCCGGGGTTGAAAAAAATTGACGATCCACCGTCAATCAACGCTCGTACAAAAAAATCAATACGCAACTTATATTATACGCGTGACCTTCAGTTGGCTATTGTTAGTAGAAAAATGTTACATTATTGTCTTATTGGGTCATCTTATACATTTCAAAGTATCTTAATCTAACGAAATCACGTTACCATTATCATGCATAGATATATTTTCAAATTTTTCTAGCATTCCTCCTCCGCTAGATTAATTTTAAAATATCACCCATTTATAAAAAACCCGGATATACGTATAAGACAGGGTTTTTCACGGTCTGACTGATGAGTCCACGTGAAAAAACTGGGACGAAACTTATATTTTCTGCAATAGACATTTGTTCCCTGTATCACCGCTAGAGGGACCCAGAACCTATTAATAGTCAAGTCATTTAAATTCCTTATATTCCGAACAGTAAAATCAAAAGGTCTGAGCGGTTATACTACAAATCCCAGCAATGCTCACTTATGTCACTTTATGTCATACTTAGTGGTTGAAATCGATAACCCACGTATTTAATGTTTTTGATTGTTTATTTATGTAAAAGGACCTTACTTACTAAGAAATGAAATCTTATACTTATGTTTTTGCATGTTTATATACATATTTTTGTCCAGATATTTATTTTGCATGTTCATATAAATATTTATCTTCATATACATATTTTTGTCCAGATATTTATTTTGCATGTTCATATAAATATTTATCTTCATATTATATTTTTGTAATAATGTCATTTTTTAGATTTATTATAATTGCATGCTAACCAATCACATTCATATAGGGGAGAGTCCGGTAGTCCCGACCACCTGGTTTTTCGGATATAACTTATTCTTCGCGACTTTAACAAGTAATAGAAAGTATTAAAAATAATATTTGTATTATATTGAATGCATCCATGGATAATTTGAAGACAAAATAGCGAATCTGTTAAAGAATTGCATCCTTTTCGTTGTTCATAAAATTGATTACGCCATTTTACTTGTCCGGTAGCCCCGACCACTCAATAACTTAACTTGTATATAGTAAAAATGCATTATTAATTACTTATAATGGACTTTTATTGGAAATAAAATAATTTTTATATGCTCCATTCTTTGATATAACTTAAAAAAATGTAGTAAGCAATGTAATAAACATATCGTTAAAAAAGTTTTTTGATGAAATTTTTAAAACTATTGAACATAAATATAATTTTTTCTTACTCTTTTGCCTTCGCAGTTTCGTAAATGACATTGTCCGTTAAAATTCCTGAGTGTTCGACTCGTCTCTTTATTATTAGAAAATTATTGCTATTATTTTTGAAAAATAAAATTATTATTAAAAAATGGCTTTCTTTTTTTAAAATGTGATGTAGAAAATTACGTACTCAAGCTCTGGTAATTTCCGTTACTGTTATTAGAATTATTTATTTCTTAAATAAATCTATAAATCACTTCACATAACTAAAGCCAGCATACGATGTGTAGTCGTGTCAGTCTATTCGCGAGACGATTTTTATGAAGAATAAACGAAAAAGAACGAATTACATTTAAGCTTAATTTTATTACCGAAGTCAAGTTAGCTTTTAAAATTGTTAGATAAGCAATATTTTTACCGTCGGGGCCACCGAACTCTAAATGGTCGGGGGTACCGGAAAGTATGTATGAGCCTTGAAATTGTTATTATAAACAAATGAGATATAAAAAATAAAGTTTTTATAGCCCAAATCGAAAGATGAGGGATGAATGTTTGTGTAGACACAACGATAATTAGCTTATTTATTATATGATAATAAATATTAACTGAAAAACTTATCTATTTTTTTTAAATGTTCATTTCATGAGTTTGAAGAGTAAAAACCTATGCCACACCCTTAAAGTAAAGACAAATAGCTTCCTATTCTCAAATTTACAGTTTTGTGTAGTGTACCATAAAAAAATTACAAAATTCGCCAAAATCTATCTTTACATTCTTAGCACTAATTAGTAGTTGGGGCTACCGGGTGGTCGGGGCGACCGGACTCTCCCCTACCAGTTTATTCCAACTAACTGTTAAATCGAAATTGTAGTATATAATATAAGTTTATTAGTCTTATAATTAAGAATGTCGTTATTATTTTTTAAAATTTTTTTATTTTTTATTAATTTTTATTTTTATCTTTTATCTTTTATCTTTTATCTTTTTTCTTTTTTGTTGTTAATATTATTACTAGTTGAGATTATAGATGTTTTAACAAAGCCTAGCGTTTGGGAATCCAAATGATTACACGCAAGGTATTAGAAATGTTTAGATATCTTTAAACTATAGCATTTTAACATCTAATGCAATTTTTATAAACATCCTGGTAGGTCATAAGCCTGGTAGGGCATAATTTAATTTTGTTAATTTCCAAAAAACCTATCGTAATAATTCAATTTTTGCCATAATTACTTCGTTCTTTTTATATGCGAGGTCTTTCCATATATACTTGCACAGTGGTTTGTTCATGTTATATTGAGTTACGCTCGAGCCGTCGGACGGAACGGACGTAATTAATACGACATCGCAAATGAACTGCAATATTGTTCATTCGTGCGCGATATAAGTGTATATAGCACCAACAACTAAATTTCGAAACGCGAGTGAACACGATTAAGTTACTTAAATTATTAAATATGAAAGTGAACAGTGATAAGTCGTCGGGTCATTCAACGATGTCTTCACCGGCAAACAGAAATGCGACACGTAAAGGCCAATGGAAAATTGCAGAAAATAAAAAAAAACGTGAAATATCTAGTCCTGATGATATTAATAAAGGCCGCAATGCAAAACAAACGAAAATTGTTGATTATTGGCTAGCCACACCACCAACCACTATAGCAAACAGTTTTGCATCATTGGAAAATGTGGAAACTGAAGATACCGAACACATTAAAGCACTGCAAAAACGGTTAAAGCCCCGCCTATATTTATCTCTGGTGTCGGAAATATCAGTCCATTAATAAATCTACTTAATAGAATAGCGAAAGATAATTACTACATTACAGAATCAAGAGCAGGTTAGAGTCTAAGCTAAATCTATTGAAACCTACGATGTAATAATTTCTTTACTAAAAGAAAAGAATACAGAATACCACACCTACCAAAAAAAACAAGAAAAACCGTTTAAAGTGGTACTCTGTTATATGCATCATTCTACAGAAATAGAAAGCATTAAAAATGAAATAGAAAGCCATGGGCATAAAGTTCGTAATATAATAAGCATGCGTCAGAAAACAACAAAAAAGCTCTGTTCCTGTTTGCTGTGGAGCTAGAACCAGCAGACAATAATAAAAGTATTTATACTATTGAATTTTTACTTAATATGAAAATCAAGTTTGAAGCACCGCATTATCGTCGCGAAATATCACAATGCTCCAACTGTCAGAGATACGGACATACTAAGAACTTCTGCTCTCGTGCACCGCGATGTGTCAAGTGTACTGGAACCACAAAACATCAGACTGCTTACGCAAAGAAAAATCTGATCAAGTTAAATGCGTACTATGCGAAGGAAATCACCCTGCTAATTATAAGGGATGCATCATCTACAAACAATTGCGAAAAGCCCAATTTCCAACTTTGAGAAATAAATAGTCAACAACGAATCAAAATGTTGCGACAAATATCGCACAAACTTCGCTGCCCGTTCCACGGCCTAGGTCGGACGGACCTATTCATCCAGGTTCTACTTATGCCCAGGTAACAGCCAACCAAAAGACTCAAGATCACTCAACAAACAATGTCGCACCCAACCAACCATACCATATCCAGCAATCTAACGACCTTCAGGAACTAAAGTCAACGATGAAAGGCCTAATGGAACAGATGAGTACTATGTTAAATCTACCCACCTCAATAGTCTCTAAAATGTCGCAATGTTGACTCTTCAACTAGCAACCTGGAATGCCAATGGCTTATCCAAACATAGAAATGAAGTACAAGCTTTTTTGAGAGACCAAAATATTGATATAATGCTAATATCCGAAACTCACTTCACCAAGAAAAATTATATTAAATTCAATAGATATGCTGTTTATCATACCATGCATCCTGACGGTACAGCTCATGGAGAGTCTGCAATTGTCATTAAAAATAACATCAAACATCACGTTATTAATGAATACTAAACGGAACAAATCCAAGCCACAAATGTAGTGGTGGACGAGTGAAATGGACCGCTTACCATATCTGCTGTGTACTGCCCTCCAAAGCATGCTACAAAACAGGACGAGTTCGAAAAGTACCTAAAAAAGCTGGGAAATCGTTTTAATACAGGAGGTGATTTTAATGCCAAGCATCCACAATGGGGCTTTCGGTTATCATCTCCTAAGGGTATAGAACCTTGTAAAGCCATGAAGCATTTGAATCTAGAATCAGTGTCAACGGGCGAACCAACGTACTGGCCCACAGACAGAAGAAAAATACCAGATGTGATTGACTTCTACATTATGAAATGCATAAATAAGAAAAACTTAAAAGTAAAATCATGCCTTGATCTATCTTAAGATCACTCGCCTGTATTACTTACGTTAAGTAGTATAATTATCGAAAAATAAAAACCGTGCATATTGTGTAGCAAAAAGACCGATTGGGCATATTATAAAACTCAAGTCGAAGAAACGCTAAACATATTTCTACCGTTTACAGAAAATGACATCACTGAGGCCGTAGAGCATTTCAACCACTGTATCCAACAAGCAGCATGGAATGCAACTCCAGCCAACTCAACAATGAGAAATGCTGATGTATCTTCGGCACTAGTAAGACAAAAAATAGCAGAAAAACGACAAATAACTAGATCCCCAGAGCTGAAAAGTAAGTTGAACAAGGCTGTTAAAAATCTGCATAGATTGCTGAAAAAGGAAGCAAACAATAATATACAGGACTATCTACGAACTCTTGGACCAACTCAGGGATCAGATTATTCACTTTGGAAAGCAACCAAGGGATTAAAACAACCTAAAACCTCAATACCACCACTACGATTACCCGACGGTAAATGGGCAAAAAGCGCGCAGGAAAAAGCTGAAATATTTGCACAACACCTGACAGAGGTATTCACTCCACACCCCAGCCAAACGAAATCCGAAGAATATGAAATACACCGAAAACTTAACGAAACCTATCACCTGGAACCTCCACTAAGAAAGTTTAAAATAAGCGAAGTAATTAAAACTATTCAACATGATTTAAGTTCCAAAAAAGCACCAAGATACGACTTGATCAATGACCAAATACTACAAAATCTTCCAAACAAAGGCTGGACATTTTTAACCCAGTTTTTTAATGCAGAATTGAGAACCAGCTTATTTCCACTGCAGTGGAAAGTAGCACAGATTATTCTAATCCTGAAACCGGGTAAAAACCCTGAAGATGTCAAGTCGTATCGACCAATTAGCTTATTACCAATTCTTTCAAAAGTTTTTGAAAAATTGTTACTTCTGAGGCTAAAACCAATCATTGAAAGGAAGGAGTTGATCCCTAATCATCAATTCGGCTTCATAACAAAGTCTCTACTATCGAGCAAGCACATCGAGTTAACAACAAGATATTATCAAGCTTAGAAGAAAAAAAGTACTGTTCGGGTGTCTTTCTGGACATAACTCAAGCTTTTGACAAAGTCTGGCACACTGGCCTACTGTACGAAATAAAGACAAACTTCCCTCTAGGCTATTATACCCTTCTAAAATCTTATTTCCAAGACAGGCACTTCTTCGTGAAATATCAAGATATATTTACGGAATTACACAAAATACAAGCCGGTGTGCCTCAAGGTAGCATACTAGGGCCGATCCTCTACCTTCTCTACACCGCCGACCTACCTACGAAAATCGGAGTAACAAAAGCAACATTCGCAGATGACACTGCAGTATTAGCTTCACACGAAAATCTAATGATGGCGACTCATATGGTGCAAAGCAATCTTGATGACATTCAAAAGTGGCTAAACACTTGGTGAATAAAAGCCAATAAAACGAAATCAGTCCATGTGACTTTTACTACCCGAAGAGAGACTTGTCTTGAAGTTTCACTTCATAGCCAACAGATTCCGAAATCTGAGGTAGCTAAATACTTAGGCATGCACTTTGATCGCCGACTGACGTGGAAAACACATATATTTACCAAAAGGAAACAGCTTGGACTCAAATTACGAAAACTATTTTGGCTTTTAAATCGAGAATCACAACTTACGTTTGAGAATAAGCTCCTGCTATACAAGGCGATTTTAAAACCAGTTTGGACGTATGGAATACAGCTGTGGGGAACGGCAGCCAATGCTAATATAGAGATACTTCAACGCTTCCAGTCAAAAGTATTGAGAATGATAGTTGATGCACCATGTTTTGTTACTAATGATGCCATACATCGCGACCTACAAGTGCTGAGTGTCAAAGAAGAAATCCAGGAATATAGCAAAAATTGCAATGAGAGACTAAAGAACTACCCAAACATTCTTACAGTCAACATAATGAAACCACGACTAATCAGGAGACTCAAGAAGAAAATTCCATTCGATCTTACGCATTAGAATAGACAGATCCTTCTGGTGTATAATAAACTTTTACTCCCAGTGACATAATACTTCTTAACTTTATTTAAATTGATATTATAAGTGTTAGTTTAATATAATAATTAAGAATATCTGTATAAGGGCGCATCACTGGTTGGGTACCTTCCACGATTAATTTCTACAACAAAAATATTGCTGAATGTCAACAAGACAGATTGTAATAAAATTGGGATGTTCAAAAAAAAAAAATGTTATATTCTGAATGATAAATCAAACTCCTATTACAAAATCAGCTGTATTATATTATTATTTGGGAAACATTTCTTTAACAGGTTTATATAGATTTTCAATTAAACGGTTCAATATGAGCTTACAGACAGAAGCGTTAAACAGACATTAAGGGATCAGTCCACTTTGTAACTTGGAATTTTTTTTTTTTTTGCATGATTCAAAAGAATATGTATCTAGAAATATTGCGTGAACATTTTAAGAAAATCCGAGCATCCTAACTATATTTTTTTTTGACCTGAACACTATCCTATTACTACCTTTTATCCTCTACCTGCGAATATACTGAATACTGCTCCCTATGGTGAAGAATTTGTAGTCAAAAAAATAGAATGTGTTTTACACATAGCTAAGCGTGTTTTCAAACGTGCGAATGAAGCGAGGAAATCTCTGATCCAGAAAAAAAGCTCCAAAGCAAGCAGAAAATAAAAAATCACAGAAAACTGTAGCTACGAAAAAAAGACTGTCGAAGAGCTGTCGTAAAAAAGTACCAGAAGTAAAAACACAATCGTTGACAATTAAATTGATGAAAGAGTTGTCAGAAAATTACGGCTTAGTTATTAGTAGAAATTTGAATAGTGTTGAAGATATGCGAAATGAGATATGGATTGGATACTTGCATAAAATTACATACCATGCTGGTCTTCGACTTGGTTCTCGTTCGGCAAAGGAAGAGGTCAACAATTTTTTGAATGCTAAATTTGAGATGTTAGGCTCAGCAAGTACAGTGAAAGTAATTCGCAACAATCCGGTAACAATTCTGGTCAAATTGACATTTAAGGACGACAAATTTAAGATCTTGTCTGTTATGTTATGTATGTCTTGTCTGGTATGTTAAATATAAAAAATAATTCTTTTTTTTTACCGTTAAGTATTGTAAACTTATCGGAAACGTAGTTTGATCGTGACTTAGGAACCGTGGTTCAGGTACTGATTACTCAAAAATCTTTCCCCCAGCCACCGGATCCAGCAACTTCGGTCGTTGTAGTGGGGGTCTCTTGTCAATAATTGATTCGGATTTTATTTATACAGAGATTGAAATATCGCCAAACTGGATATTTTTCTATGTCTATACATTACCAATCAATATAATAGTTGGCTCTTTTTATTGTAAGCCCAATTCGGATTCATCTTCCAAATTAACGTCTCGGCAAGCTGTGCTAAACTTTTTGAGTGTCCAGTACCGAGACTATGTTTCTACTGGGTGGGGATTTCAACTGTCGAGTTGGCCCCCTGGATCATTATAACGAATTTCCGCAAATTTTCGAAAATTCGTCAATGCACACGTTGAGAAAATCCCACGATAAACTTTGCAACACACGTGGATCGCTTCTGTGCGAGTTTATGAAAATAAACAATTTCGTATTTTTGAACGGCCGCTGTTGCAGGGACTTTCCAGCTCACTTTACTTACCTCGGGCAGAGGGTATTCAGTGTTGTTAACCTTGTAAGGGTCTCAGCCCTTCATTTGCCGTTTGTGGTCGACCTTTCAACGGGCGATGACTTCCACGGATCAGACTATTTACCGATATTTTTGCCATTGTTTCTATTTTCTATTAGCTCTTTCCGCGAATCCACGGTTATTTCGCCCACGAATCGCGTATCAATAAGATACCTAAGGTCGACTGACGGGGCTCGCGATTTTCAAAACTTTTTAAGGAGTCCGCAGAACATTTCAAACCTAAATGCTACAGACTCTGTAGACTCACTGCATGAGCACTTCGTTGGCTCTAGACATGCGGCGGCGCTCAACGCTAGAATAATTCTCAAATTCGAACCGCGAATTCGTGCAAAGCTCAAAAGTGGCATGGAACCTCTAAACCCTGGTTTGATCACGAATGTGTCTCCGCAAAGAAAGCTTTCAATCGCTCGTTCAAACAAATGAGAAAAGACGCATACGGCGCATATTCAATCACTTCCTTTAAATTCGCAACAAAAATTGTACATTAATATCGTGGATCGCAAAAACAACAGTATGCATGTACGATCTCAAACAGGTTTTCCGGAGGTTCACATTCGCCTAAAATTCTGATGAAATGTTAATATTTACTATATTTTTTGTTGCAAAAATTGGCGAAAACAACGTTTTTTTTTCAAATTTTCGAAACTTGATACCTAAGAATCATTCTGTAGCCAATGTCGTACTGAATCTAAAGCACTTTGGTTTTTTTGTTTCAGACAAGCCGTTGTTGAGTTATAATGGAGCTGCCTCACCAACACATTTTCGAGGTTACACGACACTAGTTATTTTTACCAAAATGTCAATAAAAATAAATAAAAAATTTTTTTTTATGTATTTCCAGACTTTATTTATAAAACCAAATAACATTTATATTATTGTTCTAAACAGTTGTGCAAAATAAAAATCGTGAAAATAACTATTTTTCCAGTGTCTGAAGTGAACTGACCCATTAAGACGTTTTGAACAAAGATCAACTCCTATACGGAATGAAGTAATTATGGCAAACATTTTTCTTAAAAAGCTATTAAGGTCCTGTTTACAAATGATTAATTTTTAACATAATGCTTTTTCAATAAAATAAATAAAATCCAGATAAAAATAGATATATTGTTGAATTTGTTGGCCGCGCATCCTTTATGCTCAGCGATAGCGCTCTACCAAGCTTCACCGCGCACTTTATTTTGAATCTTCATAACTTTCCGAATTTAATTCAAATTGACCTTAAATTTTCAAAAAACCTTCCTTTCCTTGTAAGGAACAAATCTTTCGCTGAAAGAAAATTTGTTTTTTCCCATTCTCTACATGCAAATATTTTTCTTAAAGCAAAATATCGTCTTTCAAAAATTACACGTTTTTTCCCCGTTGGCCGATCGAGAGTCGAGCGAGTTATATGATAATTGAGCCGCTCAATTCTGATATTCCGACAATTAAGAAATACTGATTGATTTACTTTTTGTGTTTCATTTTAATAGCTAATAGGCAGTTATTGAATAAATTAGTTAGGTTTTATGTTCTTAAATTACCACGATATGAAACAGATGTCAACGAATATAGACGGCACATAGGTATTTTCGCTTCTTTTGATCATTTGACAGAAGACATCTAATATGTAAACCTCCATATTGAGGTTCGATCGCAATTCGAGAATCAAATCGCAGTCGCAAAGTTGTCGATCTTTGTCGCTCTCATGCTGAACGATTTTCTTTTTTCTTTGAACACCTTTCTTTTTTCTGTCGCAAGAGTCGCGTTGCGTTGGTCGTACTCCAAGGCTATGTAAGCTGTAAAGGAATAGCTGTAGCTATATAGATATATTGTATATACGGGATTAGGGCGTTTGATAAGAACTTGGCGCGATGAGCGACCGCTTCTCTGGCTAATAAACGCATTTTATTGCAGTTTTATACAATTTCATATTTTCTTTTTTTCGGCAAATACGACAATTACGGTAGGTCGCCATAGCCGTCAGGATTTCTTCGGGATACATTGGTTACGAAATCATCAAGGTATTCTATTATGAGTGCAGGAATAGCGTGAGTGAGAGAGAGAGAGAGAGAGAGAGAGAGAGAGAGAGAGAGAGAGAGAGAGAGAGAGAGAGAGAGAGAGAGAGAGAGAGAGAGATGTTGATAGAGACATATAAGAATGAAAGAGACAGAGCGCGAGAGACAGGGCAATCGAAAGTAGAGAGAGAGCGAGAGATGACAAGACAAAGAAACTGTGAGTTAGATAACGACCGAGATGGGTGTCGGGTGAGTGGGATGAGTGTACTAAAAAGAGAAAGAGAGAGAGACTGAGCGAAAGAATGATTGCAAGGGACAATAGATGAGAGGGGAAGGTGGAGAAGGTCAGGCTCGAGGAGTGAGTAGATTCGAATTTGATTTGGGATACTCACCTTCGATTTCGTCCGCTCAACGTTACTATTGATAACGTAGAAGGGAGAGTGAAGGGGGAGGGGGGCAGAGCAATGGTGCCAAGCGAGTACATTGTCGGGATCGGATCGAGGACTAGAAGGGAAGTTAGTAGATCCACCCGAATCTATAGAAAACTTGGATTATTGTTGGTCTGTTCATCCCCTATTAGCTTAGAAAATGAAAAAGCGTGAGAGAGAGAGAGAGAGAGAGAGAAAGAGAGAGAGAGAGTGAGAGAGAGCAAAGGTTAGTACAGAAAGCGAAGGAACGAGATATATAGAGCGAAAGAGATAGATAGCAAGATGGGATGTAAGAGGTAGAGATGGAAAGAGATTATATTCTTAATTTTTTTTTGTAATTATACAAAATAAGATAGCGTGGTGGCGAAAACGATGCGAGAGGGAATGGCAGGGGGGGCGACAGGAACGCGAGTTCCACTCCCAGTGGCGCGGTTGGCCAAGGATACCTGGTGATCGGATCAGCCCCGCGGAAATCGCACCTAGGATCGCGTCCAGTGTGAAAACAAAACTAAATGATTGTAACAGTAATTTTTTTGTGTTATTGAACATTATACATTTCTTTCAAAGTGTTTTGACAGGTGTCTTCATTAATTGCCTTGTTCATTTTTTTTAATTGTAAGAAAAAAAAGACAACTTTCATTTAAAAATACAACGTTACAATCATTGTACGTTAGTATACGATGTGAACCGTTTTGTTAAAAAAATATTTTTGTACTATTTTTTAAGCGTACATAAAAGATACGTGAAATTTGACGAAACTGTGACATAATTCTCAAAGGTGAGGTACCTTGTTGCGATAATTTAATTTATTGTTACTAGGTATATTGCAAATATTTGGATATAGTTAATATAACAGCGATATGTTTAAAACGGTTCTACTTTAATTGTAAAACTTAATTAAAACTGAAGACATAGAAATATCTCGAGAACTATGCACAGAATAAAAAAATGTGTGGAATTAAAATTGTTCGACACGAAGGGGGGCATCCAGTGATAATGAAATTGACCCCCACTCCCACCCCTTGGGGTAGGGTGGGGGAAAAACAATAAAACTTAAATAGGAACCCCCATTTTTTATTGCAGATTTGGATTCTCCGGAAAAAAGTACACCAATTTAACCTAGGAGCTATTGCATTTTGGTTCACAGGTGGCACTGCAATCGATAAAAATCCAAATTTATCTGAAGACATTGAAATACCTCGAGAACGATGCACAGAATCAAAAAAAGTGTGAGATGAAAGTTGTTCGACACGAAGGGGGTCATCCAGTGATAATGAAATTGACCCCCTCCCCTACCTACTGGGGGTGGGGTGGGAGAAAAACAACAAAACTTAAATAGGAACCTCCATTTTTTATTGCAGATTTGGATTCTCCGGAAAAAAGTACACCAACTTGACCTAGGAGCTATTACATTGTGGTTTACAGGTGACGCTGTAGTCGACAAAAAGCGAAAGTAAAAAATCCCTAAAATTCGACGTCTCCAGAATTCACATCACATCTGATAAATAATAGTAGCCGTATTTTATTTTAAAAATACTATTCAATGCCACCACTACGAAATGTTCGTTTTTTGTTGACTTTATATTATTCTTGTAATGTGTTTTCTAGCCGCTACAGAGGAAATTTTCTGAAAAATAATCATGGATTTGGTTTTGTGTCAAAAATAGTATATTATGCTTTAAGGTAGGAAAGAGCGTGATCCCCGAGTGGAAGGTTTGCTGTGCGAGCGAAGCGAGGGCAACCCTCTCACGAGGTGCGCGCGCATTCCTCTCGTGAAGCATACGCTAGTTTTTTCCTGGCCGCATCCATTACTCCCGCGGGCAGCACTTTTCGTCCCACGGGAGTAATGAGAACGAAGTGGGCATGCGCAAGGGCACTCAGACGGAGCTGACAACTTTCGCGCCGCGTAACGGATGTGAAATACGGGCATTCTAACAAAGCTGGGAGAAAATACATTTAGCGTTATCCAGAAACAACAACGTGGACGTAGTATTTTTCTGTTCCCTTTGGGATGCTTGTTTTACGATAGTCCCCTTGCCTCTCACTATTCACTTACTTGAGTAAGTGTTCGAAATGTTGACCTTCCACTTGAATGCATTTATTTATTCTTTCTTCAAATGACTTTCTACAGGATAGTATCATATCTGCAGAAATTTCTGAGCAAGCAGTTCTAATGCGTTCCACCATATTTTCACGAGTCGTTGGTACTTGTTCATAAACCTTACCTTTTAGGTAACCCCATAGGAAGAAATCCAGAGATGTTAAATCAGGTGACCTCGCCGGCCAATTAATGGGGCCACCTCTACCAATCCACCGACCATTGGAATCATGGTCTAGTACTTTCCTTGATACTCTTGGAAAATGTGCTGGGCAACCATTGTACTTTCTTTGATCTGAAACGAATTCTGGTGACATTCTCAATTTGTAACGATATTTTACACATTTTCATTTTTATCATCGAACCAAAACGCAAAAACTCGTCGAGCAAATTGGTGCACTTTTTTCCGAGGAATCCAAATATACAATAAAAAATGGGGGTCCCTATTTAAGTTTTATTGTCCCCCCTCCCCCCTCCCACAGGGAAGCGATAAGAAATTTTAAAAAGTGCTGTTTTAGTGCATTTTTTTACTGCTGCAAAAATTAACAGTTTTAATTAGGTTTTACAATTAAAATAGAACCGTTTTAAAAATATCTCTGTTATATTAACTATATCCAATATTTGCAATATACCTTGTAATATTAAAATAAATATGATTAAATAAACCTACATACTTTTTACATTCTTTCAAAAACGTCAACGTATTATAATTAAATAAAAAGGCAAGTTGTTACAATTCCCAGCCAGAAAAAAAGTGTCTTATGCATAGTAGAGATAATTAGAAAAAAAGCTTCAATACTCCAGCGGAAATAAGAAAGGTACGAAAGCGCAGGAATACGTACAAAAATGTACAGAAACGTACAGAAATGTAAGATATCGTACAAATATTTTTTTTTTTTTTGTAAATTCGGACATTTTGTTCACTTTAGTACGTTGCCGTACGAGTTAGTACGTTTATGTACATTTATGTGCGGTTTCTTACGTTTCTGCACATTTTCGTACTTTTTCTATCTCGCATTTTATTTTATTTAATTTTTTTTTCATTACGTTCTTACATTTTTGTACGTATGCATAGACTTACGTACATTCCTGTACGTTTTCAGACTTTCCTGTACGTTTGGAAACGTTTATATACGTTTTCAGACATTTTTGTACTTTTTCACATGTCTTGGCGTATCGCGGCTAAGCGCGGCTCAGATTCCATAGGAAATTATTCGTGTTAATAGTCCAGTCAAGTATACAGTGTCGAAAATGTCGTACGGAAACGTACGAAAGTATAAAAAATGTCCGAATTTGCAAAAAAAAGAAACATTTTTATACGATATATTACATTTCTCTACGTTTCCGCACATTTTTGTACGAATTTCATTTCCGCTAAGGTAATACCCAATAAATTGCATTAAGTACGTATAATTAATTTCTTGACCGCTTATTAGTATAATTATAATTGCATGATTATTTCTTGGCTCGACGGTCTATTTACATTTGGAGAGAATCAACAAAATTGAAGATATAAACAAGCGTAACGATAATGCTCGTTACTGCATCACTCAAACATCTATTTTCATATTTATATCCAAAGGGAGTTCATTTTGATCTCACAAGTGATTCGCGGTATATGTTGGCTCGAGTGGATCTCGGATAGTCGCACTGCGTCCGCCGTCTATTGATTGAGATGATTCGTTATCTTTACGGAAGTCTATCCGCGTGTTCGGAAAACAGCGTGATGACAATCACGCTGTAGGTCATTTCCGAACGGGGGCGAGGACATAAAAGGACCGGCGACAGTACGTGTATCATTTTTTTCCCCTGGTGATGACGCGAGAATCACCCCGCTAGCGGCAATGATTTTCTACGTAGGGGAACCACGTTTCTCGCATTTCGACGCCTTCCAAGTTCGGAAGTTATGAGTGAATCATCAGGGAGAAGGAAGAGGACGTGCAATAATGTGGAGTTCTGGTGTCTAGGTTGGCGAATCGATCGTTTTCCAATTTTTTCGTGAGGCAAAATGGAATACGGAAGATTCGGAGAGGAAGCTTTTCTGGCAGCACGGCAAATACGAATTGGGGAACATCTCCTCACGAATTCCTTCATCAAGAAAGCTCGTGTCATTCTGCTTGCCTGAGACATTGTTCAACGAGAAGTTCGGTATTCTTCGAACAGAAAAAAGTATCTCCGATAAGTGCATCAGGTACGTTTTGCGACACAAAGTGTTTCGCTATGCCTTATGATCACGTCGGAATTAAAATTTATTCGTCTCGTCACTTTTATTTGAATCGTTTTTGAATATTTGATTATTCGTGCTACGGTTTCGAAAGCATAAGTAATTCAGGTGGTAGTCTGCTTTCGCGTAGTAATTTGCTTATATTTGAATCGTGTGTGACATAAATTTTGTTTGACGAATTAGAATTTATCGTAAAAAAAGGCCAATGCAACTAACTCTTAACAGTTGAATGGATTTATGCATTACTGATAGTATATAGAACATATGAATAATTATTTTGTTATTTCAAAGCGGGTTGAAAATTATTCCCATATTAACATTCGTCGAGTCGATAGTTGTTTATTGGTTTCGAGTAATTCTACAGTGTCGTAGTGGATATTGAGTATTGAATTTTGTCGAATGATTAAGATTATTTTAAATTTGAAGACAGTATTTAACGGTACATTAACTGAGAGTTTCCCGAAATGTGACGAGTAAGGACTCTAATTTAACGATTTACCGGTAGGTAATTCGCGATTGGCCTTTGTAACCTATTCAGGACCTACGCATTTAATTATTGTGACTAGATAACTGGCCATTATTCAATGTCGATTGTTTATATGCGTGGATATTGTGATCTGACATTTTGAGATTAGGGTTATTGTTGACCTTTGACGTATGCGTTTTCTAGTCGGTGTACTTCTAAACACGGGTGACAAAAGCGAGTGTAGATTATTAGAATTGCTATTTAACTATTTTATGATGATTTGTGTTTTTTATCCATCACAACGCAACCTTAAAAATCTAACAGCTACAAGGACAACAAAAAAGATCTGCATGCTTTAGCGTATGCAGCTAAAAAAACAAACTGAGAGTAAATGCAAATTCGTTTATGTGGAGCCCACGATTTTCGTCTAGTTTCGATCAAACTTCTTTCTCCGAGCTATCAAACACATCATCACCCATTCCAAAAGTGATTTTAAGCATATCGTTATCTCCTTGTAAGCATAAAATCAGAATACTATTCACAAATAATTGAAATGCAGTTATTAATGTGCCCAAGGTTTTTAAGAAAAAAATTGCCCACATTCTACTAGAAAATATACCATTTGTGTCTATCATTTCATAAATAATAAAATCATATAACAAGTTGTTACGTACCTGTGGTACGTAGCGTCCGTCCCACCCAAATTGTATTATATAACTTAATAAATAAAATCTAATTCTTCAACGTGTGAATATGCACGAGCTGCTCTATCCAACGGAAGTCGAAGTCCAGCCTCAGCATATTCACACGGTTGGAAAAGAAATGTGACGACGAGCTCCGCTGCGCTCTCGTTTCGAGACCGCATCGGAGAAGTCAGTCTTCAGTCCAGAGTCAGAGAGCGACCTTTAGACATAATCATTTCATTTTTTTATTCCTCCCCGCCCACCGCTCGCACTATTGCGTACCATTAGGAACGTAACACAAGTTGATAGTTCGGTCAGAATCTATCGAGCAGGAGAAGTAGAATATATTGCACGTTGACAATACCGACTGTATTTAAAACTTATGGAAGTGGCGTAAGTCACAACGGCCGCTCCAAAATTCGGCATTGGCGCTGAAACCAGCATAAATTTTTGACTACAAGAAACGGGACCTTTAGCGATCTGTTATTAATCTGTGCCAGGGGGTGACGCTGCTATAGTCCCTATGTGTATTCGTTCTCTTCATGGCACCACCCGCTCCCCATTTATGATAGTTCCTGATTCGCAGACATGAGCGCTGAATGATATGCTGAATGATATTCATGCAGTATATCATCGGTAAAACTTACCGGTCTTAAATTTAAAGGATTTACAGTGAAATGTAGCAATTGTTTTTATTGAATAAAACTTTGCAAAATATAAATAAACTTTATTTATGTGTAATCTAAAATTATTATACACCATAAAAATTATTTTCCAGCAATTGAAAATTGATTAATACGGATTCCAAATTAAACCTCATTAAACTCAATTTTAATTCTCCTTTATTCGATATTTCTTCAAAATTTAAAGATTGATTTTCTCAATTTTTCTCGAACATTATTTAAAATTTTTAATGAATTTTACTTGGATATTAAAAAGGCATTTGCAAGAGACAAAAAATGCTCTAAAAGATTACATAAAATTAATTAATTAAAATATTTCGAAATTCATTTTTGATTACCGAGTTCTCTAAGTTAAAATCAAAATTTAAAATTTTCAGTAACTTAAACTTAGTTTATAAAAAGAACAGTTTACCTATACGTGTTGTTTATACACCCAGTAAACGAAAATTCATTGGGATTTTATTTTTCAATTGAAATTCATTCCAAAAGCTAAGAAAGTCAATTCAGAAATAATAAGCCAAATGAATTTTATTGAATTTCAATTGGAAAATAAGAGTCCAATGATCTTTCGTTTACTGGGCAGATATCTATAATCACTTTTTTCAAACTAAAAATTAGTAACATTTCCTTCACTGTGATCGATTATTATGTGCCAGCAGATGCCTATTTGCATTATGAGAGGTTGTACCTCAGGGCACCACAGCAATCCAGAAAAGGTCCACTTTTTTAGAATGCCGAAAAATGCTGACTTGCAAGCACAATGGAAAGTGTCAACTAAAGTTAGTACTTTAACAACAAAATACTTCGTTTGTGCTAATCACTTTTCGCCTCATGCCTTACTGATGACTCCAGATGGTACAGACCGGGATGAAACGTCACAAAAAGAGTTTTCATCTAAATTTCAATAGATGAAACCTCTTTCATTTGTCCGATGATAGATAACTGTTAAAAGAATTATATTTGATATTTATTAACGTTATTAGGTTCTTTGGTGGGCAGGAATGTGTCGCTGGCTCTAATAACAAAACGTTACAATTTACTCGTATGCCGATAAATTCATTTACTATAGTCCTTTTAACCATTTCAGATAGAAGTGAATAGCTTTATGTCATTTTATGATCAGTGCGAAGAACAGAGTGACTCAATGCCCCCAAGAGAATCTGAGGATCATGGACATGCTGTCGAATTTGTACAATCTGAGTTGCCTAAAATGTTAATGTTGAGATTACACAATCAGCTGAGGTTGTAAAAATTCTGCAATATGTCACAATTCCTGACCAGCCAATTGAACCTGCACTTGATGTCGAGAGTCTCCAACAACATGTCACATCCTCACAATCAGTATATATTTTAATTATATTTATTCAGTCTATAACCGAAATTATCTTTGCATCTTATTTTTGTAATATTAATTAAAAAAAAAATTAACGTTGACTGACTCGACTGTAGAAAACAAAAACTAATTAATTTAATTCTTAATTGAAAAGATTAAAATGTAAAAATAAAACCTTGAAATTATCTTAAATTGCTACAGACCGCGTATTAATCAGCTGTACGGAAACATAAGTTCCGTAGTTTCTGAAAGGCGTCAATGCAGTAACTGCGTGATTCAACCAGCAGCGCCAAATTACACGACTTCTATATTGTCAGTCCCGCAGTTTCTGTGAGATCCAAATAAGCAATATATGAGTGCATATGTTCCGCGCTTTCGGCTGCGAAATTCCTGCAGCACATACATGGATTATATAATGCATTGAGTAGCGTTTACAGTTTAATTTCCAAGGTTGGTGGTGGTGGTGGGGGACCGAAAATGCCATCCAGGTCGCGCACTCCGCAGTTTTAGTGGTTTTCATAGAATACCTAGGACTGCCAGGTCACCGAAAACGTTCCGTAGGTCTGTAGTAATTTTTTTTTAATTCTGTTTTTTATTTATACACTATGTTTTAGTTAGACCACTACAGATATACATATGATAAATGTAAATACATATATGTAAATATATATTTCGTTCTAGTTTAAAAATAAAATATATATATATATATATATATATATATCATGCGATGGGGAGCGTGTCCTTTTAAAAATTCCGATGCTACAACACCGATGGATGTTCTTCTTTACCGACCGATACCTGCGCAAGGGGAAAACATTTTTCGACCAAACGACGGTTCGACGTACCGAACTTCGGCAGATCGACGAGTAGTCGACGTATCGAATTGTCGACCTTTCGACTTCGACGTTCGACCATTCGACGCTCGGCAGTTCGAATCATCAGAAAAAGTTGTAGCTGATGCGATAGTTCCGCGATTTATGCGGTGTTGCCAATGTCGACCAAGCGTAGCACGACACCGGTTGCGTTCACGGGGGTCGGAAATACGGGAATTCACCCTGTTAACACCGCCGTCTACGATCTCTACCGGCAGAAGAGCGAACTAAAATGATAGGGTCAGAGTCAAAAAATAACACAGGCAAGATGAGCGAACCCAATATTTAATTAGCTTTGTAGATTGAATAAATTACATTGGACCCGGTTCGCGATGCTACATTGAAGGCGAACTTGTTCTCAATACAAAACATATAATGTTTTGTGCATTGACACACTTTTCCGATGTTAAATGGGAAATTTTAGGGTTGTGTTTACAGACGTCATGTCTCTCAGGAAGCCCGTATGAAGTTACAGTTTGTATAAATAAAGATAATGACGTTATAAATATTAATTCCAAATGTTCATGCAACGCTATTCGGGCACCTGTAGAACGTAATTTATAATAATTTTATTAATTTATTTATTATTTCCTTAATCGTAGTGAATGATTTTATACATATTTAAAGTTACAATTTAAAATGTCTGTAATGTAAAAAAAGGAAAAATCTTCACCAGCGTTCTTAAAAAATCTAATTTTTCACATATTTTTGGTTTCTCTATGTTGAAAAATTGTTTGCAAGGGACGACACTATACATGTTCTTAGCATCATTTTTCAGTTTTCCCCATTTGTGTCGAATGTTGGAACAGCTGGCATTTTCTATTTCATTGACAGGAACTCTATATTGTAAGTAATTAAAAGGCAAGTAATAATTAAACAAACTGTCGTTTAAGTTTTTCCATTATAATTTCCAGACACTGTTAACGATTTAAATGCATTAATAAGACCACGCAATGTTTGCATTTCCCTGAACTTCCAGCCTTGCATGAACTTTTGCAATTAATATTTATAAAGTCATGTGGGGCATAATAACAAACCCTAGACACTCAAAAGCACTCATAGAAGGCTACAAGGAATCGAAGGCCATGGAAATCACCAGCTCAAACAGAAATACAGCAACAGCAGTAACAAGAGTGCTAACAGGACATTGTCGCCTAAAAGCATGCCCTAAGAAGGGGGCTGACAGACACCGCACTCTGTCGCTTCTGTTTAAGTGAAGAGGAAACTCCAGAACACTTATTAACACTCTGCACAGCAACCTGTCAGAAACGTAAATCGATCTTCGGAAAAGACTTCCTTACCGCAGAAGAAATAAAAAACCACTCATTCAGTAGCATTGTAGCCTTTATCGACAAGCTGTAGCTACGGGATGAGCTTTCACTAGCTCCGTTCGCCACAACGTCATTATCTTTATTTATACTCTGCGAAAAATTTTAGGTAGGATTCTCATGAGAATCATATGAGAAAATCGCTCATGAGAAATTGAAACACGATTCTCATGAGAATCAAGTGAGATTCTTATGAGAAAAAAAATTAAATATTTCATTTAACATTTATAACAATTTAACTTTATTTCCAGTTTTTAAAATTGAATCAATTTTTAGAATTCGCGCATTCCTACGATATTCTCATGAGAATGTAGTGAGCTTCTCGTGAGAGTCTCGCTTATTCTCATGAGAATCCTGTTTCAAATTCTCATGAGAAAAGTTCTCATATGATTCTCATGAGAATCCTACCTAAATTTTTCGCAGGGTACAACCTCTAACTTCGTGCGGGCTTCCTGAGAGACACGACGTCTGTAAACACAACCCTAAAATTTCCCATTTAATATCGGAAACGTGTGTCAATGCACAATACATTATATGTTTTGCATTGAGAACAAGTTCGCCTTCAATGTAGCATCGCGAACCGGGTCCAATGTAATTTATTAAATTTACAAAACTAATTAAATATTGGGTCGGGTTTCGCTCATCTTGCCTGTGTTATTTTTTGACTCTGACCCTATCATTTTAGTTCGCTCTTCTGCCGGTAACAATGCGAATTGTGGAACTTATGTTTCCGTGTGCTGACTGGCCGCCCGCCGCCACCACCCGCTAGACGTTGATCTAGCGCTTAGCCCGCATGTACACTAACGACATCTAGGGAATGAAAATCACGGGTGTCACAACGAGAACGTGACTAACGCGTCAGTTTCACCCCCCCTTGAACTGTGCTAGCCATTTCATGAAAGAGAGAAAGAAGACTCAAGCAATTTGTGATTGGTCCCCACAGTTTCCTTTCTCTTTCGCACACGTATTGGTATACATATGTATATACCTTATTTATTTGTATCATGATTATACCATGGATTATACTCTGTTCTTGGTGTTGTGCTGTGATATTCTATCTGATTTTATGATATAATAGTAATATAATATTTGGAATTATAGCTTAAATAAAATTGTCATTATACAATTTTTATTTTCTCGTATTAAGGGTAATCAGCCAACCTACAAAAATGGGAAGACGTTCGATTAATACAACCAAAAGTGGAAAATATATGAATCCGACAGATCAAGCCAGTGAGTATCCTGAAAAGATGAGTTTTTAATATCGATATTTTGTATTGCTGAAAATATTGTAAATTAAATCGTAGGAAAAGAAGCTCGAAAAAAAGAGTTAAAGAAAAATAAAAAACAAAGGCAACTTGTTCGAGCTGCAGTTCTTAAAGGAAAAGATCCCTCGCAAATTATTGAAGAGATGGAAAAGATCGACCAAATGGGTTTGTAATTAATACAGTGAAGTGTAATATTCATGTTTAATCAACTTAATATTCATATTTCTATGCAGAATATAATGTAATGCAACCACCTCCGCTTAATGAGAAAGTATTGAAAGACAAAAGAAAAAAATTGAAGGAAACTTTAGATCGAGTTTTAAAAATGTATGTAAGTATAAAGAAAAATTTAATATTTTTTTAAAAAAAGAAAATGTAAATTAAGTATTAAATATTAAATATTGTTTGTAAAAAATGGAAAAAGCACTTTGTGTTTTTAACATTAATTGTTAAATTAATTTCCTTTTTTACAAATCCAAATTTAACTAAAAAATATCTATACTTAAAAAAAGGCAAATGAGTTTTACCACAATAAGCGATAAATAAGGAACCCGCACAAGTTGCATATGTTTTTATAACTGCTTTGTTACTGCTTCTGCTTCAAGATATGTCGCTACAAAAGCTGTTTCATCTCCAAATGTTGCACTTTGGATGTCACTCGATGTTGGTAGATCAGCAGTGTATATGAGGTACAGGGTTGGTCCAAGTACGCTTCCTTGCGAAACCTCAGCTGTAATAGCATGTCGAGATGTTTGTTCTCCTTGGAATTTTGCTTGGAAATATCTATTTAATAGATAGGATTTTACAATTACAAAATAGTTATAATGTAATTTCTGCTTCGATTTTTCTTCGTTTTACGTGCATACCAAGTCATAGGATTGAAAAACCTTTTACTGGTGATTCGCAAATAAATCTGCTTTTTCTTTATCATTTCTTGTCCACATACCATTTATTGAACAAATTGGTGATATTGACTGGGTCGGCTGTTTCATTCCTTTGGTAACTTTCAATGGAGAATGATTTATGTAGGAGTTCGATTTTTCAGGTAATTTCGTAATTTTTCATTTCGTGTATTTGCTAGCAATTTTTTAAGCAAGTTTTTTGTAGCTTTATTTATTTTAGTTTTTCTTTGGTTTGGTCTTTCCCACTTTTCGTTACTGCTGTATCCATTGTGGGCATTTTATCATTTTCATTGGGTTTAACTGTTAAAACATCTGATACATTTAAATTTAAATATATCATTTAACATCATTATTTTACTTCAATATAGCATGTAAAAACACAACACTCGCAATTGCTTTGTTTCGAATCGCTATTATTGGCAAAATATGTAACTTAAGAGTAATAACCCTGATAACCAAGCATGCTTTGCGATTTGAAGCAATAAAATAAATATTATGTTGATGTAGTACATGTATTACTTACCTGTATAGTTTCAACAACATGACAGCATTATTAGAGCATTTAATTTTGTGTATTTTTAAAAGAAAATAAGAGCCACTTACGTTCTCCAAATTCAGAGCAAAGTGAGAGCAACTGATGCTCACTGTGTTAAAAAATACATGAATCTATGCAAAACATAAGCTTTGCCAGCAAAACAATTCAGCATTTCCCGAGCATTATGATAGCATTGCATGAAGAAATAGTACGATGTGTTTCTAAGGGCAAATTGCTCCCTCACCTTGCTCTTAGTTTACTGAAAACATGTCCATGAGTTTTCGGCATTATGACAGAATTGTCACAGCAACTTGATTATAAAGGTAATAATACGGTGTAGGAACGTAAATATAGATAACCGCTCGCGACGACTGTCCGATTGAGAGAGCCCATATGAAATTAAAATATTACTGATATAACAGCTAATGTATCTTTAAAATATTTGGTTGAACGAATAAAAAATCCCAACTGTTTATATGCTTTGTTTGACAACAATGTGTAAATGTTCACTGAAGGACAGCTTCGAGTCGACATAAACACCTAAATCCTTAATTTTGTGAACCACTTCAAGCTTCTGGCCTTCAATTTCATACCTAAACTGAAATATTCTATGCGACCTACAAATCTTAGCACTTTATACTTGGCTATATCTAATGTCATTCCATTTTGCCTGTAATTCGAAATATCCTGCCTATCGTCAGATTTAAATACAGGAGTAACAAATTATGTTTTCCACGCAAATTGAAATACACCTAAATGAAGGCAGTTTGTGAACAATAGTAAAATGAGATCTATAAGTGTGAATATACAGTTGTTTTGTAACGGTTTTTCCCGACGGAAGTGCGACCCAAAATGGTCAGGATGGTCGACCCTCGTTATCCGGGCTCCATCCGAGCAAATGGCCTCCGGACGACCCAAATGGACACGCACCGACGTCCTGGTATGGACGCAACCCGCGGCAAACACTCGTTCACCGACTAACTCACTCATGGTGAGTTTACGAGACGGCCGTCACCGAAAGAAAATGCGGAAAAATATACAAATTTGCCCAATTTCGTAACAGAAAGTCCCTACCTCACTGGGACCAAAAATTGCACGCTAAATGTGCAAAAACGAAAAATGAGATAAAACTTCCGGGAAAAGAGAAGAGGGAGAGAGCGCGAGAGAATAGAACTTTGCCGTTTCAGGGGGCAACTCGCTGGTACTTACGTTCTGACACCTCTTAATTCATCCCTGGATGCTGGTACTTAAATCGGTGCATACAAGACCCGATGGACTAGCGTCCAAAATCGGTATACGCGAAAGGACGGTTTCGGACAATAATTTTCCACGAAAAAAAGCGCGCGGGAGGCAACAACAAGATTTCGGCTCTCTTAATCACGCTCGATGCGTCACTTCAGAAGGCTGAAGCAAGAGTGTCAAATTCCACGTTCGCGGACCTCTTTTTCCGCCGTTTCCACGTTCAATACTATTCTCTCTCTATCTCTCCCACCTTGTCTCTAGTTTCGGGCCATAGTCGGCCCTAGGCCATTTCGGCCCCTGCAACAAAATATTATGAATGATTAATTAATATCACTACGCGGCCCGGAAAGGTACGCGTACGGCGATTTCGTTGCTCTTGCGACGAACTTGAAATCACCCTTACACGCCGCCCCCAGATCCTGAGTACCCGTACGGTGTACCGGGTCGAGAAACCCAGCGGACCTGATCCGGCAACTCTCCTCTCTTATGGCAGGTGTGGTTATAGGGAGATGGATGCTGGATTCTAAAAACATTGGAATCTGTAGGCGGTGATTGTGGTGGCACTCGCCGGTGCTCTTCGCTATACTGGGGCTCTTGCTGCCCACGCAGGGGGCCTTCTGGCCTCTTCAGCCTATTGGCCTCTTCTTCGGAGATTCTTTAGGTGGACTAAGGCTTGCTTTTAATTGTGAGCCATTCTGGCTCTCGTTTAAGCTCGAATTCGTATAGGCGATATATCTTGTGGCCTATTTGTTCAACTGTCCGAGCGCTAAGTTGAGTTACTTGCGACTTGCCGCGTTTTCGGGCCGTAGGCACTATAATCTTCTTAATGCTCTTCTCGTTTTCGGGTGAAGTGTCTTTCCGGACGCTATTTTCTGATCTTGTTCTACCGTATGGTTTCTGGTGAACGGTATAAATTGGGCCATTCTTTTGGCTGTCTTTACCTCTCAACTCGTACGTATTCGTAGATACCTTCACTTGTCCATTGAACGGGCCAATATGTTTCGAAGCTAATTTTTACAAAATCCCTTGCCCTGTGGGAGATAGCACGCGATTCCTCTGGTCGCCAATTTGGCACTGAACATCGCGCTTTCGAACATCATAATATTCTGCTTAACGCAGTTGAGCAGCATGGGAGCGGTATTTAGCTTCCTGGTTCAGTTTCCGTAGGCCGTTCATTCGTTTTCTCATTGCTCCATGGCCGGTTGCAGACGATCTTGCCGTGCTCACAAAGTTGATGCTGAGCGGTTTCCTACGTCCAGGCTTGCCACTTCAACGCCGATATCATATCGAGAACCTTCGAGAAAAAGCCGGTTCTGTGTGGGGGGCAGAACTGCATCGAACGCCCGAAGAAAGTCGGCGCAGAGCAGGAAATCCACATCCAGGTTCGACATCAACATAACCTGGAACTTCTCCGTTGCATTAACACAAAACCGAAGAGTTACGAGTCCCAAAATCGGCGAGTATGAGCCATTAGCGACTCTAGCCGGGACCTCCGAATGGGATTATTTGCTCCCCACTAGTTGAAGCAATTTGTAGGCCGATGGGCCCAATGACCCTTCTGGCTGCGCCAAGGTCAAACAAGGCTTTGAGGTTAAAACCGTGCACCTTCACGTTCAACCACAATCTGGAATGCTTTTTTGGTAACGTACAGGATACCACAGAGATATCTTGCGCTTTCACCCTCTCTTCCTTGTGACAACGCCCTGAGATCGAAGATTGAACCGTTGGAGACGTAGCGACCTCATCTACTGACTCCTTTGCCGGTTTTTCGCGCATCTCGGGCACGTCTTTTTCGTGAAGCCAGGCAACTGGCATGACCAACATATCACGATCGACTCAAACGTATCTTGAGAAACACCGTCGCTTCGGGACGATCGATTCTGGCCCATGGCCTTCAATATTATGGACTTTTCGTCCGTCTTAGGTTGTTGTACAGCTGCAAGTTTGGGCGCACTTCGGGCACTATCGTGCGACTGTTTTCTGGGCCTGTTAAAGGCCATTTCCGGTATCAGAGAGTTCTCGGGAGGCGGTGGCTCCTTATATGAGCGAATTGCCTCCTCCGCAAGTTCAGCCGCGATTGCGGCTACCATGAAGTCCTCAAAAGTTCTGATCTGGGACATCGCTATCCTCCATTGTAGACCGGGCTTCAGATTCTTGTGAAGAAATGCTAATCTCTGTCCAAGCGTCAGCGGATCTGGGTACAGGTCGAGGATTATCATAAGACACCCAATATAGTCACGTACGGGCTCTTCTATGCCCTGAGTCCGGGAATTTGCCTCTGCATACAGCTTCTGCTTTTCTAATTGACTGAAGCTATAGCATTTCCTTGCAGATCGGCAGAAATTATCCCATGACCTCCAGTCTCCTTCGAGATCCTGTACCATCTCTTTGCCGAATAAATACGTGAGGGGTTCTGGCAAAGCACTTAATAGCTCCTCGTCTGAGAGATTTGGCAGCCCTCTACATTCTTCAATGCGGGCCAAAAATGACTCTATTTGGCTCTCTTTCGAGCCAGAGAATGTAATTCGCCATTGGCGTACGATCTTGCCCACGTCTCTCGGTCCATGTTCCCATCCAGATGATGAACTGAGCCTCGTTCCTGAAAAGCTTGCGTTCGGGTGACGTCCCCTTCCCTCAGAGGCAGAATTGGCTCGAATATGTTTGTGCGAAGTTCATCGGAACTATGTCTTCGTGACGTTCCCGGGTTCCGATGTTTTCTCCGTGTCTCTGGTGATCCGGCTCCAAATAGTTTAACTGGAACGTATCCTGGAAGTTGACTCTTCTTTGTTCATATCTGAGGTCTGTTTCTGGCCCTATATTTGACCTCCTATCGAGCCTGGTGATAGAGAATGGCACACTTCGCTCATTTTCTGCATGCTGGTGTATTTGGTCCTCTACCATTTGAGCCAGCCTTTTCGATTTGTTCATTAATTCCCTTATGTTTTTCTCCTGCTGCTCTTGAATAGCTTTAGCCATTTCGAATGGCTACGTATATACGTACGTCCATATGTCACGAAATCGTCCGGTGACATTGTTTGTTAGGATGCCGTTGTTATCCGTGATGAATTCGTCGTATTCGTTTGGCCTTGTTCTTCCGGGATTGAGTGCCCGTCCTTCCGGAATATCGGAATGGTCTTCTATAAAAATGTGGCCAGTAGCGACTTTCGGTACACTCTGGCTTCATTTTCATCTTCCTGTACCGTTTCTAAGAAGTCGCATTGGGTATAGTCCCCCATCAACCGTCGGTATAGTCGGTCAACTCTGGTAAGTCTCCTACCTAAGTCGTTTGTAGACCCAGCTCTGATAAGGCCTCCATGGGCTCATCTTCCGTCAGATTCATTGCCCATTCCTTTATTGGTCAATTTTGTAGCTCCTCCTCAATTGTTACGTCATTTTCCAGTTGATGTGACATCTTTCAATCTTTTTGACTATTGTGTCACAAAAATGCTTGAAAATCCAAAGAAAATTTGGTTTTTGCACCAGTTGACCGCAAATGTATTATTTTTCTTCCTAGTGGCTTAAGGGAAAGTCACGTGGTGCAAGTGAAGCAAATACAAAACAATCAGATTTGCACACAGTGATTTTAAACCACAAACAGGTTTAACTAAAATGACAACGAAAACGGCTTCGTGGACTTTGAAGGAGGATTGTCCGGGCTCCGTCCGAGCAAATGGCCTCCGGACGACCCGAATGGACACGCTTCGACGTCCTGGTATGGACGCGACCCGCGGCGAAACACTCGTTCACCGACTAACTCACTTATGGTGAGTTTACGAAACGGCCGTTACCGAAAGAAAATGCGGAAAAATATATTCGGAAATTATTGGGGAGACTAAAAGAATAATCATAGCTCGTAACGGTGACAGTACATATATTATAAAAAAAATGACATACAAAAAAATAGAAAACACAAAATATAAAAGTAATTTGGGGTACTTGCTTTTGCAAACTTCTGCCCAATTTCGTAACAGAAAGTTCCTACCGCGCTGGGACGAAAAATTGCACGCTAAATGTGCAAAAACGAAAAATGAGATAAAACTTCCGGGAAAAGAGAAGAGGGAGTAAATTATATGTTAATTATATTCCGATAGTTTAAACGGTTCTGTACTAAAATGTTAAAAGTTTTAAAGTTATAACGAAATTAAAATGTTATAAACAACTATTATACACTGTAAAATAATTATTATAATCGGTAATTATTAGTTATATTAAATGTTGTGAGACTCTTCTAAGAGTTTAGACGTAACCGTAAGGCGCGGTGGATGTCGTACCGTACAGTAGCACGCGAAGCGAGATTTACAATTCGATAACTCCTACAGTTTTAGAGAATCTTCCTTTTTACTTCGACCCAGACCATAGGTCTGGCGAAGTTTTGAATTTGGTCAGTTCCCGCCAAAAATTTACCCTATAGTTTTTCATCCAATGTCGACGTTTCAGGTCCTAAGGAACCCAAAGCAACAATAAAAAATTGGTGTCCGTTAGGTTGTACGTCCGTCCGTCCGTCCGTGGGCAAAATTTTGTATACGCGATATCTCGCGACTGGCAGGACGAATTTAAAAAGTACAAACGGATTTGGGTTTCTCTTGGCCAAACTTAGATCTGGGGAGGTTTAACAAAAAAACGCTCAAAAACACGTTTTTTCCATTTTTTAACAACAAATACAAATCGTACAAAAAAATGTTTCAAACAAAAAATATAGAACATCGAATTCTCTACAAAAAAGGTTTTATTCATTTCTTCGTAAAATCAACGATAATGCCGTAAAAAGCAAATTAACATAAATTGTACATACATGGGGGGGGGGGCATACAAAAATATTCACTGTAATGTTGGTGTCGGGTAGCCATGGGGAGGTGGTAGCGGGGGGGGGGGGGGGGGGGGTTCGGGGCTTCGCCGGTAACAACAACTTCAACTGATCGTGGTTCAGGATATTGTTATTAACGAACATACTGTTGACGTTATTGTAAATAACGGTTTATAGAATCGGGCAACTAGGACGAAACGCAACTAGCTTGTCAATTTCGGAAGTTTTTCAGTTATAAATAACCAATCGAGCCAAAACCTTTCGCGTTCAGTACGTGAAGAAAAACGTATTAATGTACTGGATCGCATGAACGGAAACCGCAGTATCCCACACATAAAAAAATTTATTTCCTGCAACCCGACCTGTCAAAAACTCGACTAAACCGCGTTTTTTTAAGCATCAGTGTGAACAAGACGTGCTCATTTATCAGTGCTTCGGCTGACCTGCGGTCGAGGTCGAAGTTTTGAAAATGCTCATTTTCAATTTTAATATAGGGTGAATATGCCAATGAATGGACGACGATTTTCTAAATATTTCTATTTCTTATGAATGTATGATGCACAACATGCAGCAAAATACATATTTTTATGTTCTTTGAACATTCAAAACAATATTTACAGTACTATTGATCTTCCAGTGTTTATTATTTTGTAAAATCAAAGCAAAGTTTTAAAGCCATCCAAAACTGGTACTGAAAAGGTCCCATTTGATTTAACCCGTCTATTCATTGGGGTTTAGCGGATTTTTTTTTAAAACGTATGAAGACGAGGTTAATAATTAAATAAAATCAAAGGTTGAACTACGCGGTCATAAAAAGCAGAGTCTAACGATTCTAATGGTGGTATCATAATTAAATTTTCATAAAAGAATTCAAAAGTTGCAATCGATCAAAGTGTGAGAAATGCTTAACCGTTCATTCATTGGCATATTCACCCTATTTAAGGAACAAGATATTGTTACAATATATGTATAGAAACTACTCGAACCTAACGATGCTAGAACTACCCTCTGCCGCCTTCTTTCCTGGCAGTGTTAAAATGGGAATATTCCCGGAAGCATCAGCCTTTCGTCAGGGAACTGCAATACGAATTTAGCCAAAATTGTAGGCACCCGGGTCGAAGGCATATCTAGTTTCTTTTTGCAATAAAATCCTGAAAAGATCTTCTTCGTGACACAGCTGAGAAAATTGGCAAAATCCAGAGAGAATATTGTTTATTTATGAAATTTAAAATTAAAAATATAATTTGTTTACACAAATTACTATTTTTATTTATATTTTACACATTTATCGAAAGTACGTCTCCCAAACAATCTACCGTGCAAATTTCATGAAAATCGGTTCTGCCAATATGAAGATACTTAATATTTTCTAAAAAGTTGCAAAATAGTTCAGTTGTTAATAACTTTTAAACGAATAAAAATGTTCAAATCCAGTGCAGGTCTTATTTATTAGTGATATCATGGACTATCAAAACATATAGATATCGTTAACTTTTCTTACATAAATGAAAATTAGGGGGCCACTTCAGGAATTCTTCCCCCGGTACTGTATACATCAAACTGAGTTTTTGATTAAGATACAAAGAAATTTATTAGAAAACTTTACATACATCGACTTAATAGTTCACGTTTACACGTGAAGTGTGCTTCGCTTCATCAAAACTGCATGTTACTCGCGCCTTAAATATTAAAAATGGACAATTCTTGATCTATTAATCCGATTTTTATAAAAACTTTCAAATTTCTCGCTAGAATTAGATTTCTATGCCTTTAAATTCGTACATTTTCCTAAAAAAAAAGACTAATAAAAATGTTTCACGAACATTTTTTTTTAAATTATTTTAAATAATTATTATAAAAATATGCAAATGGTCACGAGTTTCAAGTAAAAAATGTCACAAATCTTTACTTATTAAAAACTTGGTTTTTCTTGTTTATGAAGCAAACTGAAAAGCTCATAAAGTTTTCTCAAAAGAAGAAAAGATTACCTTTCTTAGCCTGCATAAGGATGGTCTATTAAAATTGAAAATTGATACATTTTTAATAATTCACTATGTGGCCGATATTTTTCAGATTGATTTAATACGTATACCCACATTGCTGTAATGCCTTTCATTCACTAACAGAAACATTCTTCGAAATGTTCGGAACAACAAATAATTATTAAGGGACCCTTTTTTTTTAAATGTACAGGAAATCGTTATTTTGAAAGTTAATCTTAGATTTACAAAATGAAAACGGGAATATTTATAAATTGTAAAAAGTGATATTCAAATGTCGTTACAATAAGAATAATCATTACTGAAATATTCTACAAATGATCGTGTAGTAATTTAAGCATGATTATCTCCTTAAGAGTAAAATAACAATTCACCCTTGACGGAGAAGAAAAAATTGAATACTTCAATGTCCAGTAATATTAAAAGAACTGCAGCATCAATAATTTGGGAAGATGAAACATTTATTATACATTACATTTCTTCGATTTTATGCATTACACGCTTCGTTACACCAACAACGTAAAAGTAGTAAATGTAAAAGTACCAACTGGAACAAAAATTATAATAAATCCAAGCACCCAATGTTAGTTACTGCTATTAATTTTAAATAGCAAACCTCACATTTTACTACTTTTCTAGTCATAGTTCCTACATTTTCTATACTCGATTACACATATACAAATTAAAAAATACGCATTTACAACGATACTATTGATTACTTATAAAGAAAATAAAATAAATATGTCGGTGTGTCGGTCTTTAAAAAAAAAACACTTTTCTTGACAATTAGTTCTTTTTTTTTTATTTTTTTCAAATAGACATAATTATATTATATATTTTAATCTACGATCGAAGAAACCACACATCATATATTTAAATATAAAAGTCTTATATCTATATGTATTTTTTTCGAGTTAGCTATACTATTTGACAGTTTGGAGTACAGTTGCAATTCGTGAAAACCGCACTCTTACATGATGCAAAACTTTCGGAAGTTCTTAAAGGAAAATCGCACTTTCATAAAATGAAATTTCATTTTGATTAAGATTGAAAAGTAAAGAAATCACTCCGTGATCAATGAGATTTTTTTTTTACTCAACCCTTTCACTGTGGACTACGTGTATACACGTAGTATACTACGTGGACTCTCACTGTGGACTACGTGTATACACGTAGTTATAAAAGATTTAATGAACAGAGAATAAAACATAACGCCGGTATATAGCTGTTCATTTATTCTCTGTTCATTAAATCTTTTATAACTACGTATATACACGTAGTCCACAGTGAGAGCCCACTTAGTCTACTACGTGTATACACGTAGTCCACAGTGAAAGGGATAATTTACATTCGAAATTAGTGAAACTGTTAACGAAGGTTGAATGGAAGAAATTTAATAACAAAGACTCAATATGAGATCGAAATTTCCTACGTGTTATAACTTTCATGATTGATTTTATGTTTACACCCGAATAAAAACCTAATTTCGTTCAACCCTTTTCAGCGGTGCCTGAAAAGAAATCATCAAAACAATTATATATGTGTCAGACCGAACTACGATCGGTTGATAAAATAAACGAAACGCGATTTCACGACTCGCGAACGACCGAAACCGGCGATATGCACTCTCTACAAACTAAATATCGAACTCACCGTTGACAATTACCATTTGCTATCTTGCAGACTCTCGTAATGAAAGTATGGCGGTAACGCACGATGATGCCAATAAAATAAATATAATATAATAATTAATATTAATTTCACGAGCCGTACAATGAATATCGATCGCAGATCCGCTTCGAAGTGCCGAAATTTCCACGAGACTTTTTGCGGATCACTCTTGTGACGTGTCGACTCTTTCCTGCGCTCCTCCCTTGGAGTAATATCGCTATCGTCTAATAAATTGGTCGGTCTCTCGCTCTGTCAATCGGAAAACATCGTCGCTGAAACAAACGTTCTGAACAGAAATCGTTAGTCGCATACAATATAATTTTTCGGCGATTGGAAAAGGTCGGGCGGCAACCAACGTCCCACCCACCAAGGAATGCCGAGTCGTATGACGAATAATCCGTCACTAACTCCCCCTCCTTAGTTGGGAAGCCGTCGCACAGTGGGACCAAAAAGGCGCTTTCTGTATAATTATCAATTTTGTTTGCTAAACTAAATATAATTTCTGCTGTTGGAAAATTTGTATGAAGACTTTCGGTTACCCTTTTTTTTTATCTTTTCTGAGCAGTCATCAAAAGGCTTCAAAGTTCTTTTACCGTATGACCTTTTATCCGGAAATGGCTGGGGAATAATAAATTCTGCTTTTAACCGCGTGTTGTGGGTCACATTAAATTGTGACTTCATGTAAAGCGAGGTACTCCATTTCTTCTAAAAGTTCGATACAAATAGAAATTCTGCAAGGCGGTTTTTTGAGAATGTCGATACAGCTCACATTAAGTCGATAAAGAACTTATAACAAAATTTCATGTAATACTGCAAACTTTGAATTCTGGCAAAGAAATTGACACCGCGAAATTTATTGCGTATTGTTTAGAAACTGCCGAGTTATTTGTTCGGCTTTATCCATGGTACTACATGCCAGCCTCTATGCCCAAAGTTTTAATGCACTGCTCTAAAATAATCGACATATTCCCTCTACCAATTGGGTTCTTTTCCGAGGAACCCCGTGAAGCTAACAACAAGAAAATAAAATCTACAAAAGAAGTCGATACGAGAAAGGATAGTCGAGTCATACCATGACCGATTTATTTGAATATCTGTTAGCTTTTTTAGACCCACTTATTGCAAGATTTCAAAATGAAAAAATTACAAACGTCAAGCCTTTCCACGAAGAGGCAATGAGTTTAATGAAATTTTAAAATGCCAATTAACACTTACTGAGTTAAGAAAAATGTATAAATCGAAAGCATAAACAAACATTTAAAAAAACATGTAAAAAAAAATTTAAAAAAAACGTTAAAATAATATTTTTAAAAATGTTGGATCCGCAATTTTGAATTTTGAGAATGTGGCACGATATTCGTACGCAGCGACCTAAAAAAACCCTATATACCAAATATAAGACAAAATTAACATTTTTTTTTAATTTCGATCGCCCATATTGGATCCGCCATTTTTAATTTTGAGAATTTGGCACCATACTTCCAATCAGCGAACTAGAAGACCCCTATATACCAAATATAAGACAAAATTAATATTTTTTAAATTTTCGATCGGCCATATTGGATCCGCCATTTTGAATTTAAAAAATCTAGCACCATATTAATAATCAGCGACCTAAAAACCCCTATGTTCCGAATATAAGACAAAATTAACATTTTTTACAAATTTCAATCGGCCATATTGAATCCGCCATTTCGAATTTTGAGAATTTGACACTGGATTTGCAAGTAGTAACCTCGAAATCAGTTTGAAGGACTTATGATCCTTCCTCCAGCAGCAGGGTCTATGGCACGATCACTGGGGACCTGATTAAGGTTTCCGAAGGCGACTCCTCGATGAAACTCTCGGTCTCTATCGAAGGGACCCCATTGTCGGACGGGTCGCGGCCGTGGCAAACGGACCCCGGGGGCTGTTTGCCTAAAGTCCGCTGCTGTATTGGGACTCCCAGTTGACGTAGTCATACAGATTGGTATCGGAACCGCAAATGGAACCAATTCCGTGACTGCTTGAGACTCTCGTGGATGTAATTTTGGACTAATGGATGGAATATCTTAGGTTTCCATTACAGCAGCTGACTCTCGATTGACTCTCGTCGGCTCGGTGGCCTCGCAATACGGGTCTAATTCTTTCATTATTGTAGGGACACGACAATATGTAGATCGAGGTATCTTTCTAACAAAAAAAATACCATTCATCAAATAAAATCATTATTTTTCAGTACGACGCGTTTGTATGAATGGTTTCAGTTCACTGACATGAGCTCTACTAGTTCGCTGAGGATTCCTTCCTCGCACCTCATAAACGCGATTTTTTTTGCAGAAAACGGTTTCTCGTGTCTAAGAATAGCGATTAAAGTAGTGCGGAAAAGATTGTTGGCTTATAAATAGGAAAAATAAAGCATCAAAATTTCACAGCGGCCATCTCTTTGTCTAACTTCAGGCGATCGACATAAGTCTATTTCTAGATTGCTCCGATCACTTACGCTTCGAGACTGTCTCACTTGCTCGGAATAGAAAGACACTCGCTCCCCCTCCCTCTCTCTCTCTCTCTCTCTGCTTCCGTACGAGAGTGCAGGCGACTGGCCGTGCCGAAAAGTGTCGTTACGAAAAATTCATGCATTTTGCGAAAGTGGCCGGGGAACAAAGCTCCAAAAATCAGCACATTCCCCGACAAGCCAAAATTTGCGCACACACACACACACACGAACGCGTATGCAATTAATAAACACAGGGAATGAATTGACAGTGCCAAACGTGCAAGAATGATAAGTATACGGTATATAAAGGTATACATTTGCCCCCCCCCCCCACCCCCCCCATTAGAGAAGGAAAAATGTATCTTTTTTTCTTTTTTTTTTCTTTTTTTTTGGTAACGTAATGGTATTGGTACAAATTGTAATGGTAACAATTGGTAATGGTACAAAAATCTGGCCATGTCGTCCATGTATTGACGATGTCTCGCCGCCTCCTGCCTCTCCCGCACCCACTTCCCTCCTCGGACCCTGGGGCCCCTCGGGTGACGCTGAAACAATACAAACATATTATAAGTAAACTACACGACAATAGGCAGTTCTGAAAAGTAAACAAAGAAAAATATGACGTAACTGGGATATCAGTTCACGTCTCGCGCAATAAATCATTCGGTACTTATATGTAAAAATTTTGAATCACCTACTATTGGATTTAATATTAAAAACCATCCCTCTAGCGCTTAAAATTAGAACTATTGTCAAAATGCGTTTCGCACCAGGATGCCATGTTGTGCTCTTCAGCAGGGCTTATGGCATCCTTGCCCTGGACGCGATATTTTTAATTTTAAGTTTGTAAATCTAATTTTCATTTTATACTGCATTAAATGCCGGGATATAGCATTTAAGCAGTGATAAAATGTAATATATATTCTAGACTTTGATATTAGTACTAGAACGTTGTGTAACCGATTATAGCAAATAAGTAAGTAAGTAAATATAGGTATATTTCTTGACCGCTTTAATTAAATATACAATTAAGTTTTACATATAAGTACCGAATGATTTATTGCGCGAGACGTGAACTGATATCCCAGTTACGTCATATTTTTCTTTGTTTACTTTTCAGAATTAGTAAAAGGACCGTATTACCGTGAAAAACTTAATTGTATATTTAATTAAAGCGGTCAAGAAATATACCTATATTTACTTACTTATTTATTTACAATAGGCAGTTATAGAAATAAACATATTGCATCTAAATTTTATGAGGAAATGCGTCATCGCTTTTAAAAATAATAAAATGACGGTTATATAATTAAAAATCTGCAATAAATAGGAATGCATAATCTGCAACTATTTGTGCGATGAAATAAATAATAAATATATTGTATATATTTTTAACATATTATTTTAATGTAATATGTTAATTTTTGTATAATATAATAATTTTTATAAAATATTTTAAATATATTGTATATATTATTGTATAAAAAAAAAAATAGTAAAATTTATTGTAGATATGTACCATCGTATTTTTGTAGTTCAATTTTTAACAGTAATCTGCCCACTGACAGAACAATATAGTAAAATGTACTAATCCTAAATAACTATTATTTATTTTATATTTTACTATTTTCCTTCTCAAGGTGTGTAGCTTACCATTCAAAATTCAACTACAAACGCGATCCTAAATATCTACCAATTAACTTCTGCCATTTACATCATCGCGCAAATATAACCGTCATATTATTATTTTTCTGCGTAATCTGTATAGATGCAATGTGTTATCATCATGCATTACTCTGCGTAATGAAAAATCATTCTGAAGCTATTTGTGCGATGAAAGAAATGGCAGAAGTTGTTTGCAAGATATTTACTATCGTGTTAGTAGTTGAATTTTGAATGGTAAGCAGCACGCTGGGAGATGAAAATAGTAATATATACTGATCGTACGTATAGTATCCATGTGACTATGCGATGAAATAAATACCTCTATTTCATGTCGCTGTTGGGGTGGCTCCTCCATGCGTTTGTCCGCCTTTGTCGCCCCGGCGCCGCCATCGACGATTTTCGCCTCGTTTTTCTGTGATTCCTCCGGCAATTGAACAGCCTCGTTGCTGAAATAAACAATAAACAGTTACATATAGGATTATAAAACATTCTAGGAATCTACAGTCGCATTTCTTACCGATGATTTTCTTTTTCTGCCATGCTGCTGCCGCTGCTGTTGCTGCTTCCGTACATATGCCGCGCCGTCGAATTTACCGCACGAAACGAGTGTTGCCGAATGCTTAGCGTTGTTGCCAAGTCGTTGGCTCTCCGGACTCCGCGCCGCGCAGTAACCAGGAAGAAACTTGGCAACACCACTAGGCGTTCGGCAATACTCGGTTCGTGCGGTAAATTCGAAAAAAGTAAAAAAAAAAAAAAATTTGGACAAACAAAATTATTTGTTGACATACGCCATAATATAAAGTGAAAAAAAACAAAAACAGCTTGATCCTCAATTTTTGCGTACAATCTTCTCTTTGCCATCTGTCGCGAAATGCGATATTTTTAAAAATTTGTCGAAAATTTTTTGAATTGTACAGACCGAGTGTCTCGTTAGGAATTCTGAAGTTAGGAAAACTCAATAAAAGAAATATTGCGCAAATTACATCTAATTTCTTCGCATAGGCCACAACATCAAGTTTAATTTATTGAAAAAAAAAAGAACAGTTTTTGACGCTTGTGCGCTTTACTTTGCCAATTATTTTACTTTGCGCACTGAAAAGTCGTGCACAAAAGTTATTCGATCTGCGATGAATTGACTATAAGTTTTTTCGCTTTTTATCCTCCGATAATCAAATAGTAACCCTTCAAAACTATATTGTATGACTTACCGTATCTCACCATCTGCAGTTCTCGATGTGTTACTTTCTAAAAAACATCCATATTTTTTAAAAATCGTGCAATTTGCGCGACCGGAAAACAAAGTTCCGAAAACGAAAATTAAAATTTCGATATTGCGTGAGTCTAACGTATTTCAATTCGCTTTCTTTTTGCCAAATTTTCAAAGACAAATGAAAGAAAATCACGCTGGAGCCATGTTAAATACAAATTTTGGCCTGGGGGGTGTGTTGATTTTCGGAACTTTGTTCCCCGGCCACATTCGCAAAAATGCATGAATTTTTCGTAACGACAACGCACGGCCAGTCGCCTGCACTCGTACGGAAGCAGAGAGAGAGAGGGAGCGAGTGTCTTTCTATTCCGAGCAAGTGAGACAGTCTCGAAGCGTGAGTGATCGGAGCAATCTAGAAAGAGAAGGTCTTATGTCGATCGCCTGAAGTTAGACAAAGAAATGGCCGCTGTGAAACTTTGATGCTTTATTTTTCCTATTTATAAGCCAACAATCTTTTCCATACTACTTTAATCGCTATTCCTCGACGCAAGAAACCGATTTCTGCAAACAAAATCCCGAAAATCCTCGAAAATCGCCAATTTCACGGCGCAATGTTTTCTCGCCTCTGACGTCACAGCCGGGACCGCCACCTTCCTTCTACAGGATTATCGATGAATGGTCGATAATCTAAACGTAAATTCTTGTAAGTCATCTTTATCAGTGTCCGGAATTCTGACAAAAATCTGGTAATTGATTCAGATGGTAGTTGTACCCGAATTCGTATCTTACTTCTCAAGTCATCGTCTTCATCATCTGCTACAAAATTCGTTCGAAATCTTCTTTGAAATCGACGCCAATTTCGTAGTGATGATCGTTCTAAACTATACCGTTTGACAAGGGATTCCACCGAGCAAAGCTGGGAGACACTGTAATACGTCGTCGCCAGACAAATTTAGACTCTCCTTACAGTCTCGAAAATCTAATAGAAAATCCTCTTCGGTCATCGAATTTTCTCCCGAGAAATGGATATTCTAGCTTCGCACCTTTCTCAATATATCTTCATTTCTATCCGCATATCTTCTTTCTCGACTGTTTTGACCACTAGTTCTATGTTCTCTAACAGATGCATCTCGATAATCTTCTGATGAAGTAGAAGTTAAATCTTACTCAACATTACCACGGTGACATTGTAATATTTCACTTTATATCACGAAATATCATTAAACAATTAACACCATTATCGAAGTCACAAATCATAAAAAATGAATTGAATGAATTAAACGAAGATCAATTATAATTCAAGTAGAGACAACTAAAATTAATCTATGCGAAGTACTTTAAATGAACGAACGAAGTTTTCACTCTCAAAGTTGTGTATTAAATTTTCAAAAGAAATTACATTGAATAACCCGGAGAGAGAGAGAGAGAGAGAGAGAGAGAGAGAGAGAGAGAGAGAGAGAGAGAGAGAGAGAGAGAGAGAGAGTAGAGAAATTACAAATAATAACCTGATAATTGAGTGCATTACAAAAACGGCATTACTTTCTGGCTGCTTCTCTTGAATTCTTCTTACGAGACAATTTTCTCCAAAATGGACGTCGTCTTCGAATCTTGACCGCATGGCGATAACTTTAGCCGGATCGTTGATTTCGTCGATACACCTTCGTCGAGCTCGTCCCACATGAATGCATTGCAGAATAACGAAATCTAGATTATTCCACGTCCGAATATTGGGAATTGAATTCCAATTGTGATTGGGGTGTAGAGCTTATCCAAAAACGTGCCGAGGAGATGACGCTTTTTTCTGTCCTGCACGGGACACTCTTCGGTAAATGCACATTTTCTCGATTGCTGGCAACCAGCTCTTCGGACTCGTTGTCTTGGAGAAAATAAGAACTGCACCGATGTCGACCTCGAGGGTGACGACACACGCGTCCATTGGGTAACGAAATGCAACAACTCTTAGAATGGGAGCACCCGTACATCTTTTAACTGGACGACGGTCTGAAGAAGAATAATAAAAGAAGGGGGAAAGACGAACCCCCCGTCTCGGCAACGACATCAAGAATACCCCCTCTAGCCTTTTGTTGGTCCTGATTAGCACTGTCTTGCACACCTATTACCAGCAACATTGCGTATGGGGATTTTTCCATTGCGGGTTACGACACGGAATTCACCGCGGTACCAAACAGCCAATCATATAGCACGATGATATCGTTCCCAAGACAAGAAAAAATTGTGCAAATGTAAATTGCAAAAGAAAATGCAATTAACGGTATGCAATTGCAAGAGTGGAGTTATATAGAAAGAATAAAACTACGATCTTAATCAGATACAAATACAACAATTCAAAAGTCTTTTACTTAAAATAAATTTGTATAATGTATCTATTAAATTATTTCAAACTTATAATATTATTATATGTTTCATTTTATATGCAGCCTAACATTTTTTGACAGACGCTGATGTTACAGTCGGTACAGGAAATCATCAGAGATTCCTTAGGCAGCTTTTATATATACCATTTCAATTTTAAGGTCCAATTAAAATTGGATAAATCTATTAAATGCGTGTGAAAAGTATTATTGTAAGAATTAATATATAATGTAAAATTTAAAAATGAATATTATGCGTGTATATATATATATATATATATATATATATATATATATATATATATATTACAGAGGATAGGGAGGTAGAGACAACATATGTGGTTCTAAATTTTTGAATTAAATAAAATATGCTTGAGATCACATTATAAAAATATAATCATTTATTGAAATATACATATATTATGTATATACAGGGTGGCCGATTTATCTGAAGACATCGAAATATCTCGAGAACTATGCACAGAATCAAAAAAGTTGTCGGATGAAAGTTGTTCGGCACGAAGGGGGGCATCCAGTGATAATTAAATTTACCACCTCCCCCAACCCCTGGAGGTGGAGTGGGGGCAAAAACAATAAAACTTAAATAGGAACCCCCATTTTTTATTGCAGATTTGGATTTTCCGGAAAAAAGTACACCAATTTGACCTAGGAGCTATTGCATTTTGGTTCACAGGTGGCGCTGTAATCGATAAAAATCCAAATTTATCTGAAGACATTGAAATACCTCGAGAACTATGCACAGAATCAAAAAAGTTGTCGGATGAAAGTTGTTCGACACGAAGGGGGGCATCCAGGGGGCAAATAGGGACAATTTGATCCCTTTATGAAAATTTAATATTAAAAATTCTAATATTAGAATTTTTAATATTAGAATTTAGTAATATCAATTGCGAAAATTGTTATCCTGAATATGAAATTTTAATAATGTCCATTCGAAAAATTAAGATTATGAATAATTGATATTCTTCATATTAAAAATCAAAACTGATTACATAAAAATTGTGCATACAATATGGAAGCAATTTTATAAATAAGTTTTCTACCTTCAATAAAATTACATTTTAGGTTTTAAATTTATTATTTAATAAACAAAAAGAGGACATCACGCAATCCATTAAAAAACGCGTCATGTCCCTTCACTCAGCTCATTCATTCACTCTCTGTAAGTTTTTTCCGAAATGAGAATAAATAAGCTGAGCATTGACGGTCAAACCAGCTTCTATTAAACAAAACGAAACTCTTACTTCATTTGGGGATTTCGTCGCCATCTACCGGACCCCGAGAGAACTCACGTGGTTTCATACATGTACATCGCTTGCATTTCGGCCATCACCGGCGTCGGTTCTGTTACATAACGCTAGAGGGCGACATAACTCGAAAATAAAGTAGCATATCATTTTATACATAAGTTGAGTCACACGTAACCAGTTCACCTACATTTTTCTCTACTTTCCTGAAGGGAAGTAAATGGATATCGCGACTTTCTAATCCCCATATTAAAATTTAGTATTCGCGGTCTCTCAGTGTAAGACTGTTTTTGAAGTCCATTGTATTGGTAGTAATTCGGTCGGAGGTCACTTTGCTTTTAGAATAACATCTTTCCGTTTACGTGACTATTTTTTGTCTACCCTTCATTGCTTAAATCGAATTGCAAGATAAAAATGAATCCTGCTACAGTTCCCGAAAACTCGAAATGATTCTTATTTATGGTGAATGTAAGAGGAATATTGACGATGCTGTTGCGTTGTATGCTGAGCGTTTTCCAGATAATGCTCGCTCGCGTTCTTTTTTTTACAAAGTTGTGAATGCCTTTCACTCTGATGGCAGCGTACAAATGAAAAAAAGGAAGCAAAGATTAACAGTTACAGGAGAAGCTAACGAAGTAGCTGTACTAGCAGCTATTCACCAAAATCCACATGTAAGCACACGACAATTACATCGCGATTCCGGCATTTCCAGAGACAGTATTCAAAGAATATTGCATCGTCATAAGTTTCACCCATATCACATTTCACTGCACCAAGAACTAGATGGCGATGATTTTCATAACCGCGTGGTGTTTTGTGAATGGGCATTTCAAAAAATGCAAACGAACCACAATTTCTTTGCTAATGTATTATTTTCAGATGAATCTACATTCACGAACCATGGTGGCGTCAATAGGCATAATATGCATTATTGGAGCGTAGAAAATCCCCATTGGTTACGACAAGTTAATCATCAACGTCCTTGGTCGGTGAACGTTTGGTGTGGAATCATAGGAAATAAACTAATTGGTCCTTATTTCATTGAAGGTAATTTGAATGGAACAAAATATCGAGATTTCCTAGAACAAGAAGTACCATTACTACTTGAGGATGTTGCTATGGACGTCCGACGGACAATGTGGTTTCAGCATGATGGTTGCCCAGCACATTTTTCAAGAGTAGCAAGGGAAACACTAGACCGTGATTACAATGGTAGGTGGATTGGTAGAGGTGGCCCCATTAATTGGCCTGCGAGGTCACCTGATCTAACATCTCCGGATTTCTTCCTATGGGGTTACTTAAAAGGTAAGGTTTATGAACAAGTACCAACGACTCGTGAAAACATGGTGGAACGCATAAGAACTGCTTGCGCAGAAATTTCTGCAGATATGATTCTATCATGTATAAAGTCATTTGAAGAAAGAATAAATAAATGCATTGAAGTGGAAGGTCAACATTTCGAACACTTACTCAAGTAAGTGAACAGTGAGACAGTGAGAGGCAAGGGGACTCACGTAAAACAAGCACCCCAAAGGGAACAGAAAAATACTACGTCCACGTCGTTGTTCCTGGGTAACGCTAAATGTATTTTTTCCCGGCTTTGTTAGAATGACCGTATTCCATATCCGCTACGCGGGCGAAAATTGTCAATATTGGAGAATCCAAATCTGCAATAAAAACTGGGGGTTCCTATTTAAGTTTTATTGTTTTTGCCCCCACTCCACCCCCAGGCGATGGGGGAGGGGGTAATTTCATTATTACTGGATGCCCCCCTTCGTGTCGAACAACTTTCATCCGACAACTTTTTTGATTCTGTGCATAGTTCTCGAGGTATTTCAATGTCTTCGGATAAATTTGGATTTTTATCGATTACAGCGCCACCTGTGAACCAAAATGCAATAGCTCCTAGGTCAAATTCGTGTACTTTTTTCCGGAGAATCCAAATCTGCAATAAAAAATGGGGGTTCCTATTTAAATTTTATTGTTTTTGCCCCCACTCCACCTCCAGGGGATGGGGGAGGGGGTAAATTTAATTATCACTGGATGCCCCCCTTCGTGTCGAACAACTTTCATCCGACAACTTTTTTGATTCTGTGCATAGTTCTCGAGATATTTCGATGTCTTCAGATAAATCGGCCACCCTGTATACAGGGTGTCCCATTTTAAAAAAACCACCCGATTATTTCGAAAATTACGCGTTTTCGAAAAAAATGTTTCAGACAAAAGTTTCAGGATTTTTCCCAGGCAATTCAATGGCTACCTTTATGTGACCTTGAATATGACCTTGATGCTCATATCAAGGTCAAATTCAATTTTTTTAATGGGAACCCCTATTTTTTATGGCTGATTTAGAAAGTGCAGTGAATTTTACGTTCAAATAGGACCTTAACCGTGTCCTTGATCATGACCTTCAAGGTAATTTCAAGGTCAGAGTTGTTTTTTCAATGGAAAACCCTACTTTTTTATTGCTGATTTAGAAAGAGCAGGGTATTTTACGTTCAAATATGACCTCGACCGTGTCCTTGATCATGACCTTCAAGGTAATTTTAAGGTTAAAGTTGTTTTTTCAATGGGAACCCCTACTTTTTTATTGCTGATTTAGAAAGAGCAGGGGATTTCTCGTTCAAATATCACCTTGACCATGACCCTTAAGGTCATTTCAAGGTCAAAGTTGATTTTTCAATGGGAAACCCTCTCCGACCTATCCACCTTATAGGAAATCTGTCATTAAGGAAGTCCTTAACAATAAGAGCATAGTGTGATGCTGCGCCGTCCTGCTGTAACCACTTTCTTGCTCTAATAACAAGATGAACATTTTCGATCAAAAGTAGGAGTTCATATGCATGCCTATTTACGGTGCCTTTAAAACAATATGGTCCAACTAACCAACGGCACGTAAACTAAGGTATGTGCTGTTCCATCAAGTGCCCGGACATGTAATATGTTCGTGTTCGAGATCGTCTTGTCTCTCGATTCCCATATGCATTACGCACATGGTTGTAAATTCCCCGGTCGCGCTTGTTCTATTTTCTATTTCTTTCATCCCAACTTAACTGTGTAGAATTGCCATATTTGCGAGCCTGCAACTTCGCAAAGCACAAACCATAGTTGTATGTAGGTACAAGCTGATTGTACATGCATATTGGTTTCAAAATACTGTAGAGCTTCGAAGCTGTATAAAAGCGATAACTGGAGTCTTCAAACTACGTCTAGAGTTACATGCGACTTTTGAAAAATGCCTGACTACACAGCGAACGAAATTTTTGATATTATACTTATATTAGGTGAATGTCATAGACAATATCGTGCAGCAGCAAGATTGTATCGTGTTCGATTCCCTGAACGACAACATCCAAACCATACCGTAATACGCGGTATTGAACTGCGTTTTCGGGAAGGACATTTTATTCGAAGAAGGATGGCAGCAAACGAACATGATTACGAGAATAATCCTCGCTTTATTGCAGTACTAGCTATGGTACATTTAAATCCCCATATCAGCTTACGCGAACTCGAGCTTAACGTGGGCATTCCAAGATCTACTGCCAGTAGATATTTACGGAACGCACATTATCATCCTTATCACATAACTCTTAATCAAGCCTTGTCTCCGGATGATTATCGACGAAGAATGATATTTTGCCAATGGTCAGCCCAAAAAATTATTAATGATGAAAATTTCTTCCAGTATGTTCTCTTCAGTGACGAGGCTACTTTTGAAAGTACTGGCACATTGAATCGTCATAATTCGCATTACTGGTCCCCAGTTAATCCACATTGGATGAGAGAAGTTGACCATCAGCACCGCTGGAGTTTAACTGTTTGGTGTGGAATCGTTAACGGTTTTTTAGTTGGACCATATTTTTTTGAAGGCACCGTAAATAGGCATGCATATTTACAATTGCTGCGAGATGAACTCCCACTTTTGCTCGAAAACGTTGATCTTGGTACCAGAGCAAGAATGTGGTTACAGCAGGACGGCGCAGCACCACATTATGCTCTTATTGTTAGGGACTTCCTTAATGAAAGATTTCCTAATAGGTGGATAGGTCGGAGAGGTCCTGTTGAATGGCCAGCTAGGTCTCCGGATCTGACATCTCTGGATTTTTATTTGTGGGGTTTCCTCAAGGATACGGTTTACCGCGATCGACCAGCGACAAGAGCCGATATGATAGAGAGAATTACGACCGCCTGCCAAAATATTCCGCGTCAAACATTATTAAATACTGTTCGCCAGTTTCAAACGCGAATTGCAAGATGCCAAGAGGTGAATGGGGCAACTTTTGAGCATCTCATTTAAAAAAATGGTACCTAGTATAAAATTAAATCTTCCACAAACTATTTTAAAAATTAAAACAAAAATAGAAACTAAACTAAAAAAAGGATAAAAAAATAAAAAAAAGAATAAAAAAATTAAAAAAAAAAAAAATGATACTCAATGTCCGACCAGTCAACCTCCTCGCGGTGAGTATCGGGTAACGCTGATGCTGGCGGCGTTTATTATCAGAATTAAATTAATGTAAGGAAAACTTAAATAACTAACTGCCGATTGAAAGAGGAGGCATCGTTGATCGATCCCTTTCGAACCCTGCAAGTTTTGCCTGAAATATTTTCTTCCGGCTCTTTCTAAATCAGCAAACAAAATAGAAGTTCCCATTGAAAAAACAACTTTGACCTTGAAATGACCTTGAAGGTCATGATCAAGGACACGGTCAAGGTCATATTTGAATATAAAATACAGAATATGAATTAGACAAAATTCTCTGTATGAACATAGTTTATAATATTATTAAAATTATAATATCTAGCAAAGAAATTGTAGGTGCCAATAAATTAAATTATTACTAATTTTCGTTCAATGGATAATGTATCAAAACCATTCAGTATCACCACATGTCATATGACACTGCATTTCAAAGCATCGTTATCAATTATTGTATATAGGGATCTGTGATATTAAGAAATAATATATCCATTTTAAGCGAAATCTGATTTATTTACAAAATTACAAACTACATGTGTACAAAATACAACGTCACGGAACAAAAAATACAATGCTTTTCCATGCAATATTATAAATTGTATCCTGTTGCGATCAACTCTTCAGATCCTTTCTGAACTTTTATACATGGTGGTAATCTTGGTACTAAAGATATATTTAGCATTATAGGTATTTTGTTAGTATTTGAGATAACGCTATATGCATTATAGTAATCATTAAAATATAAGGAATCAAATTCCTGAAGTAAAAAATATGTATTATTTTTACATTGAATTATTTGTGTTAGAATACCAAATTGGGGATTTTCTTCTGTGATCCTAGTAACAAAAATCGGTCCTGTAGAAAATGAATGTCCCACAATTTACACCCGATTTAAAATGTGTAGAGGGAGTTGGTTACTTGAAAATAATTTTTCATATTCAGCTGCATCTACATTTGTCCTTGACCCAAGCAAAACATCATCTTCTGTGAATAAATTCGTTTCGAATGTATGTGAAAATTGTACTGATCAAAACTGAAAAAATACAGAACATCAATATGATACAATTGAACGTTAAACATTTATATAAACAATTTAAATGATGTGATGAATGTAATGCGTATCTTTAAAACCGTTCATTATTTTGATAATAAATATTACTTTACATACTTGTGATTGTTGAACACCTTCAATGTACGTGTTAAATCCTGTAGCTTCTTAAAAGTTTTATTATTATTATCCACATTAAATGCACACCGTAAAACTTGCAGATCAGTCTCAAAGCACGCGCAAGTCAAACATATATGTATAAGATATACATATGTAGACACCGCATAATCGTGCAAGGCCACCGGAAAATCCTGTGGCTCCGGACGAATTTCATATGGTAGAGGGGATACGTTTAACGTGCAGCACTCACACGATTTTGCCATAGATGTTGCACTATTAAGGCGTGCCTCTTCACACTCATGTCATGTGTTTATCCACGGCTTTTCGAAATGTCGAAGAAATCCTTAAGAGTAGGGGAACCTGGCTCGATAATATTTCGCCAACTCGAAGCTGTCGGTGGCCGACCCACTACTGACGAAATAGGCCTGGGCGACGATACGTATTTCTCCTCCTCCTGCCTGCGTATGGATTTTCGAAAAGTCGTTTTTAATCACGGGCAACTTTATGTATATAAAGAATTACTTATATGAAAACTATTTTATTATTTATTATTAATTAGTAAAGGTAACATTTAACTAAATTTATAATATTATTATAGTACTAAAAATGTAATCATTAAGCTATTAAAAAATGTGCAATTATATAATAATTGTGATTCCTAGAATACATAATATTTATATTATATATACTGTATCGCGAATCGTTGGTTTCTTATTTAATATACATTTCAATAACTCAAATTCATAATAAATAGAAGCATATGTAATACCGTCCATTTGGCATATTCACTATATATCCAGCAGTCAACTGCTTCACACTTATCATATTTGGATTGCCATTTTTTACTTCTTTATTCCACTGTGGTAAATCTTTCTGTCTTGGATATCAAGATCAGCTATAATATCTGTTTAGTATTTCTAAACCGCTAATTAAGTTTTGTGTCCTATTTTATATTTGATTTTTGATGCCATTTTGAATTTTGGAAAACGGATGTCAGATTCGAAATCAGCGACTTCGATAACTCTTAGATGCCAATTCGAACAGAAATCCGAAATATTGTTGAAAATATGTCCGCTATATCCATCATTTTGAAATTATAAATGTCGATGATGGATTCATGATCAGCGACTTCAAAAATTCCTAGATACCAATTTATATGAAAATACAAAATATTTTTGTAAATATGTCCGCCATATTGGATCCTCCATTTTGAATTTTGAAATCATAATTTCAGATTCGTAATCAACGACCTCGAAAACCCCCTAAGTACCATGTTTCTCCTAAATCAAATCACTTACGTTTATTTTACAGCTTTAAGTATAGAAGCGAGGTAGTATTGAGACCCAATCTTAAGGACGTTGAGTAAAAATGAGTTACAACAGTCAATTATTACTTGTAAAGGACATATGCCAAAAGCCAAATTGTGCTTTAAAGTTTAAAAAATAATAATAATTTCAATACTGAAAGTTAAAAATTTCGACAAAAAATTATAGTCACACATTATATGTGTACTTACGAATTGTCATCAAGACTAATCATGTAAATCTTTGCAAAAATGCAATGTTGTTAATTTTTTGAAGGATATTACAATCAATGTATGTAAGTTCTAGGTTGTTTCCGTGAATTTCATGAAAATGTAAACAATAATAATTAATGCGGTCCAAGCAAGGACCAAATGTGTGATATTACCACGATCTAATTATTATCGTATTTCGTCAAATTGAGCGAAAAAAAGAAATTTACATTCATTGGTCTTGAGTACAATGTTGTTCAGCGTTTCATTACATGAGCATGGTTATAGTAAATGCATGGGATTTAAGAATTTTCAGTTTGTCGCGTAATAAATTTATCAGTCCAGTAGCGCCTAGTTTTTGTGTTATAAGGGTTGATTGATCAGTTGCAGTCAGTGCAGAAAATTGCATCCTAGAAATGACTACATCATCCAATAGGATACATAGTTTTGTGGAAAGTTAATTTTTTCCTGGGCAATAGTCGCATTCATCGCTTACACACTGCCTCGCTTGATGGTCGTAGCCTTCCCACGTATATAGTGTATGATTCAAAACTTTTTCAATAAATGACATACTTACATTTCCTCAATCATACACGAGATGCATCTTCGTACGGAAGTGGAAGCGCACCCTCAGCATAAACACACGGCTGGACAAAATATGATTGCCGCACTCCGCTCGATTTCCGACTGCAAATAGCGGTTCTTAATTGCGTCCCCCCTTTAGTGCTGTTACGATCGCCGCGATAGTTACAACATTCCACCAATCCACTGATCTAAATTTTTTAATTGCGACTTCAGATTCGCAAACAGCAACCTCGAAAACGCCAATATATATGCAGAGAATGACACATATGTATTTTCTTTTGTTTTGTTCTTATGTACAAACATTCATATTTATTTATCAGTTTAACATTCGTCTTCATGCTGTCAAGTCAACATTTTTGAAACGTTTTTAATTTCTATATCGAATTCGAGACTAGCTTTTCTTTTTTTCGGTTTCGAGATAAATTGAAATTATAAGTATTTTGACAAAGCCCCGCGGTTTGGGAAATCCGGGAGAAATATTTTAGAAAATTTAAAACTTGATCGTAGTACGAGTTAATCCGTATAGTTGGCAAAATTTTGTTAATGTTATTTATTATTAATTATTTACTAGAACCTGCGTTAAATGTTGCACCTGATATACAAAATTCTATATAATAATCATTATTAGTTCATCCTGTCGTGTATTTCTTTCGAAAATTATGCTTTTTCACCATAAGTATACAATGTTATTACTTTTTGGAGAGAGTAGTGGATTAAGAAGGCTGGGAAAAAAAAAATACAACGAAATAGATAGCGAACTTTTCTTGGACGTTGTAAACAGCATTTTTAGGGCATGCCGCATCAACTAATAGTTGCGCGTGGCTGCGCTGAGTAATGTGGAATGCCAGACGTTAGACGCGCTGCTTAAGACATCTTACTTAGAACGTTCTAAACGTCTTACTCAAAGTCAGTCCTTAATTTTTCTTTCAGGATCTTTAAGCCCAAGAATATAGCTTTCTTTTAAGTCTAATTAAAAAGATATAAAAATACGCGTCCTTAGAAATTTTATTTTTACATCGGAAAAATCATGGTAAAATCTTAAGAATTTTGAACAACTAATGTAAATATTCATAAGGCCTTGAAAAAATGTTCCTTCTGGGAAACAAGAGTTGCAAATCCCTGAAGTTCTGATTTCGCAAGCGAATCAAGTCGGGCGTCTATGGAAACCGCATTGTTATCGGTCAACCGTCTCTGGGTCTAATTATGTACTTTATACTATTTCATTTCAGCATTTCTCCATCTTTTCTAATATTTTTTACTTCCACTTTCGTTTTGTAGAAAATTGGTATAATTTAATAAGTACGCAATTGTTATAGGCAAAAGATGACCAGGAAAAATGGGCAGAACTTAAAGATCAACTGATACAGTATGAAAGACGGAGGTTAGATTTGGTTTCTTACTTTGAAGCAGTTCGACATGCACAGCAAGTTCAAATTGACGAAATTCCATTACCATCTTCGGGGAACGACATGGCACGAATATATCCTGGTAATTACATTGATTTTACGTTCTTACAATTTTTTTTATCACTTAAACAACTTTTTCAATTGCACAGGAACATTGCCGTCTCAAATTCCATTACCAGATTTACCACAACCTAGTCATATGTACGCCCCACATCAACATTTTATTTCACATCATCCATTGGTGAATATTCCGATACCTCCAAGTATCTTAAAGAAAAATAATACGTATACGCAGTCGATTTCAATTCCCATCGCTGACCCAAACAAGGAAGCACCAGGCGTTCCCCCTTTTCCCCCACCAGACATAAACAGTGACGATGACGACGGAACAGAAAAGGTACGATTATATATGGTATTTGCATGATATACATTTAATTCACAAAGTGCTATATTTAAATTGAAAATTTCTCAGGTGATTGAATTATATAGCCTCGAACTCTATGATTAATATGGTAATTTTTTATCCACATGAGGAAGTTAAAATCTGTCTATACTTGAATGCGATATTAAGGGCACCTTAATCTACAAAATAATTTTACTAATTTTCGTTGTATAAGATTGGCAGACGGTCAAACAGATTTTGATGAAAATACAGAGTTTACAGTAATTATCGATAATAATTTTTATTTTAAAGCTATTTTGGGACGACGGAGAGCACAATACACTTTGTAAAAATTTAAAAAAGTCCCATTTGCCATAAATTTTGGTTTGGCAGGTATGTGGCGGGTAGCCAGATTGAAGATACACACACACACACACAGTTGCGTGTGGCAGTTTGTGCAACATGGTTCGGCTTACACGCACAAGTGAAGAACATATCGTTGTACATGACAAACAAAAATGTGAATCACGTTCCTGGCCATCATGCTAAAGCTCTGAAATAAAATTTAATGGCGAAAGCTGCCGCGATGCAGAAATTGAAGGTTCTTACCTGTTTTTAACAGTGAACTTTAAAATAAGAGCTGTGAGAGAGCTTATGTTTTCAAAATTTTAAAACATACGATGATTGAAAACGCAGACTTGTATCTCAGAATTGCTTTCACAGTGGTTTTGCTTATAAGATCAAGTGTGCCATACAACTTTTAATCTCGCGACAACACTTTTTTAAGCTTTCAGAACTTTAGTTGAGTAGCTTAATATTTTTAATAACATTGAAGATCTCAAAACTGCTTGCATAATTGAACAAATTAAACAGATTTCCATGATTCAAAGAAATGACGGTGAGTGTGGCGTGCACGTTTTCCAGTGCTCCGTAATTAAATTTATATCGAACAAATATATTTTCGTTTTTCACGCCCAAAAGTTATCAAACAATTCGTCGATCATCAACAGCTCCATAATAATACGTAAGTTTGTTACCGAGCTGCTGGGTCGATTCTAAAATATTCAGACTTTATTTTCTGTTAACGGTTTGTGACATTTTCCGGTGCTTCGTCTATCCGGAAACCTGTAAATGTTTCGTCTGTGTGTAATTCTCTGTATATATTTAAAATTTCGTGTGTCAATATTAATTCTTTACGAACTCATCTCCAAGATGTCGAATGTGAGCTTTCCGACGGCTCAACTCATATTCTAGCTTTGACAGGAACATGGCTCACTCTGAATATTGCGTCATCGTGTGTATCGGTCTCTAATTATAATTTTGTACGTAATGATCGATCACTTGCAATTATTACTCCACGGGTGTCAGTAAGTAAAAAAAAGTTTCAATACGATAACGACGAAATCTAAAACAGTAGAATATCGCATTAGATGCCCAGAAACCCGAACCTAGTAATAGAAACATCACAGCGGTTCATGTGCGAAATATTTATACAAAAAAATATCATTTTGCGGCATACATTTTTCAGACGATCGATTTTTACGACAACAATTTTGTTAGGGTTTGTGGGGTCGATGATTACAAAATTAAAGTCACTTTTTAAAAAATCAAAATGTTGGATACAGATATGGCGGGCGAAATTTAAAAATTTTATCGATTTCACTTGGAGCTCTTTACTCGGGGGTTTTTGAGGTCACTGATTAAGAAATGGAAGTTAATTTTGAATCATGTTATCGCTGATTGGGAATTTCATGATTTGAGGTCGTATTGTATGTCTGTCATGTTGAAATTTTGAACACTGAACTCTGACAATTCTCTGTTCTGAATAATTTATACTACAATTTTCTTAGAGCACTATATTAAGCTTAATTTAGTAGAAAAAAATAACTGTATTTAGTTTCTACAGTAATAATAACAACATAACAATTAAATATATTTAGATGAAAAATCAACGACATCTGCTTTTAACTTGATTGGATAATTTGGATCTTGCATGTTGTTTAATTCTCATCTATTCCAAAATTTCAAGAACTCGCGATGTACTGACTCTCCCGTTTGTTCGGACCACATACCGAAACTTTCCTCTTACTTGAGATTTTCAGAGATTCTTCAACAGAGATTCTTCAATGAAGTCTCAAGCACATCAATAAATAGCAGAGCATTTCTTAGGTCATTAATATGCTTCTTTAAATCGGATTGGACTCTTTTAACGGCAAAAAAGGAACGAACGATTTTGTCCATGCCTTTGAATGCTGCTACGAATGGTGGAAGAGGCAATTGTCCCCCTATGCCCTGACATATTTCTGGATTTAGCAATTTATCGGATTCCTTGAGTAATTTTCTGCATGCATTTCCTTGTCCGTGATAGTTCTTTGAAACCAAATTCAGGCTTTGAGGCCACAGGGGAGCGTTTTCTTTACCAAGGAATGGCACAAGTCCATTCCAAAAAATATGGTTAATAAATCCTTGAAATATGTGCAGCTCTAGAACTATACATTTTTCAATCACTTTAAGGTTGCCATTATCATCAAACAAAGGAGGATTTACAGTACTACAATACTGAGCAGCATTTTTCTTTTTACTCCCATGGATTGCAAATTGATAACAATCATCGCGAAGGTCACCGTAAGTTTTACTCCTTAAAAGGTTTTCAATTACGTCAAAATCACTGTCTTCATTACTTGGTGCTTCATCAAAAGTTTCTAGATCCTTATGATCTCGTAAATCTTGTAACATAATGAAACAATACGGACATGGATAAGTAACTGTGGCCGTTTGTTATCCGTTAACGAGTACTATCAACTTAAAGTCGGAGACAAATTTCATCGAAATAGCATTGATCTTTATGAGATCAAACAATAACTTTAAATTTTCGGACGTCTCCTTAATTCCAGGTACAATACGCAGCATTATTAGCTTATGCACGACGTGTTCTCTTGATCTGAATGTTCCAGGTATTCAGAAACATAATTTGCAGGGTGCACTGACTTACAAATTTTGGAGAAATCCAAATTTATTTTTTTTTTATATTTAAATACACATAATTGGGTATTTTAATTTTGCTTCATTGAAAAAGCCATGGAATTACGGAATCTTAAAGTAATGATTTTTATTTTTTTAGGTTTAATATTTTCTTTTTATACGTATGTATTTTATTCCTAGTATTTTATTAAGCTGAGATGTTCAAATTGATGTCCTTAATCAAATTGCCAATATCCCAATCGTGCATAGAAGTTATCATTTACTTTTTGCAACGTGTCTTGAGATATCGATATAGAACATTGAATTATTATTTCCTTGAACTCATCAATGTCTGTAGACTTTGTTTCGTTCACCTTATTCTTCAAAAATCCCCAGTAAAAATAATCCAGAGGAGTTAGATCCCGTGACCTTGGTGGCCACTCAATCGAACCTTTCCTGCCGATCCAACGCACGGGGCAAATATTGTTCAATCGATTGCGTACAATCAAACCAAAATGACACGGCTCACTATCCTGTTGAAACCAGACATTGTCAAATGCTGTACCAGTAATATTTTGGATTGCTATATAACATAGGTATTCAATAAATTTAAGTACGCCACAATTGTGAAATTCTCTTCAACGAAGAAAGGTCCAACAATTTGATTGCACAAAATTCCAGCCCATAAGGGAACGCGATGGTTAAGTGGTTAGCATGCTCGCCTCGTAAATTGAACGCTCCTTAGGTCGTAAGTTCGAATCCCCGTCCGGCAACTTTTTCTGATTATTTCCATTGCGGATAATTCAGGAAACCTTGCTGGGCGAAGGTACGAATTTGGGACTGCTACCGACATCAGTCGGTAGTTATCGACACCGTGAATGGTTTTTCGGTGGTCGACGCTTCGTCAATATTGTCTTGAATGAAAATAGGACAATGTTTGCGATGCCCCTGCTACGGCACAGGCCGCCGACTAACTGTTGTCGGTGTCGATTATGTGTAGTATTTGTGATTGCTTACTTGTTTGTATCGGCCTGTGTGGGATGATGACTAAGCCTTGCCCGATTAGCCTTAGATGGCATTAAGTTGGCAAGTAAATCTGACCAATGTAATGTATGTAAAAATTCCAGCCCATACATTGATTTTCTGTGGATATTGTGTGTATGGGTATCTCTCATCCAATTAGGATTTTGGTCTGAGCAAAATCGCATATTGTGTCGATTAATTTCTCCACTCAATTGAAACGTAGCTTCATCGGAGAAGCATATCCAGAACTTGAAAAACTCATTTTCGTCACACCGTCTCATCATTTCCTCAGAGAAACAGTTTCACAAACAGTTGATTTCGATATGGGTAGACGATCAGGATGGGTATCATTAAACTATTGGGCGACTTGTTCGTAAGATCTTTTTTTATCACCACATCCTCTTAGAATAAGGATTTCGATTCTTTCTTTTTCTGCCAAAGATAATTGATATCAAAAGCAAGGAGACAGAATAGAGAATTTTAAAAATCGAAGAAATTTTGAGTAAATAGTGATAAAACGAAAAAAATGAAAAAATAAGAAGAAATAATAATGGTAGAAAGTTAAAAGTAAAATTGTCGTACGAATAAGCGCAGTATTGTCGTATCACTCGAGTCACACTCAATACAAATTTTGCTCGATCTTCCAGTTAGAATATTCTGAACAAAACGCACTTCCTTTACGAGAAAGCCATAATCAAGAAGTACACGAATGTTGCATCTGTCAACGAGATATTGTACGAAATAGTCGTGAAAAACTTGAAAGTTCTATCACACGCAAAGAGAAATTTCGAATGTTTATTTCGTGGGTCACCTTCAACGAAAACGACGTTCTTGAGTATGTGACTCTTTTTCAGCAGGATCGCATACTTTATTTATTGAGACTCACAAGATTTCGTGATTCGACTGCACTTATTGTAAGAAACTCGTACTAAATTTTTAATATTTAAACCAGTTTAACACTTTAGCATAATTTTAATTTCTATGATTACAGCGCCATATATCCACTAAAACGATCATAAAAATAAGGTAAAATTTAAGTAACTTTTTCTGAATAAACGAAATCTGCAATAAAAATTATTATTTGTTTATTCGACCTGTATTTCTCGCGATATCCGACAGTTTACACACTTTTCACGAAACTGTCCTGTAGAAAGAAAAAAATTTTCGAAAATCGCTGAAGCACGTGAAATAATAGAAAGGACAAAATGAGATATTCATCCCCCCTCGTGCCCCACACCCCCTCTTGGGGTGGGGGGTTGGAACCCCTCAGAGTTGATAGCCTTTTTGAAAAATAGTTTCACGTACTTCAGCGATTTTTGAAATCTTCATTTGTTCAGAAGTAACTAGATTAAAAATGTTAAAAGTCGAATAATTCCGCGATAAGTGATCGCAGCGCCATCTACGACCAGTGTTTTGTATTAGTCTCGAAGAGACCTTTCAAATGAGCCCCCACTCGACCCATGTTGCCATTTAAGATATTCATCCCCCCTCGTGCCTCACGCCCCCCTTGGGGCGGGGGGTTTGGAACCCCGCAGAAAAAATAGATTTTTCGAAAAATCGTTTCACGTGTTTCTGCGATTTTCGAAATATCTTTTCATTCAAAAGTTACAGGACCGTTTCCATACTTTTCGGACACCCTGTATATTATATAAAGATTACAATAATAAGCTCCAAAGGAAAAGGTATTTTAAACTTTGTAACGGCAGGATGTTTTATGGTTTACGGGCAGGACACTAATAAATAGTTGTCAGACGAGAGGCAAACTGGTTCTCCATTTCATCCAGAAGACTGTATTTCCTTGGTAGTATTGCCTATCAGATTATCACTGCCAACCAGCTGTCATATCTGTCATCCAGATTCATTCCGATCGATAATTCATTGCGCCGTTTATCACATATTCAATCCTTCCGATACATGCTACCATCTTCCCGCAAAAACATTTTTGCTCATTCATTCTGGATCAGTGCTATCCAATTTTGGAATTCTGCATCGTATTGTAAGTTATGTTACGAAATTCTATTAATTTTATTAAATGTTTTTAATTAATTAATGCGTTTGATTACTCAATACTATTATTGTTATTCCTACTCTTTTTTCCAGAGAAATATAGGTATAAGGAATTAATTATGTACGGATACATCCTGACTGCCCTATTGTAACGACAGGATGTCTTGTGGTTTGACATCGGCCCTTAGAGGCCAGGACAATAATAAACTTGTAGTCAGTCTCTCTCTCTCTCTCTCTCTCTCTCTCTCTCTCTCTCTCTCATATAGCATACTAGCTACCTCACAACCATCCTATCTATCTCGTCTACGTCCTTCCCTATTTCTATTACCAACTCCTCGTACCAATATCTTTGCCAACTCTTTTTGGATTACAGGCATTCAATTCTGGAATTCTCTGTCGAATTACTTGCATAACCTCGCATCATTACCATATTTACGTGTACATCTCCATGCATACTTATTCCGGGCAGAGAGTGACTACATTGTTTTAACTTGTTACTGTATTGCTCATCTCTAGTTTTCTCTAGTCCACTATTATGTCTACAAATTTTTAGATTTAACTTGTCATTTTTCCTGCCTATATTTAGCTGATTATATTGTGATACTTAATATATTTTTAGTTGTCTCTTAATCTTATTATTGTTTTTGGTATACATTCGAACGCAGAGAGAGGAAATGTAACTACTTATGTATTTGAGCATCCACTCTTCACAAAAGTTCGAAGATTTATCCACGGCCCCTGTGGCCAAGACATCAATAAATCAATCAATCTCTCTCTCTCTCTCTCTCTCTCTCTCTCTCTCTCTCTCTCTCTCTCTCTCTCTCTCTCTCTCTCTCTCTCTCTCTCTCTCTCTCTCTCACTCACTCACTCTCTCTCTCATAGTTAGTCTCAGAAAGTGACCTATTAGTTGTAAGCACTTTTTAATTACCCACCCTGTGTAGTCAGGTGTATCGAAAAAACGGAATTTATGAGCTCACATTTGAGTTGCGGAATAGTAGTTGAATAATAAAAAGAATACGTGAGTTAAAGCCCAATTCGATTGGATAATTTTTACTATCCCTAACTGAACCTTCAAATTTTTAAATTTTGGGTAAAATTGAGACAAGCGTAGAGGCACTTCGGACATCCTTTTCGTATATAAATTTCGCCACGCCAGCATACCCTTATTACAAAAATGCCGGTAAAGTATATTTGTAAATATGCTGAGGATTTTATAGAGTTCCTACACTGAAAAACCATAGACACTATATTCGTATGGGCCTGTCGGAACATTAAACGTATGGAAGGTAGCGCCCCGATAATCGCAGCGCCGCTCTACGTGAAACGCCCGAAGTCCATACGGAATTCATCCCTTCTCCGTCATATGAAATTCGTCCCAGCTAAATACTATTTTTGTGTATAAGGTGAGACGAATTTTATAACTCGGTTCACCTCTACCGTTTTTCGTGATGAGCCGAATTCTACACGGAGAAAACGAGATATACATATATATTAGTACTCGATTAGATACACCAGGTACTGGCGCCTCGTCCCCTTTTCTCATATTAGCTGAAATGCACGCACCAGGTGTGCGGGGTCGCCGATTACGAGGTCCAGGTGTCGCGCGCCGTAGTTTTTCATCATACTAGCTGAAGCACATGCACTAGGTGTTCGACGTCGCCGTCCTCGAGGTCGACCTTGAAGGTCATTTCAAGGTCAAATCTGTTTGTCCTCAGAATCAGTTTTAAGGTCATTCTAAGGTCAAGTGCATTTGACCTTGAAATGACCTTCAAGGTCGACCTCAAGGACGGAGAAGTCGAACATTAGAAGGACGGTGATCATACCGTGCTCTATACTCTTGCGAGCATGGTCCACTATAGATATTAAGGCAGTCTGTGTGCGCAACCTTCACGAAATCCCGATTGCATTGTATCTAATAGCTCGTTTTTTAGATAGTGGGAGAAATGACTGTCGACAATGAGTTCGAGTATTTTAGAAAGGTAGCTGAGAATAGCAATTAGTCGATAGTCTGATGGTGTTAATGGTTATGATATTTGTTTTATAGGTATGATGAGCGAAAATTTCCAATCTTTTGGAAATACTCCAGACTAATCATAAACGCATCTATAATATGATGTAAAATTAATTTCTTCTCGATCGTTTGTAATAATATAATAAAATATGTATTTATTTTTCGGTTTTAACGATCAACTGACTTGTAAGTACAAAATTTTGGAATATAACGTGTTTTCGATGTACAACTACTTAAAATGTTAAAAGTGAAGGAAAAGGTATTAAAAACATAATAAAAGTCGGATATTATCGCGACTGAATTTCTTTTCTGCTGACGGAATAGATAAGAATTATGAATATACTATAAAATCAGATTCAGTATCCATCTAATATTGTAACAAATGCCTATTGTAAAAAATGCCACGTTTCGTAGTAAGTATACTGGTTGGACTCGTCAGTAAGGCGACCCAGTATATTTTGCCGTATACGTACATACGGTATTGTTAAAATTGGAATTTTAAATGCTTAAAAACACAGAAGGAAATGTTTAAAAGCATCGATTTGGACACATATAACTTATAACGGCTACGGGATATCGTACACATGTTAAAATAAGTTGAGTTAGGATAGTTTTACGGGTGGGTCTGAGGGGCGGAATCCTCCAGGCACGCATTGCAATTAACACGCATGAGAGAGAGAGAGAGAGAGAGAGGGATTGATTGAAGACTTATTTATTAGTGTCCTGGCCACTACGAGCCGTGGACACATCAACTGAATATCCTGCCGTTACAATGTTTCGGTCAGGATATAGCGATACATAATACAATTTAAAACTATGATCTCTGCTACACGGCGGCAAACACATTATACATCTTTATATATACTACATTGTAAATAAAAAATAACAAAATTGCACTTGAGCTACACGTAAGTAGTAAATTTGATTAGAAGACGCTCGCATAGTTAAAATATTAAAATAAAAAACGTAACAAACTTACGGTTGATCAGCCCTAAGAAAATGTGTTAATAAGTACGAAATGTTGCGAGAGATGTAAATGTGTGAAGGCGGCGTGGCAGGGAGTTCCAAAACTGTATGGCTGTGATCCAGAAAGAGTGAGCAAAGATGTTAGTACGAGAAATTGGAAGTTGATATTGAGATGAGAAGATCGGCGAATGGAATGGTCTAGAGGAATTAATCTGTCAGCAAGGTTGAAAAGTTAGGAGGTATGGATGATTTGATGAGTGAGGCTAACGAGAAATTACTGTCGCCTAGATTTTATGGGTAGCCAGTTGGCTTTCTGACGATACGGCACGAGTCTCTCATCCCGGCGCAGGCGATACACATATCTCAAGGCGATGTTTTGAGGGCGTTGTAATTTAGTATTAAGATATGCAGTTGAATCGCTATAACTAAAGATGCGTAATCGAGGTGTAGGATGACTAATGCGTTGACGAGTGTGATTTTGATCTGCGGTGGAAGAAAAGCACCACGAAATTTAAGCCTGTAAAGAACATTATGTTCTTTAGATGATATGGTACTAACATGGCGATTCCATGTTAGGTCGGATGTTAGTATAACACCAAGATCTTTTACTTCATGTGAATAAGGTATTACATCCGACCCAACAATAATTTGTGGTATGGTGAGATTTTTCATAACTGTTAAATTCTGAGGTGAACCTAGGATGATGGCCTGAGTTTTACGCGTATTTAAAGTGAGCCCAAAATCGTGGGACCGCCTCACAAGCTCAGCAATGTCACTGTTAATATTGCGTATCGTTTCATTTAGATGACATATCGGGGTCGAGAGATAAAATTGATGATGGTAGTGTGTCTGCAGTATTCAAGTCTCGAGAATAAGGTATTGATAACATTAATGATTAATATGGGGCCTAAGCTCGAACCTTATGGAACGCCGGAAGTAGTATATTCAGGATTAGATGTTAAACCATCCAGGCCAATTATTGTGTGAGAGCGATTTGTGAGATAAGAATGCAGCCATCTCAATGTTGATTCCTCAAAGCCTATGTCTCGAGGGCAGGTTAGAATCACGACATGGTTTAAGGAATCAAAGGCATTTGAGAAATCGAACAGTACCAAGATAGTAACTGCCCCACGATCTATACCCAAACGTACATCATCCATAAGGGGTAGTAGGGCAGTTTGGGTGCTGTGAAATTTGTGGAATCCACATTGTTTGGGATGCAGTATACAATTTATCTCTAAACATTTTGTGATCTGCTGGGTGACAAGGGAATCAATTACCTTAGGGAGGTGGGGAGGATTTGTGATTGGATGGGTGTCAGAAGGACTTAAGGGGTTAGCGATTTTCTTAAGTTGTATGATGTAAGATGATTTCCAAATGAGAGGGAAATAGCCAGAGATGAGTGAAAGATTGAAAATGGATGTTCAATATGGTGCAATGGTTGTAAACATGGATTTTAGGTACTCTAAAGGAAAATGATCGGGACTACGCCCACGTGATTTTTGTGCAACTAGTTTAAGACTAAGTAGGACATCATGATGATTAATAGCAGTAAAGGTGAATGTTGTATGGAAATTAGGTAATGGACGCATGATAATGTTGTTGAGTGTCGCTAAGTCACAAGACGGGTGAGATGACGATATTTGTGCAAAATGACGATTTAATGCAATGGGTGAAAAATGAGGAAGTGCGGACTGTGATGGCCGATTAGCAAGTCCTAATTTTCGTAGGCAAGACCAGAGTTTGTTCGTGCTTACTTGTTGGAGCACTAGTTCGGCTAAGTAACGATTTTTAGGCGCTTTTAAGATATTTTTAATCTCGCGACGTATATTCTTATATTCCTGGAAAAGACGCAGGTTTCGAGTTCTTTTCGCACGCAGGTACAATTTGTCGCGTTCCTTAATCCTACTTCGTATACAAGGTGTGATCCACGGAATAGCGCGGTGCAAAATACGTTTTGTAACAAATGGCGCATGTAAATCTAAAATTTCGGTAATACATTCGTAAAAATTATTTACGTAGTTTATTAGACCGTGTTGTTGCGAATTTGTTTGAAGTTGTGTGTGATCGGAAGCCAAGAGATGAGGAAACTTAAGTTGAAGTAATGCTGAAAGGTCTTTATTTAAAGCGGAATAGTCGCATTTGGCGAAGTTACGATAGGTGATAATTTGTGGATTGGAATTGAGGTTAGTGAATTCGTATTGTATCGTAATCAGACAGTGACCGCCGCAAAAGGAGTAGAAGAAGTAGAAAAACTTTTAATCTTATCTGAAGAATCGACTAGTTAACCCCCCGTGTGTTGCACCCCCTTGCCCATGGTGTTAAGGACAGGGTTTACCGACTAAAACCCTAACCTCCCTTGGCCCTCCATAATCCACTTGTGCAGTCTGCAGCAGAAAAGTGCCTCCGATATCCATCTCTTCCGCTGCAGACTACACCGGGTCATGTCGATGGTAACTGCAACCATTCCCTCTACCATCGGGTTAGTGGTTGCAGGATCTCGTGTGATCTCAGCAGACGGAGAGATCCCAGCAGCACTGCTTTCTGCATTCGGCTTGCAATGGAATTTGTTTGTTGTTGACAGGCCGAAATACTTTTGATGTTATCGAGGAAAGGTGGTCTCTTTCCTCCCAGCACTCCAATTATTATTAGCACGACAAGCTTGATTTTTATTCCTCGATACAGCTTGCGAATCTCGAAGAGGAGTTCCTGATATTTCATCCATTTTTCGTCTTCCTTGCTGACTATGTTTGTATCTGCTGGTGCAGAGAACTCGATGACGAAGATGGATTTGTCATCGAAGTCAACAAGGACGATGTCAGGCTTATTGGCTGATATTTGCCTGCTCGTCGGAAATGAGTAATTCCAGTATATTCGGCATGACTCATTCCCGACTACGGATTCAATATCAGTGGGGACGTACGGCAAAACTGGGGTCGCGTCAATACCGTAGGTGCTGCGGAGATGATAATACAGCACTCGCAGAGCCGCATTGTGACGTTGGATGTATGCTGAGACTGCATATCTTGGACAAGCTGCCAAGAGATGCATTAGTGTCTCAACATGACATCCACACGTCTTGTCTTGACGGCTGACTTTTATCCGGGGTATGGTGGCGATCACTATAACAGGGGGGACTGCTGTGAAAGCGCCAATATTTAACGGGACGTCACTACATTGCATTTTGGTTGTATTTGAGTTTTTGATATTTTATGATCTATGAATTATCGCGGTATTGTACCGTAGGATCAGACGATAGGTCTTGCCGGGAGGCTTTTATCCAGGGTGTAATGTAGATCTCTTATAGGGGGACTGCTGTAGTGGCGCAAGTTTTTGTATCTCATTACGTTGCGTTATGATGTTTATGAATTTTGCAAGATAGTGAACGATGCGTGCGACTAGTTAATAAGTTAGATTAAGTACGGGCCAGTAGATTTAAGTTACATTAAGTCTGATATTGCGTTAATCATTTATTTTGACGGATGAGATTCTTGGGGTTTATCCAAGTACATATTAAAAATTATAGTAAATAATTTATTAAATGTGTTATCGCATATTTTAGTAATCAATTTAGAAATTCATAATCATCGTTGTTTCTATAATCTATCTATTTAAATTTCAACAGTTATCGTAGGTGATTAAATTTAATTCAGTTCTAATAAATAATCGTATGGGATATTTGAATACGTAACAGAGAATTAAATTTCTTAAAATGCTTTCGATGATTTGTTTTACAGCGTGATGTTCGTCGTCTCTCGGCAGCAATTGTAAACAAATTTCACGTAGAAACCTTTCTAGTCACCTTGTAGATTTGGTTACGGAATGCATAAAGTCATCTATTGTTTTTAGAAACGGATCAAAACAATAGATGTTTACCGGTATAACGCTTCTGGAATTTTCGCGAAACTTCCGGAAGGCGACAGGGGAACGGGAGAAAATGGGAAAAGGCACATTGAGAGGCAAGTCTCGGTAGTCACGCGATACCGCGGGACGCAATCGGCGAGGACCATCTTTAGCGCCGGTGGGCGGCGAGGACCACGTGGTGGTAGGTTAACGACGAATGCCGCTCATTCTCGTTCTGGCAGCGGCAACGGCAGATGTTCCTGGACTTTGGAAGATGGGCCTCATTGAGTAATCAGGTACGACGGGTTTCGGAAGGCATCACTTATTCGGAAATTGAGGTCGTCTATCTTTTATTGCCTTCCCGGGTTCGTTTTAAAATTTCTCGCTCCCTTTCCCGAGTGAAGTGCCGAGTTCTAGCAGAGATCTAGCTGGCCATTCAACAGGACTTCTCCGACCTAAAGTGGTTACAGTAGAATGGCGCAGCATCACATTGTGCTCTTATTGTTAGGGACTTCCTTAATAAAAGATTTCGTAATAGGTAGGATAGGTCGGAGAGGGCTTCCCATTGAAAAAACAACTTTGACATTGAAATGACCTTGGGGTTCCCATTGAAAAAATTGAATTTGACCTTGATATCTTCAAGGTCTAATGATCTTTTGAGCCCTTTTACGTCCCTCAGCCGCCTTATGCAAGTTTTCGCGTGCAAAGCGACACATCATCTCCGATGATTAAGCAATGGAAAGACCTCCTCCAACCGTTCCATTACCGTCCGCCCGTAGTGCAACGTATATGAGATGCATTTAGTGCTACTGTGTACCGTTAGGTTAAAACATTCTTGTTCCTCCAACTGACTAGCCCATACGGGAGACGTTAGCTACGTCCAGTTATCGCACAGCAATATCCGTGGATTACCCACATCCGTAAAATACCGATTCCTTAATTTAGAGAGGCAGTTTTTGGTAGTCGCCTTTCTGATTGAATATAGCGTGATTAATTTCGTAAATATCTCCTGATGGACAAAAATATACTTTTACTAGCGCCTCGGGTCGATGTAGGCAGCGGACCGTATAAGTCTACCGAGAACATGTCATTGGGATGCTGCGGTATTATGCTTTGAATGGCACCCCATGCACTGTTTAGGAGTTTTATTCTCTAACATAGGTCCCAGCACTGAACCTGATATTTAACGTCTCATTCTATGCCAAAAGAAATACTTCCCCATAAACCAAAACGTCTTGTAAATACTCGCATTCCCTAACTTGATATGACTGGACTGAATGATTTTGGAGACCAATTTATATGGTTGAAAGATTTTCCAGTTTCCAGAGCATTCGTGTTCTTCCGTAATTTGCAAAGTTCCTCATCGTCGCGTTGCATCGATTTCAAATCATGTAGGCCATCCATTATTTCTAGACCGGTAGCCGTACGTTTTATACGATTTACGAAATGAGGGAGATCACTCTGACAACCTTCTGCTACACTGCTTTCAATATAACCAATAAAATAATCAAAATTCCCCGAGGTGATTCGATCTGAAAAATTCCGACTAAAAAAATCCGCGACTAGGTTGTCGATACCTCGACAGTGCTTAATATCAAACTTGTATGACTGGAGGAACAAAATCCAACTCATCAGCCTCGCATTATTGCATGGAGTGGATAAAAAAACGTAAGCGCCTTGTGATTGGTATAGATTTCAAAAGACGCACCCCGTAAGTAGATATGGAATTTAATAATTGAATTTATGATGGCTTGAAAATCCTTTTCAGTAGTCGTATAATTACATTCATACTTGGTGAGTAATCGACTAGCTAGTGAAACGATCCTAGGCTCATTATTGTTCCCCACGTGGTACAATATGCCGCTGATCACTGCATAACTGGCATCCGTATGCAAGCAAAATGGTGCATTTGGATTATAATGTGCCAGAGTAACGGTTCTTAAAAAATTGTTTTTAAGTCTGTCGAATGCGTCAGAATGCTCACTCGTCCATCTCCAAAGCTTCTTAGAACTAAGCGAGTCCCGAAAAGGATTCAAGTAATCGGCGTGCTTTACTCTAAACCGGCGATAGTACCGCATACCCCGAGGAAACCCTGGAGCTGCTTCCTATCCCATGGGTCTGCAGCGAGCAGCCAGCCGCGCCGGCTGAACTTTAAAAATCATTTTCTCGGAAACCAAAAATTCTACTTCAATTTTTTTGTAGCATAGAGTATATTTCAAAATTTATGAAAATATTTTTTTTATATTTTTCGATCATCTAGCTGATAGTTAAAAAAATTAGTTAAAAATATATTATAAATAAACAATTTATAAAAAATATTTTTTTAATAGAATAAAATTTCATTAAAAACTATAGACATTTACACACAACTTACATATAATAACTTTCCTTAAAACACAAAGACAAAACAGTTACAAATTTATGAAATAAAAAGACCCGAAACTTTCAATTGTTAATAACTCGAAGAATTTTGCATTTAAACAAAAATATTTGGCATATCATTTTACCTTATCGTAAGCTACCGATGTGCAAAATTTGGCGATTTTCTGAGAGATGACTGATCCGCTTCCCATGAAATGGCTCATAAATCAAAATGTGACAGAGGCAAGTTAAAGTTGATGAAATTCCGCACATTTTAAAAAAAATTCGACCAGATTGCTACAATAAGACGATCCGCAATATAAATGTCTCAAACGTAAACATTAGTTTTGTCAGGTTGTATCAACATTTAAATGAGTTAGATTTTTGAAGATTCGGAATCTAGTACTGCAATTTCCAACCAGGGCATAGAGCACTGCCTAAATCCCGTAATTAGAAACCATAAATACCTGGAGCATGTGTAATATCAGAAATAGTGAAAAACTGCGAAGCGCAACCTGTACCGCATAATCAGCAACCTTAAAAATCACACGGAGAGAACGCTGATGATATTTTTCCATAGGCCCGTACGCGCCACAATCGCAACGAACTCGCCATGAGCTACTAGCGCCGCTACCGGGACATTTGCGCAGGAAACCCGTGCAGTCTAGTATACGCTGCTTTCGTTAACAAGGATAATGATGAGCATGAACTACGGTCAAGAAAGTCGTCCCGTATTTCCACTGTAGTCCATGCGCTATACCTCGACCCATTTAGAGAACGTGCTGAGTACGTGCAGTAATAAAGATTCTAAATATTTGGTGATCCACATGAAGATTGCATCTAATTGCCAGAGCAGCATACCTATATCCGGAGTTTTACTTCAAGAAACAGCTGCCATCTTCAATGAAATGCAAGGGGTATCTCCATTCATTTAAAAAAACGCCACAATATCAGGTCCTTAGAGATGCAGGGAGAAGCGCTATCCGCTAATGGTGACGGAGCTGCCGAATTTAAAGAGATCTTTCGCAAATACATATATGATTTCGGATATGGAAAAAATCAGATATACAATGCAGATGATGCTGGTCTGCTATGGAAGGTGCTACCTGGTAACACGCTTGTTGAAAAGCACTGTAAGAGCGGCTGGATGACAACTTGCAAAAGATCGATTAACCATTATGGTTTGTGCTAATGCCGATGGAACAGACAAAGTACCACTACTGATGATTGGCAAATCTAGAAGGCCACGATGCTTCAGGGGTTTAAATATAGAAGCACTACCAGTTATATATATACGAATAAAAAAAGGGCATGGATGGATTAATCGATCTTTATTGATCTAAAGATGTTTTTATCCCAGCAGTGACAGAAAGACACAGAAATACTGGAAAGAAATGCATTCTGATATTGGACAATGCTCCAATACACCTTCCGGAACTCGTGTTAAACAGTATAAGTAACATGTGCTCCATTGTTTATCTGCCACCCAATTTCACTTCGTTAATACAATCAATGGACTAAGGGGTTATTGAGAAGATGAAGAGAACGTACAGGAAGATCCTGGCAAGGTCTAATATTCAGGATTTTATGAGCCAAATGGACTTGCAAACAATACGTGTCACAAGCGTGGAACAGGCTGGCACAAAATAATATAAAAAATTCTTTTCGAAAGGTCCTTGGGGAAAATACTATTGAGACTGATGCTCAGGATATACATGATATCTTGTCCATCTTGAACAGAATTCCAGAATTTCATAATGAAAGTATTGAACAAGCGAAAGATTGGATTACATATGACAACTGCTATATAGGTTGGGAAGTTTTGTCTCACCAGCAATTTTTGTTTGGAACAGAAGAGGACGAAAAAGAGGATGATGCACCCTTTAATGAAGAATGAATTCCTTCCGGCATTGACGCAGCGAAAGCATGAGAAATGGTCCAAAAATGGGCCTACAGTCGATGGGATTTCATAGCAACTTGCAGCATTGGGTGAAATCCAAAATGCCGTTAGAAATGTAACATATGACGAGTATTGCCAAAAATAAATTATATTTGTTAACGTTTATTAAATATATTTATTACATTAAATGACAATGTTTATTTATTTAAGTGAAGACTCGAATTCCTTGGGTCGGAGAATAATAATTTCTTTGCTGAAAAATATTCAATTCCATTTAGAATTAATTAGACAAGTCAATACTTTGTGAAAAGACCAAAATCTTACCTATCAGTTTGAGTATTTCGACATATTCGTCGGAAACCAAGTACGTGGACTTGGGAACTCGTTTGTACTCATAAAGATCTGACTTCGCTTTCAGAATCTGTACGTAAAGAAATACAATTTTTTTAAGCACTCGTAATGATCTGAATTTACTTTCAGATTCTGCACGTAAGAGAATACAATATTTTTATTTTCTCGTGAAGATCTGACATTGTTTTCAAACTGTATACGATAAAGAATACAATTTCTACACTCGCTCGTAAAGATCTGACTTTGCTTTCAGACTCTACGAAAGAAAATATAATTTCTGCATTCACTCCTAAAGGTTTAATTTCATTTTCAGTTTCTATACGTAAGAGAATACAACTTTTTAGTACGTACCCGTAAAGATCTGAATTTGCTTTCGGATTCTGTGCATAAGAGAATACAATTTTTGTATTCACTCATAAAGATTTGATTTCACGAGTCATCACGGTTTGGTTTCAAAGGTAAGATCTTTACGAGTGACTATAGAAATTGAATTCTCTATCAAATAGAGTCTGAAAGCAAAATCAGATCTTTACGAGTAAATATAAAAATTGAATTTTCTTACACACAGAATCCGAAAGCAAATTCAGATCTTTAAGAATGAATTGAGCAAATAAAATCTGAAAGTGAAAGCAAACCTTTACGAGTGAAAACAGAAATTGTATTCTCTTTCGTGTGGAATCTGAAAGTGAATTCATATCTTTATCCACGTTATTTTCACTACAATTTTCTTTCACTAATTCAAGTTCTTTCGATTCTGACTGAAGCAATTACTAACTCGAGCCAACAAGAGGCATAATCTGTATTCCTCTAGTGATTCATTTTCTTATACTTCATTATGGCTTTATTTTATTCTTCTACATTGCTTAGCTTTGCAGCTTTGGCGACCTGTGGAATGTACAAAACATTTTAAATAAGCTCATTCTTATTTTACATTGTTTGTTATTTAATTAATATAATGTATAGTATGTAGAGTACACTTACACTCTAGTGTAGTATATGTATATTTCCTTCTACGTTGTACATTCATACAATTATAATATTTAAACAGTCAACACTAATTTACATATTTCACTTAAGCATGTGTACCACGTGCATGCGCACGGTACACACACACTTATATTTGTAGTCGCGTGAAGGGCCTTGGAGTGGACAGAGGAACGCAGGAGAAATTCTGAGTTTGGACTGGTAATATTCGTGAATTAGGCAAGGGAGTGAATTAGGACGAGATGAATTAGAACAGGGACTACTGTAAATACAAATAGTAATCAGCGATGACAAATTTTGTGTAAATTCGATTTGGTCCTATATTTGGCGTCACGGATTTAGATCTAAAAAGTTTTGAACTTTGAGGCATTCTTTACAAATAAACTCGATATCTTCATTCAAGTTAAAAACGTTGTGAAGATAAATAAAATTACGATCTCATTTTACTACATTTGCGAGTATTCGTCTTTTCGAAGCTGTACTGGGTGTTTGAACTAAAAAAAAATATTTAAAATATGGGTTTTCATGTATTTTAAGATGCAGAATCCAAATATGCCATTAAATTGGTCCCATCGCCCTTTCTTTCTTTTAATTTAAAAAAAAAATCATTAAAAACCATAAAAAATCGTGGTGTTTAGCGCGTCTTTCCAAAACGGCCTTAAACTCCTTATTTTTACAAAGGATTCGGATCCAGCATCGAAAAATACATGAGAATGTATTTTTTTGTTGTCAAAAGTATAGACCACTTTTTCTTTTGTGGGCATTTGTAACGGATACTTAATAACGGATTTGTATTCAGTCAGCTCAAAAACAAACTACATATTTATAAAAGCACACGTCAAGGTACCAGAAATATTTTAATAAAACGCAAATAACAAAAAAAATCCGAATCAATAGCGCCATTGTGAGGTCGCCATTTTGTAATTTAAATGATAATATTGACAAACTCTTAGTAAAGCTCATTATGCCACAGGATTCTGAGGCCTGACACGATCCCGGAACTCCTTCGTAATAAAAATTGCAGTTTATTAAAAAAGTTTTCGCTTCCTTCCACGTTTTCTTTAGTTTGGCCATATTTAAAAAATTATACCGAAAAACATATTTCAGATTCGGAAAAAGCATATCCAAAAAGTATAGCAAACCTGCATTTCATAACAATATCTCAAAGATATCTCTAAACGGAGGATGAAAACCTGCGACAAAGTCGTTTTGAGACGAAACGGGTTAATTAGAATCAATTTTATATAATTTACAACGCGAAGCCTCAATCAACATTGCATTTTCTAGAAAAAAATCTAAGTTCATACTTTTAATTAATGCACACACAAAAATGGATGAAAATATGTAGAAGGCGTCTTGAAGAATTGGAAAGTATTTGATCATTGGTTTCCTTTTTTTTAATAAAGTAAAATATTTTATTATTTAATTACAGTTACATGTTTTATATACACAACTATATAGAATATATTTACACATTGTTGCGCTATGGTCGCAACCGTAGTGATATTGGTTGAAGACTTTTAGCTGCGGATCCAGGTCCGACGTGAAAATGAAGACACAGCGGAACTTTGACGACACAAAATTATATCCTTTATTAAATTGAATTTGATACAGGATGACTTATAATAAATTTACCGGGTAAGAAATGATCTATATAAGAAAATGCGCGTTACAATATGTATGTCGAGCATAAGACGCACTCGACGCACATGGCCAATGGAGGTCACGGCTCCGAATTTTATTAATTTGTTGCGATCGGATGCAGATATGTCCGTAATTAGCGAAATTATTTCGCGGCGAGTGAGGCGACTAACAAAAAAACCGAATACTTCTTACTATACTTCGTATAGGGCGTCGATAAAAGCGCAGTAGAAGGAGGCAAGCAGGCCGCCGGCGCTCGAGCATAGATGGCACGGCGATGTCGAATTTGGGGCGATAGTCGATGCGATAATCGGCATAGCGCAATATACCGTCCGCCATGCGGTATCGATACCGCAAAAGACTTAACACTAAATTACAATTATGCCGATTACACGAAGACTTATTTGACTAAGAATCTTAATACTAACGGGAGAGACTTGGCGACGTGTCACCTTCGATGACGATTGGCAACATCGCTAACTTAATGATCGGGCGAGGGTAACTAGACGTGGCCGTCCGTATTTTCACGACGCGGATTAGGCCATCGTGGCCAGGAAAGTATTCGATGGCACGAGCCAAGTCCCATTTGGCCGGTGGCAGATTGTCGTTCCGCAGTAGGACAATCTGACCGAGAGCGATTGGGGTCGAAGCGTGAAACCATTTGGAACGATGCCGGCATGACGTGACATAGTCGCGGAACGAGGACGTCCAAAAGTCATCCAACAGTTGCCGATGCAGTATTCAGCGCGAGGAGCGACTAATAGAAAAATCGGCAGTGAGTGGAGCGGGTGCCGAAATCAATGGACCGCCGACAAGAAAATGTGCAGGTGTTAAGGTGTCCAAGCTTTCGGTGTCTTCCCGCAGAGGAGCAAGCGGCCGCGAATTCATACACGCCTCGACGCGACATAGGAGGGTAGTTAGCTCCTCATACGTCGACGTGTGTGGCTCAAGCACGCGCTTAAGATGTCGTTTCAGTGAGCGCACCCCAGCCTCCCACATCCCACCGAAGTGAGGTGCGGCAGGTGGAATGAAGCTCCACTCCACTTGATCGTCCACTACGTGAGCACGTAATTTATCCGACTGAATGGCGGCTTGATACGCGGCGCGCAGTTCCTTGTCGGCACCTTGGAACGTTGTACCGCAGTCGCTGTGCACGACGCTTGGGAGGCCGCGACGTGACGTGAGCGCTGAAATGCAGCGAGAAAAGCGTCCGAAGAGTAATCGCTCACTACCTCCAAGTGTACGGCGCGCGAAGCCATGCACACGAATAACGCGATGTACGCTGATTCTGATCTCGCGCCACGACCGCTAGCCAGGCGTAACCGAACTGGACCGGCATAATCCACGCCGCATTCAACGAAAGCGCGCATCGAACGATTTAGACGAGCCGGAGGCAAAGACCCCATAATTTGAGTGGGAACCCTAGCAAGTTATCGCTCACAAGGGACACAGTGAATAAGTTTTATTTAAGTTGTCTTACCTCCCTTGCGGGTTCAAGGCACCCCCCCACAACCCCGGGGGATGGGGCCAAATTTGTGCCAGCACCGCTGGTTGTGCACATTGAAAAATCTACAACAATACAGCTCCCAAATTATTAGCAACAAGCTGCCTGCCTTGATGCTTCTGTTGGTTCAGAGAACCTTTCTTAGCGTTGCCACGGCCCGCCAGAATCCAAAAAAGTGGGAGTACGCGGCACATACGCGACCAGTTCGAAAATTTTTCGAATATTTGCTGTGCGCTGTCCACCTTTATGTTCGCATGGTGGACGTTGGACCGCCTCTCGAGAGGTGCATCATCGCTCGAATTTGGTCTTAAGGAAGGCCAACTGGATGAATCGGTTGAATGCCACAGAGGTCCACGCCACCACAGGTCCGACGAAGGAAGGTCTGATGCTGAGATGCCTCGAGACGCTAAGTCTGCAAGGTCGTCAGCACTCGTGGCGCCACGAAATATCGAGAATTAATGTGTGCACTTCGGCAACACGATTGGCGATGAATGTCTTCCATTCACTAGATTGGCCGTCAAGTCAAGCCAACACAATGGTTGCATCTGTCCATAGGCGAGCTAATAGTAGAGCGCCACATAGCTCTAGGCGCGGAATCGACAATTGCTTAAGCGGAGCAACTCGAGTTTTTGCCGTCAATAAGTGGACCTTAACCTCGCCTGATGGAAGTTCGGTCCGAACGTACAATGCCGCGGCGTACGCTGTCTTGGAAGCATCGGATAAACCGTGAAGGTCAACCTGACTTAACGATGACGTGCCAAGCCAGCGCGGAATTGAGACTACTTCAAGTGACGGAAGGTTGTTGTAAAATGAGTCATATACAGAGAGCAGGGTTACGGGTAGCGGCGAGTCCCATGGCGTTTTGCATGTCCACAAAAGCTGCATTAAATGCTTGGCGACAATTACCACTGGCGACAGCCACCCGAGAGTATCGAAGATGCGCGCGATTTGGGACAGAACCATGCGCATCGTTATAAGTGTTGGAGGAGAAGGATTCAGCGCGAAGCCATAGGAATCGGTGGAAGGTCGCTAGACGATACCCAGAATCTTCACGCTTTCATCCACCTGGGGCGTTTTACCGCATTATAGACCGTGATTGGAAGGGTCGATATCTGCGAGCAGAGTGGTGGAACTGCTAGACCATTTACATAACGCAAAATGGCCTGCATTGAGCAGTGCAGTGGTTTGGTTGTGAGTAGCAATAGCGTCCTCTATTGAGTCCGCTCCAAACAGTACGTCGTCCACAAACATATGTGACTGCACGACGTCGTGTCGCCCTCGTCCGTGACCAATTGCTGAAGAACTCGCAATGCTAGGAATGGCGCACTTGCCGTGCCATAAGTGACGGTCAGAGGCTGGTATTCCGATATAGGCTCAGCTGGATTACGTCTCCACAAAATACGTTGCAGGTCGATGTCCCGGGGATCGACTAAAATCTGCCGGTACATCTTCTCTATATCGGCTGAGTACACGAATTTGTATGTACGCCATTGAAGATGGAAAAGCGACAGATCGGCCTGCAGCTTGGGACCGGTAAATAGAAAATCGTTTAGAGACTTATTGGTCTTTGAAAGCACGGACGCGTTAAAAACGACACGAGTTTTCGTGGTCGTGCTCGAAATCTTCACGACCGGATGATGAGGGAGAAAAACAACTGGCGTGGCCTCTGGTGCAGAGGTCGCAACCCGCATATGACCGAGTGATTCGTAATCACTCATAAAGCGTTCATATGCGATTCGTTCCTCTGGCCGATTAGAGAGGTGTCTCTCGATGGAGTATAGGCATTGCACGGCGCGTCGGTATGTATCGCCGAGAGGGGATGTCGGCGCGTCGCGAAGCGGAAGACGAACGACCTATTGACCATTGGCCATACGTGAATGCGTCTCTTTAAAATGACGTTCACAAAGTGCGTCGTCTTCGGAAAAAGGATGGCCGGAATTGATCTCCTCAACCTCCCAAAAACGCGTAAGGGATTGGTTGAGGTCATCATCCTGAGTGTGCATATGATGCACTTGTATAGAGGGCATCTCGGGAGGGTCGATCGCGGTGTTGCTGGAACCCGAAAGCACCCACCCAAAGATGGTGTTTAGCGCGACCGGCTCGCGAAGCGCATACGCGTAAACATCGACGCTAATTATCATATGAATTGGCGCATCACCTGTAGGGTCTCCATCCGCGAATTTAAGGCCATTGAGATAAGGCCAATGAGACAGCGGAAACCAGAACTTCGGCACGTAAGAAGTCAATCGATCGATAATAAGAGCCTCAGCGGTTAAGGCGACTTCCTTATTATCGATCGAGCTGACTGAAATTGGCACGACCTAGCTAACGTCCGAAAGCTTATTTTGCCCTATTCCACATATTTACAGAGACATTGAATACGTCTTCGTGTGAAGTTCGTTTGCGGCGGAACGCGATATAAAGGAATGCATAGATCCAGGGTCAAGTAAGGCTCGGAGCTTCACAACCCTCTGTGATGCAGCGGTGACTAACACCCACGCAGTGGAGAGAATTATATGAGCTGGCAATTGAGGTACACTCAGATGCTACTGAACTAAATTTGCATCAGCTTCTGAAATTTCAACCCTTGATCTTTCCGCTACACTGGTATTAGTCGATCTGCCACCATGAGAGTGTAAAAGTGAGTGATGTCGTCGTTTGCAATGAGAACATGTGCGCTCACTTTTACATGCGTCTATTCTGTGAAACGACGATAGATAGTTAGCGCAGAGAGCATGATTTTTTAGTAAATCCCAGCGTAAGGACACTCTCTTAGCATTAAATTTACCGCATTTATAAATTGTATGTGCATCGTCACATAAGATGCACTTTCCTTGAACTTTCAAGTTCACGTGGTGAGTAGACGCTTGAGAAGTGAGATTTGATTTTGCTCGCGAATGCTGTGTTGATGAACGCGGTGATTTACTAATCGGCTTGGAAGCCTCGAGTGCACGAACTTTCAATTTAAGAAATTTGAGCAATTGCTCATATGTGTCAAAATCATCACCCTCAAGGGAGAACTCCCACGCCTCGCGAGTATCGCAGTCAAGACGCTGACTGATCAAGTCCACGATAATGTCGTCGCTTACGGGACGACCGAGTTTTTTTAATGCGTCTATAGATTCCTGCACCGCATTTAGTAACTGTCGCAAATCGGCTGAAGACCCGTTGCGAGCAATTGATTTTGTAGAGAATAATTTATCTAGTAAAATTGATAATAAACGACGCTCGCGATGTTCTTAAGTAAGGCGGCGGTTTCGCCCTCAAGACAACATTTTAAATAATATAACCGCTGAAACGCGTCAAACGAATCGTTGTTTACGATTAGCGTCCGAAAGTGGTCGCGGAACTCTGCCCAATTCAAAAAAGTTCCCGAAAAACGCGGCAATTTTAAGACAGGTACTTGCGTCCTTCGTCGGGAACAATCGTGTACTGTAGATGGCGAAGCGGTGGCAACATTGGACGTTGACGTCGATGGTGCAGAAAGGTTGATTACTGCAGAGAGTACGGCACATGTGTCTGCAAACATTTCCTCTGATGTACTGATGAAATCGTCGATCATCGACTCATGCCTAGTGGTGATTTGCACCCATTTAACCCGAATCAAATGCAAGCGGGTGCGTGCTCGCTCAAGCTGCAAATGCGGGTAGTAGAGTAGTTTGACAGTTCGACCAATTGTGGCGAATGCATCTTTCTGCAAATTAATTAGATGCAGAAATTCCATATAGGCATCTGAAAGTTCGCTAGAACTTCTGGTATTAGGCATGGTGCCTCTTCGAAATTCGAAGATTTATGGATCAAAATTGCAACTCCAAACGGAGTTCGCCGAAAGTCGCGCACATCGGACGAATGCGACGTTCCAAACAAGCGCTCGAGCTCGGTGCTGTCGTCGCACGGGGAGCCTCGAGACTGCAAGCTTGGTGGTATGACCAGCGCAGCGCGCGGAGGGGCACTCGTTATCGAGGCCTATCGCGCGTCGATCAGGCGTGGCTGAGCCCACGCGGCTCGTGCGTTTCGAAGTAGTGCCAAGGCAACGAAGCGCGCAAGGAGGGAGTCCCGACTACGACTACCTCCTCCATGCTGACGTCACCAATTGGTGACGTAGCGTCGCGTGTGCGTGCTAGTGCACGTAATACACGTTTCCCCAAATGGAGATCACGGTACGGTTCCAAAGTTTGAACCGCCCGCCAAAGCCGTGACGTCGTATATGCTCGCTCCGAACTAAGGATCGAAAAGAGCCGACGAGAGACGAGGCCATGCGAATGGCTAATCAGCGATAAATTATGCGCGGTCGCGCACTAATTTATGCGCGCGAATAAATTTTGAATTTTTAAATTCAATTTTACGGAACGGCACTCCCGAAGGCACTTCTGTCCAATTATGTCGGTTTAAAATTTTCGAAAAAAATTGTCTTTTTAATGTCTATAAATTGTCTTTTTAAACGTTTAAATTGTCTATAAATTGTCCACTGCACCTTTACTCACGCGAATCCTGGCAGGATCGCCAAATGTTGCGCTATGGTCGCAACCGCAGTGATATTGGTTGAAGACATCTAGCTGCGGATCCAGCTCCGACGTGATAATGAAGAAACAGCGGAACTTTGACGACACAAAATTATAACCTTGAATTGAATTTGATACAGGATCACTTATAATAATTTTACCGCGTGAGAAATTATCTATATAAGAATATGCGCGTTACAATATGTATGTCGAGCATAAGGCGCACTCGACGCACATGGCCAATGGAGGTCACGGTTCCGAATTTTATTAATTTGTTGCGATCGGATGCAGATATGTCCGCAATTAGCTAAATTATTTCGCGGCCAGTGAGGCGACTCACTAAAAAAACGAATTGCAAGGGTTTTTTCGTTCTCTTGGGACTGCCGGATATCTTCTCGGATTTTTCCCGGAACTGAAAAGGGTTAGTCCACAGGTGGTCTCAATCAGTAACTAATTCCAGGAAAAATCCGCGAAATTTGAATTTCCTATACTGCATATAGGGTGTCGATAAAAGCGCAGTAGAAGGAGGCAATCAGGCCGCGCCGACTCCCGAGCATAGATGGCACGGCGATGTCGAATTTGAGACTATAGTCGATGCGATAATCGGCATAGCGCAACACACATCATATCTTGTTGCTATTAGCATATTTGCATTTTTAGTTATTAGTAAACAGGGTGAAAGCCTAAGATGAAATTGGAGATTCATTAATAGTACTCGATTTTCATTGTCTAATTATCTTCATACATGCGAAAGCAGGAGTTGAAACACGTTGTTTAAGGGTACCCTTCGGGTCTTTTTAACGTTTTTTCAAGAAATTTTTTTTCATAGTAAAATGTATTCAATTTATTTCAAGTTTTCACACATTATTAAACTTACAAATGAGAATATAAAAATATTTTTTTTTTGTAATTTTTCGCGCATGTGCGGCGACAAAATGGCGGCTTAAGTAGTGGCTCAAAAAAATGTGGCATACACGATATCTCCAGTTCCAAACGTCTGAAACAAAAAATCCAAAAAGATTATTAAAATATATGTTCGTGGCTATGGCAGGTATTAAAGTAAATGTTTTTAACGAAAAAAAAATAAAATGGCGACTGTTTGAATTTTTTTACCCCATTTTCACCCCTAAAATGATAAGAAAATGGTGCTTAAAATTCACCGAAAAATTATGATTTTACTACGGACCAAAACTACACGTGTTCGGAACAATCCCTGAAAATTTCAGCCCCATTGGTTAAATAGATTTTACAAAATCGTGTCTGCCAGCGATGCCAGCTCTATATATTATGCCTTCGGTTTCTTCGTATAACTCGTTTTGTGCAGATTTCATGTTCCTCAACTCAGTTCTACGTTCTTTTGTAGAGTCCAAGCTGCGATGGTTAGAAGTTGTAATGCGATCTCGGTCGCGACGCTGCACGAGTTCCACTGCGTTTCTGCCGATAGTGATTCACATAGCCTCCATGATTTTTAATAAAGACTTACAGCCCTCATTAAATGTGCAGGCAGCAGAGTAGGCTGCAATCTCGACTATTTTTTTACCGGCGAATATGTGTTTAGGTGCGAAGTGCCAAACACACGCGTTGTAGCTCTCGTTTGAATTTTGAGTGTTGGCTCCAACGCATCGTTCTAGTAAATCGTCTGTTGTCAGATCTTCGTAGACTTTTTTGAGCAGAGGTTTCAGGAGATCGTCCAATGCAGGGGGTGCTTGAATGTATCTAAATTTTGATTGGCTTCCGCGACACGATACGCACACCAGGAATCGGCTCCTTCAGGACAATTCTCGTGATTAGGTTCTTCGTCAGTAGAAAATTTGTGGAAAAACGCTGCCCATATAGCTTTTCTCATATTCTCTACAGAATCCGAATTTCTTCGCACAGCCAATTCGTAATACGTTGATAATTGTTGCATGACTTTATTGGTAAATGCAGCAGTTTTTACTTTTCGTTTTTTAATTTTCTTCTCGGCCACAGATTTCTTCGATGTTTTAGTCTTTTCATTAGTATTTTCCTGTTCCAAACTTTTCTTCGTCTTCTTCGATCGTGTCATTTCAGTTTTTACATCTTTAGCTCGTTTATACATGCGCTTTTTTACGTGCAAAACACATTCTTTCTTCTTTACAATTACATCATCGCCATAGGGTTGTATATTTTTCAGCTGTTTAAAAGTTTTTGTGTCGCCATCGCCTACGTACTGTTCATAATAAATATCGTGTAAGCTTACAGATCGTTTAAACATTTCAATGATAGCATTGACTTCCATCAATCCAGCACTGCCTTCATGATTAATGCTACATGTTTCCTGATGATTCTCGTACCAAACATCGTACTCGATACTATCTTTATTTCTGTCATTCCAGTTTGAACATCCTGCGCACACACTTGATTTCACACAAACATCAAGAAGTTTCCCTGTGTATTTTCCAATTATACTTGCCAAGCCAATAAGGGAAGAAAAGCCTCGTCGAGCCCAAGATCCATCGCCGGAAACTGTAACATGATTTTTGATGTTACCAGCACTTTCATTTTTTTCTTTCTCTTCTTCAGCTGCTTTTTGAAAGACTACGTTTACAACAGCCTTTACATCTATATAAATGTGACTTATTAAATCGTAATAATCGGAATGTTAGTAAAATATTCACATTTACATTGAACGACTAACTGGAATCCCAAGCCCTTTTCAGCACGTTTTGAAAATTTTATATCTTTTTTGCAACTTTTGCATATAAGAATGCTTTGCAAATGGGGTGTAAAAACAGGATCGGGGCTACGGTACTCGCAAGAGTTGAGCAAATCTCGCAAAGTCCATCCAGGCTCGCAAATTGCCAGCCTCACACAGGCTTCACCTGTCTGCAGCACACATTTACACACTAAACTTTAAGGGGCCGAACGCAAACAAAATAGGGATTCTCCACTATTTTCGCAATAATTGTTGGGGACTGCACTTTTGGGAATAGCTGGAATGTTGAACTACTACACGGGATCAGAAGCTCTCTACATATACACCGCGCGCCTAGAGTTCGCCGGACTTAATGTGTCAGAGCTCTCGCCGAAATTTTCGAGGTTCGTGCCCACGGCCACGGTGTTGCCAATTTTCCTTTGGCGTAGAGCATCATGGGTATGGAGCACAAGGAAAGTAGTACAATACGGGCATACTGACGGCAAAGTACAGCGATACCGGACGAATTTAGGAAAGGTGTGGTGGCAGTGCAAAGAAGTGGGCAGGGTGGGGGGGGGGGGACGTAACAAGACTTGTCGTCATAAGGAGGTAAGGAGAGGCTAATTATATTCCCTAATGTGTAAGAGAGAGAGAGAAAGAGAGAGGGAGTATATGGAACGTCTCAGAGCGACGAAGAGGGACGGCGGAGATTTCTGTGTCCTGGAGAGAGACGGACGAGATATCGTCTCTTGATATGAAAACTCCTGGTGGAATGACGGCAGCCATCGGGTTATGGCAGTTCTCGTATGTCGTGGAGATTTGCCGGGTGACGACTGTCGACTCGGGCATGAAATGGTGGCGGCAACGAAAGCCGCCGAACATGCATGGATGCACACAACAGAAGAGGGGGAGAGAGTGAGGCGGACGCAGCAAAGGCTGCATGAGTCCGACGAAGAAAGATGAGTATTGGTGGGGGGCTGCCCAACACAGGCGAGCAAAGGAGAGGGGATCGGCGCGCGGGCGCACGCTGCGTGTAACGTCCATTTTACGTTCGAATGATTTGTACGGCTGACGGATGCGTAGCCGTGATGGGGGAGAAAATGGAACAGGCGCGCATCGTGAAAACGAGGAACAATGAAGTGGTGATCAACAGATTGGTATATATAAGGGGGGGGGGGGGGGGGTACGATGGGCGAAGAGGCTCGCGCATCGAAAGTGTGAGAGAAGTCTTCTCACACGAGCGGACATTTCTTCGAGAAATTGGCGTTTTTCCGTTCAACTGCTAAATCTGCAGTTGACGCACAGATGGTGGGAGGTTAGAGGAGAGGATGTCTGCATTGAGGTGAGGGAAATTATCCTGGCGATGATGCTCTCCGTTGGGCTTAGACCTTCAGGGTGGTCCACAAATCCGGCCAACTTGCCACTGCGTGGCTTCGTTGGGATTTTCTTGCTGTTGTTCTCGCATTGAGCAATCAGGAATCTTCCTTGGACCTCTTGCTTGGTCACATTCAAAACGTAACTAAATTTGGTATGGGTAAGATCAGTGACGTTTTTCGTTACAATCATATCATTTTGTATGACTGCACGAATTAGAATTTGTGTTTTAATAATTTTTTGGGGAAATTTTTTATCAGGTCACCATATAATAAAATTGTTTCATTGTTCATTTTTTAATTAACATTATTTTGAAATTAGTTAAAGGTATATATACTAAAACGTTACTAATGATATCATAATTAGACAAACAAATCTCTAAATTATATTAACCCTTTGCGACATGATGTTAGCCCAGATTACCACCTTTTTATTCTCAACTTTTCTCTCTAGTTTCAAGGCTTTCAATGCAGTATTCAAAAAATCTTTTGAAATTGGTAGACGGGGCTTTTTAGTACGTAACGAAAAGGATAATAAATGCAATTACGCATAATTATTAAGAATTATAAATAAATAAATTTAAAAAATCGTTGATTTTTGAAAAAGAAATCATTTTTGAAGGAACTAAAGGGTCAATTATAATCAAATTTGGTACTTGGGGTTTTTTTGGGTCGCTGATTACGAATTTGAAGTCGGGTTTTGAAAAATTCAGATGGCGGATGCAATATGACGGATGAATTTTTAAAAATTCATCGGTTTTACTTCAAACGCGTTACTAGGGGTTTTTGGGATCGCTGATTACGAATTTGAAGTCGGTTTTGAGAAAGTCAAAATGGCGGATGAATGTTTAAAAATTCGTCGGGTTTATTTTGTAAGGTGTCATTTTCTACTTCGGAGGGGAGGGATGAGAAATCATTTCTTTTCAAAAAAAGAAAAGATATAAGTCTTTATTGACGATGCACTCAAAACGACGCGATGACCGGACGTCCTCGACGGCGGAACTACTTGGGGAGATGACGGGGTGATAAGGCTTTACTTGCGACGACTCGCCATATCCTCGCGGGGCATAAGTCGGGTCGGAATATTAGTTTGGCCTATTTACAGGCAACGGCTCCGGATCGGGAGTACGACTGATGGCGGCTGCGGTTGACGGCGGCGGTCAGCGGTCCGGCACCTGGAGCCCGGGTTGGCGTCCTTCGTCTGGGATGGGGTTTCTTCGTAACTGGCACCCTTGCCGTCACTCTTTTCCTTGGGAACTCGTTCCACTTTCTTCCGGGCACTTGCCTCAGGGAAAGCTCCACTGAGCACTAGATTCGCGATCGGCCCGACACGGAGGGTTTACCGCGGCGACGACGCGCTCGACGCGGTCACGACGAGCATCGTCTCCGGGGCCTTTGTGGTGGGGGACGTAACGGAGTGCTGAAAAGTGCTGCGTGCGTTCCCAGTTTTTGGATCGTCTAGGGCTCGGCGCATAGGGCGTGAGATTAGCCCCATGCAGGTGAGAGAGAGAGGCAAGCGGTGTAGCCGCCGAGGACCGTTACTCGGTAACCCCCAATGCGCACTGCAGCACTGCATGTGGGGGAGATTGGCTGGAGGCGCACTCCGGTGCGACCTGACCCTCCTCCTGGAGGGGCGGAGAAAGGAGGATGGCTTACCATCACGACCCCAACAGATGGCGCGGGCTTCGGCAAGAGTGCCGATCTGTGATTGGTTTCGTCACAATTTGAAATGCGTTGCTCAGGGGTTTTTGGGATCACTCATTCGAAATGGTGGAATCAATGTGTCGGACCAATATTTGGAGAGATATTGATTTTCTAAAATCCTGTGATCTAATTATTAGCTTACTCCTAGCACTACCCAGAACTAACGACGTGGACGTGGTAAGCAACTAGTTCCTTTTTTTTTATGTTTTTGTTTTTTTTTTTGTGTTTTTTTTGTTAATAAACTAAATGAAATAAACTAAAAATGAAACGAAATGAGTAAGCTGAATATCTGAATAAAATTCCTTCTTTAGGAATGATACGCGTTGAAACAATTTCATGTGGGCAATAAGCAAAGTGGTGTATTGCAAACTTTACGTATCCAGTACGTTCGCTTTTGGTCAGCTTTTGTACTGCACTAAGTACATCGACTGGATGAAACGGTAATTTCAAGCATATAAGCTGATTGAGATCGTCTTTTCTGCACAGACACTTGTGGCTTGTAAGCAGAAACTTCACCAGCTGAGCGTTTTCTACCTTTTACAGTTGGTCATTTGTGTCCTACTAATTAATCTACTAAACGCAATCTAAATTCTTTCGAAGTTAATGTTGGTTTCAAGCCCTTCTCTTTGTGCAAAATATATGCATTGACAACACTTTCATCCAAGAAATGGAAGAATATTCTGAGCCACCATTTCTTAGACTTTCGATCAATCTTATATGTCGACAAGAGTTGGTCTCCTTATCAACATAGCCCATATGCGTGTTGTAATCAGAAACCATTACCGGACAACTGATGGGTTTCAACGTGCCATCTTTTTGTTTACGCTTTATCATTCTCGTTCTCGTTTCTCGAGGGTCAAGATCCTTTCTCAAAGATATCACGAGATCTACACCGGCGAAAAATTTGTCAAAATATACATGGTAATTATTACCCACTAACTCTCGTATAAGGTCTTTTACAACTCTTGCTCCCAACTGATTTTCGGTACTTTCAGTTTCACCCGTATATACCTGAAATTCGCACACATAGCCTAATGCATCTGCTCGAACCCAGCATTTGTATCCGCGCTTTATGGGCTTGAGAGGCATATACTGCTTCGTGCTGCTGCAACCTTTAAATTTAATCATCGATTCATCGACACTATGATATTTGTTCGGTATCCAAAATTTCTTGAAATTCTTGCTCAATTCATCTAAAAAAGGTCTCAACTTATATAATTTATCATAAGCTGCTTCACCCTTTTTTGGTTTTGTACTATTATCTGAAATGTGCAAACTGCCGAGAAAAAAATCCGAAACGAGTAAATGACATCAAAGAGCTGATGTAATGATCATTAAGTTGAGGATTAACGGACCAGTAATCTCGATAGGAAGGATACATTTTGACAATCAATTCCTCCTTAGTGGTAGGTGATTGCTTGAATTGCTTTTGTTGCAATTAACGATTTATTTCCTGAACAATCAAATTTAACAAATCGTCTGAAAATGAACAAAAAAATACTTGCGATGGTGATAAATTATCGGAAATATTAGGTCCAACATCCGTAGTAAAGGGAGCATCGGATTTTACTTTTCCCGATTGTATCCACCTTTCATGACTCTCTAAGATATCTGCAAAATCGTCATCAGGAATAGTGGAATGATTCTCCTCACTATCTTCTACCCGCATATCCCTTCTGTTCAAACTATCAATATCATAAAAATCAGTCAGTCACATGGGTTATCAGTTGACTCAGTATCGCTAGGAATATCTGCCAACTCTGCTTCATTTTGCAGCTCTTCTTCTTCTCCCATGTCCTCATTCAAATAGAAGAACAATATGAAGACAAAGGGTCAGAGAATACAAATAATAAACGAAAGTTAAGGTGAACACAAAATAACAACTTTCAAGTCTACGATAAGTGGAACGAAGAACTAATGAAAAATAAAATGCTGATATTCATGTACCAAATGTATGTTCACGTCGTGAGTAAAAAATACACAATTGACCGAAACAAATGATGAACACAAGAAGAGTCAATCTCAGAAACAGTATATTTTTTCAAAACGTGCATCTACTTTCAAGGTAACAAAACAATAACGAATACTGAGGAGAATTCAAAGACGCTGTACATGTAATGAAACAAATAAAAAATGAAAAACTGCTAGTAGTAAGGAAAATTTATATACTAATTGGGCATTCGCGCAATGAAAAAAAGCATGCAAAGATTACACAGGCGATGTTATTGCTGTAAATCTCTGAAACAATATTCTTTTAAGGAACATGTATTTACGTTTCAGGTAACAAGTATAATTACACTTTATATTTTTTTGCTTCTTATTTTTCTTTTTCTTCTTACTTTACTTCTTCTTATTTTTCTTACTTTACTTTACATTCAAAGAAAATGTTTTGTAAATTCAAACTTAACTCTTTGCGACATATTTCCAGTTATTAGGTTCCAATTTAACCAACTATTTCTAAACAGTTTTTGACGAATTTGAAGCACTTATTATTCGATTTATCCGCTATTTTTTGTTTTACATGTTCATGGGATGTTAAAACATCAAAATTCATGTGCATAGTTTATAAAATTATTGTCAATTTTTTAATAAGAAACAAAGTCTTAAAATTGTCATTTTTAGATAAAAAATTAATTATTGACGAACCTTTTAGAGATAATCTTACGAAACTGCGCACTCGGGGTTTTTCGGGGTCGCTGATTATGAATCTGACCTCGGATTTTGAAAATTCAAAATGGCGGATCAAAGATGGTTGTCCGAAAAGTGAAAAATTACACGATCTTGATGAAATCGGATTCTCGGAGGTTTTCGGGGTCGCTGATTACGAACCGGATCACAGACTTATACATTTAACATTCAGAATACATAAAGTACCTAATTTTATCTCGATTAAGTAAATTTTCACATTTCCGTCGGCCATCTTGGATCCGCTATTTTCAATTTTTAAAATCTGATTTCAGATTCGTAATCAGCGACCCCGACAACCTCCGAGAACCGCGTTTCATCAAGTTTGGATAATTTTTCGTAATTCGGTCGGCCATCTTGGATGCACTATTTTGAATTTTCATTATCTGATTTCAGATTCGTAATCGGCGACCCCGAAAACCCGCGAGTAACAATTTTCAGCTGTTTTCCGTGTAAAGAAAAATGAATGCCGAAAATGGTTAAACGCGTCATTTCAGGTAGTAGTGTTAATTATATTCTAATATTTTATTAAAAATAACAATATATCAATATAATAATATCCGTTATAGGAATTTTGATATTTAAAATGGCGCCTCCAATATGGTGGTCGAAAATACGTGTTTGTGATATATATCCGCAAAGCTCTGTATCGTGCGGTTTTTGAGGTCGATAAATATAAATGTTTTGGTAGAATGTTGAAATTAATTGTTTTTTTTTCCATGCAGAATAAGTGATTCTCCACCCTAATGTACATGAAGTACGCGCGCGTGTTTCGGTATTCTTGAAATTGTAAGAATTGCGAATAAAATGTATTCTGCCAGTTCCGTGGATTTCCCATTTAAATTATATAGGGTGTCCCAAAAGTTTGGAATCGGTCTTGTAACTTTTGAAAGAAAAAAATTTTTTAAATTGGTGAAACACGTGAAACAATTTTTCAAAAAAAGCAATCTTTTTGAGGAGTTCTAATCCTCCCACCCCAAGGGGGGGGGGGCGTCGGGCACGAGGGGGGATGAATAGGTCTCTTCGAGACGCATACAAAACACTGGTCATAGATGGCGCTGCGATCACTTATCGCGGAATTATTCGACTTTTTTAATCTAGTTACTTCTGAACAAGTGAAGATTTTCGAAAATCGCTGAATTACGTGAAACTATTTTTCAAAAAAGGCTATCATCTCTGAGGGGTTCCAACCCCCCTCTTGGGGTGGGGGGCGTGGGGCACGAAGGGGGATGAATATCTTAAATGGCAACATGGGTCGAGTGGGCGCTCATTTGAAAGGTCTCTTCGAGACAAATACAAAACACAGGTCATAGATGGCGTTATAATCATTTATCGCCGAATTAATCGTCGTTTGAAATTTCTAATCTCAGAAACCAATATTCGGATCCAATTTGTAGCGATTAAAAATGCCTAAGCACACTCCTCTTTTACACGGGCTTGGGACCGTCATAGGCAGAGTTTTGCTACTTTTTTTACATTTTTTCTTTTTTTGTGTTTCATTTTCTATAGTATTGATCGCCGTTTAAAAAGTGTATTTGAAAATAATTTATTTCATGCGGTCAAATTGAGCACCTGCAACTTCCTGACACTGCCCCAGTCTTAAATAGATTTCGCCCAATACTTTCAGCCTCATATCTCTTGAAATAAGATGTACTACCTGGATTATTCATCCGCGTAGATCTTGCAAGTTGGCGGGTTTTGTCGTCTATACCCTTGTCTTTAAATTATTTTGAAATACACTTTTTAAACGGCGATCAATACTACAGAAAATAAAACACAAAAAACGAAAGAAAATTAAAAAAAAAATGTAAAAAAAGTAGCAAAATGACGGTCCCAAGACCGTGTAAAAGAGGAGGGTGCTTAGGCATTTTTAATCGCTGCAAATATTGTACGGTATGTTGGATCCGAATATTGGTTTCTGAGATTAGAAATTTCAAACGATGAATAATTCGGCGATAAATGATTATAACGCCATCTATGACCAGTGTTTTGTATTCGTCTCGAAGAGACTTTCAAATGAGCCCCTAATCAACCCACATTGCCATTTAAGCTATTCATCCCCCCTCGCGCCCTACGTCCCCCCTTGGGGTGGGGAGGGTTGGAACCCCTCAGAGATGATAGCTTTTTCGAAAAATAGTTTCACGTGTTTCAGCAATTTTTAAAATTTTATTTCTTTCAAAAGTTATAAGACCGTTTCCAAACTTTTGGGACACCCTGTATAATAAATACAACGAACGATATGCATTTAGTGAAAACGTGCGCATGATACCTAAGAAGCCTTAATTAATTTAAGAAGAACATGACAATATTAATAATGTAATCTAGAAAAATAATAAGAACGATTTTTAAAAATTTGAAAGCTGATAATGTAACTGTCTGTAAAATAAAAAAAACTGTCTGTATAAATTGTTGTAAAATGAAAAAGTCTTTTTCTAAATTTTACCCTTTTTTTAAATTTAATGAGTGGAATAAAATCGGTTAAAATGATTGCCACCAAAAAATCTTTAAGTCTTAATTTTTAAAATTCATTGGACGATGTCTAATTTTTATTGCAAATTTGTGTTCAGCGGATGGCAATAAATAAAAATAATTTGGCCGCTACCTATAGTGGACCTGTGTACTCATTTATTTAAAACTTTTGAGAAATTTTATTACAGTTTTACCACAAAAATTCGAAATTTGAGTGGAAATTATAGTGGAATTACGCTGTTATCCCCTCCACTTTTGCTATTCAAGAAAATTTAGATACAGTGAATCTTTCGGTGAAAACGTTGCAACTGTCTTTTATGTTTCACTTTAGCATAAAGGCATGATTAAAGTAAATTATTTTAAATTAGAAAAGACGTCGAATACGTCCCAAAATAAAAGTCAAGATCGGTCTCGCGCCGACAGTTACAAACCTTGCCGACTTCCTATGAAGGCACAACCCGGAAAACACGAGACCAGGCTCTGAAAAGGACAGCACGACGCACGTGAAGAAGCAACGGAAGGGTTAACTATTTCAATTAAACTTTATTTTACATCGGAGAATAATGGAAGGGCCGGTACTTACATTGAAGGGCCGTCGGACACACACACTCTTTCTCTTCCGTGACGAATTCAGGGATATAACGTTCACCCTCTGGGTGGAAAAAAGAGAAAGGGAGAATGGAAGAGAGAGGATCACCTCAGTTTTTGTAGCGAATAAATTTATAGAATCTTAGTCGAGTGTTAGTTGCATAGACCGCAACTGGGAAGTTGGGATTATTGGCCAGTAATTCCGTCATTAGTCAGGGATACGTTGAATGGAATTTTTAGGTTAATTTGTTTCACGCGTCTATTAAATTATTTAAAGGATTACGTTTATACTTAGAAACGTTTTTGCGCGCTTAGGCGTTAGGAAAATTATTCCATTCACCGAAATTTACCCAAAACGATCTATCTACTCAGAGCATTTAAGATTTGGGATTCAGAACATAGTCGTGAGGAATATTATTCCACACTCCGAAAAGAACTGAAAGTCCAACTCCTCTTACTACTTTGCTCATCACAGCAGACCCTTATATATGCAGAAAATGGCGCATATGAATGCATGAGTGAGACAAGAAAGCTCAAAAAAAGAGATGATAACTTTTTGGATCCTTGGATTGGTTGTCTAATAATAAAATCGTTTCTATTGATAAAAGAAGATTTTCCATCTTTTATTCTTGCCGGAAGTAGATGTTTGAAGCTTGGTGTCGTAAAATAATGAAACATCGTTAATAGTAGTATAGGGCCACCGATAGCCAGACGTAAACACCCCCCACTCCTCCACCTTGAGGTAGGTCTGGCGCCAGATGGCACGCGCGCCTTGAGATAGGTCAGGGGTTAATGACCTCATAAAGAGGTGACAATGGTTATTAATGGCCAATTAATGTCAAAACAAGCAATAAAAATGTCAATAAATAATGTTAATAGGGTAATTAATGTCAAATAAATATTAATTTATGACCGTCAATAACGCCATGGCCGCCATTTGAGGTAGGTCAGTAGTCTGACGTAAACAAAAACGTACGGACACCCTTTGGCCCGACGACGGTGAGGTAGGTCATGGTTCAGTGACTTGATACACGAGTGCTTCGTGGTTAATTGTTAAATAAACAAATAATAAAGACGATAATAAATATCGATAATTGGGTAATTAAAGTGAGATGAGTGTTGATAATGATGATTAATTGATAGTTTGCGTATAAACAAATAATAAAGACGGTAATAAATAACGATAATGACCTTGCGATAAACATATAGGTACGTGGCTCTCTTTGGCGAAGAATTGAGGTAGATGAGGGTTCAACGACCTTTCAACGTTTATGTATTAGTTTTCGTTTTTTGATATGATGAATAAACGGTAGAGCCGACATCGCACTTCCTCCGTATTGGGTATTAATATTTACCCACACAACACTCCACTGACCTTTATATGTATACATGTGGCGCACGTATCACTCCACTTGCAGGTCGAAACAAGAAACTGAAATTTCTTACGCCGTCGTTGGAACGCACATGTGATTTCTACACACGGATTTCTAGGAAAATCTTGAAGACGAGGGGGAGATAAGGTTCTAGAAGTAATTTAGAATAAGTTATGTGTAAAAAATAATATAGATTGAAATAAATTACGATAGTGGTCTTGCGACAATCAGATTTGTTCGATGCCCTTTGGCGAAGAGTAGAGGTAGGTCATGCAGTATTATATTTTCCATGGAAATCACTCAAAATACGAAAGAGGAGATACGATGTCTTCCTATGAACTTCGAATGGGATGAAAACCGACTGAAGAGATTACGTAATATCATATGCTTACCTTGTTGTCTTAAAGTAATAATTACACAAATGACATAATTATATTTATTTTTATTATTATTTTTATATATATTTTTAAAAATGTATCGATGTCATCTTTAAATAGGCCTCCTTCTTGTGTTTGTGGATTATACTGTGTTATTCTGTACTGCCATATTTCTAATATTTCACGAACGCGGTATCCTTTTTGAATGGCTTTTTTTAACTCGTCGGCTACCCACGTCCCTGTCAATATTCGGTCGGTTTCAGCATCGTGTGTACAGTCGGTTTGCGATTCATTCTCGCAGCAGCTTCTACAAAGGGGGGGGGGGAACAACAAGCGAGAATTCATTTTTACCGGAAGGACTGCATGATAAAGATTTCTGGGTGGTAGTATTCTACACATAACAAGTCCTTCGACCCCGTCTAAACTAATAGGCTCTTGCAGACTCGTGATTGTCGCGCATTCCTGTCCGACATAAACGGTAGGATGACCTACGGGAAAACGACCGGTTTTACAAATGTAAGGGTACAGTGAACAGACATCTATGTATTTGATTTTTTCGTCATTTTTTACGGTATAGTACGTTGCCGTATTACGCGTCCGTCCGCCAAAAAATGCGTCTCGCGGATCTAAAATTTTGTACGTTGCCATAAGATGGTTATTGACATAAGCAGCAAGTTCCGCATCTGTTCGTTTTTCATGGTTGAAATCACACTCCCATCTTTCTATGAGAGTATAACCACTTGACCGAATTAAACGCGATATGGATTGTGTATTTGCGTACACTTTGTTAAAACTTCGCCTGTAGCGAAATTTGGTTTGTCTCTCAACTCTGAGAAATACCGTCGACAACCGTGATAAAAACAACCGTGGAATTGAAATACGCGTCCCTTTGTGGTTTCAGATGTGTCGTTAGCGTCTGGTTGTAAATAGCCATCTACCAGTGGACCTTCGGGTAGACGATATTCACGACCACGACCTGCATGCACAATTTCACGACCGTATAACTTCTCGCACCAAAGAATCGCGACCTTCGATTGACGATTACGCCTCCTATAGCTGTTACACGGAGGTAAAAGCCCAATCGAGTTTACTTTCAAAAAATTTTTTCGATATACTCGAGAACACGCGGACGCAATGGTTACGGCTTCACTAAAGGGACAAACGATACCTTTCTGGATAAATATTTTGCGAAAAGCAACACACGCTCTACGCAAAATATCTACATCCATCTTACAGTACGCTTCTATATCGCGTTTCAAGTCGAATACGTCACCTCGCCTAGCACACGTGTTGTGCCACTTATAAAAGTTGTCCCTTTCGTCAGGCGACATTTGTTCGGACTCGTAAAATTTAGCATCGGGAAACGGGCCTACGTAATCTTTATTTTTTAATGTATTAAAAAGATGTGGGAAGTACCCCTTTTTCGCTACTGCCGGAAGACCAAATGCTTTACTTAATTTCATTTGAAAATAATTTAAACTATCTATGAATATTGTATTTTGAAATTAAATTTTTATAATGCTTTTACCGTTCAAGATGACGTTTGGCTTACACGTTTTATTAAAGACTTTTTCTTGTTCGGCTAAATGCCGAAGAAGAAACTGGGAATCAAAACGTTTTGCGTTATGCGCTATACAGACGATTTTAGATAAAGCAGATTTCTCACGAATCGCAATTTCCAACAACTCCTTAACGGGGTCATGTTTAAATACGTATTCGTGCATTCCACAAAAATTGCATATTTGGTCGATATTTGGAAAATCTATGCACTCCTCGCATACTTGATGCGCTACGCAAAGATTTACAATGTGGAGATTGACCTCAGAATTACCCCGATACGCTTCGTCTTGACGAGTTTCAAAATCGTAAAAAATAAATAATATTCGAGGATGATTCCTATCTTTTGACTGTATTATATTGCTTCTACTAATACTACTAATACTACTACTACTACTATTACTACTACTAACACTATTAACGTGACTGTTTGTTTTGCTGCTACCTGCGTAGTTTGCGGAGGATGAAAAAGAAGAAGAATTAACTAATGATGCTCTTCGGTTGTTTTTTTGTAATAATTTGCGGCATGAAGCAATGCTGGTTCAGATCGTGTTGAATTTTGTAGCGTCTGCATTTTCCAAGCCCGCACACGTGACGCCCATATTTAGAATTTATACATTTGTGACAATACATACAAATTTTTATATAATCGCATATGGCGCGAAACCCTTTCCCTAATTTCGAATAAGATCCAGGAGCGCGATGTCTACGGAAACAGTCGAAAATCTCGATTGCAACTATTACAGTGAAACGAATTATCGGATTTTTCACATGCGGACTGTGCGAAACACACGTTGCACGTGTGCGGACACTGATGGGCAGTTGGTCGCGCATATCGCTTGTTGCAATGATTACAATATCTTTTATATTTCCCCACTATCCCCATCAAATTTGTAATCATTGAGAAGTGATTCGCTTCTGAATGGTACAATATATTTATTGTATCACCGGTGAACACATCGAATTCTCGTCGACCGTCAAATATTAGATCTTCAGACTCGCCGATGCAGTTACTGTCGTATATTACGAGTGCTATATTTTTATGTTTATAATAACGTTGAAATTCCTGAAATTGGAGAGTTGAACATCCATTTTCAGGAATATGCACGTTAGCTTCGCGAATAATTCTCTGTGCTTGTTCTAATTAGAGGGTGTTGTGTCTGCAAATCCTTTTCCATATTCTCCGCCACTCATCGGCGGGAATTATCTTCTTTTGCAAAAACCATTCACCCACTACAAGCACTCTTGCAAAACAGATGTTGTCACTATTGCTAATAGTAACGATTGATTTGCTTCGAAAAACCGCTTCACTAATAATACTACTACCGCGACCACGAGGAATACGTACATGATGTACCTCGATTTGAAGAGTGTCGTTTAGGTTAAAATTGGAAGCACTTTGCACTACGGAATTTGTTACATTAAATACGTCTGCGGCGTTAAAATTTGATATTGCACGAAAGGACATACCGGCAGGCTTTGAGAATGTATCGGAATTAAACGTTAACCCTATCAAGTCGGAATGACTATTCAATTTATTATTAACAATATGGTCCATTACAATTTTATAAAGTTCATTTATCGCGTCCTCCAAATAAACGATGGGATTCACATTGTCTGTAGGGGGTATTATCCGAAACTGAATTTCGCGACCCGATAGTTGAAACCGCTTATAAAAACGTTCGGAATTATATAGGATATGCAGTTTACTTGTATTGTGTAAAAAATATATAAAAAAACGTAGTAAATATTAAATACATTTTTAATCATCAAATTAATCTTTAAAAGACAATATTAAATTTACCCTTATTAATTTCGCTGACGTAGGTCATATACCTTTGCTCCGGCTCATGGTGGATAAAGTCTTGAAGGGTGGGCTGTCGAAACGTTGCATTTTCCCCCCTCAGGTCATCCGCTCTGATGCTGCGTTCGTCGTCTGCTGTAAACGATGAGTTATCCGAACCAAGATCGTTCGTATTGACAGATGGCGAGTCATCCCACAAACGCTCCAAATCTGTGTAAAAGAATAGAAAAAATATACAAATGCATGAAATTTTTACATAAAAATGCACGAACCGAAACGAGAACCATCGCAACGAGTCTTGCCGCACGGTGCGAAGCGAACAAGTTGACACCCCGTTGCAATCGCTCTCGATTCGCCCTTGCTATGCTGTTTGCTTAATACGTATATAAATTATTTCACTAACCTATAACTGCTTGGCATTCATCCAGGATGCTTCGAAAGCGTCGACTGTTTCGGTACCCTCGCGAAATCAGAACATCCCCCGTGAGCCGCTTGGCTGTGTCACACCGCACAATCACTTTATCGTAGAGGTTTTTCAAAACGTCGCACTCCAGAGTACACCGTATTAACTGGCGGAAATCATGGCACAATCGTTCAAACGATTTCCGATGGGCACTCGCCCGAACAGGTCAATTATCATCGGATGGTTTGTACCAATGAACGATATCATTAGGCAAATTGTTTTCCTTAAAGCCGTTGTACGCGCTTCCATTTTTGTTTTAAACGAACCCACGAACTAAAGACAAGTAAAAATTGGTAACTATGTTCACCAGTTTTATACATCTATGATGATTTCGTCGCTGTACTAAAAAACATATTTTTCTCACATTAACCTTTAAATTATTACAAAAACACTAGTGAAAACAGGCCACTTTTCCTCAAAACTCACGAGAAATCCTTCTATCTCGTGTGTTTCCAATAACTTACGTATTTTATAGTATTTCTTTCCGTTTTCTTACATAATGTACAAAACTAATGTGGAAATGTTCACAGAAAACTTTAAAATTATTGCAAGCAGCAGATGGAATAGTTCGCTTTTGCCACAAAACGAATTTTACCCTCACGTGTACTTGACTTAGTTATTCGGAGATTGTGAATATTTATGAGATAGAAGTAAATTACATACTTTATAATTTCCTTCTCCCCTTTTCTAGAAGGATTTCCAAAAACTGATAATTTTTCTAGATGAAATAAGGTATTTTAATATCAAACGTTTGATACATGATTCTACTTACCCATATGTACACATCGTTGACTAAAACTTCCTATGGCTCGCTCTTTCTCTCTCTCTCACTCTCTTTCTATGTGTATGCGTGTGTGTATGTGCACGATTTACTTATTGTTGTCGATGTAATGGGTAGTGTATTTAAGCATGAGGAACCGTAAGAAAACTGCCAGTCGCTTACACATCGTTAAACGGGAGGTTTCGGTGAAAAAGTGTGTAGTGGCAAGCTTTTGATAATAATAGTGCACGTGCTCGGAGTAGTGTGTCGATTGATTGATTGAGCAACAGCAGCAGCAGCAGTGGCCGAGAATAAGTTTCCCGAAGATAAAAATATGTTGAAAACACCTGAAAAACATATCGATGTGGAGAGTGCTAACCAGCCACCACCGAGCAAGAAACAACAGAAGGAAGTATCTGACACAAGAATATTGAGAAGGAAAACTTTTACCCCCTCGATCGTAATGCACAAATCTACATTTGACGGTTTGAAAAGAATAGTGATCTGTGTCGAAGAACGAATGAAAATGCTCAATGAAATTTTCGAAGATGTACAAAAATGTAGATTTCGAATCGAGGATAAAATTCTGAGACATCTTCTTTCACAAAATTACAAAAATCTACCTTGCGATTTGCGTATCGAACAAATCATTTTTGACAATCGGGACGAAATGTGTAAATCCATGAAATCACGAATGTCCAAGGCTTTCTTTGCACATGGTTTGTTAAACATAACTGTGTAGGAACTTATCGTACTATTCTTAGAAGTAATCATCGAAAATACAAAAACCACGTTTAATGCTGTACTTTAAAATTGACATGTATCATCATTCAAGCTGAAATAAATTACTTTTTAAAGTTGCCACGTCTTGCCCATTTGTAACCTGATAGCTTTAAGCAAATGTTTCATTCAGAAGGAACACTTCTTCTAAGATGTGTCGCCTTGGTTTTTGATGTTGGTGCGTCGTCGTTTATTTCTATTTTAGCCTGGTGTGTATGTGCATGCGGGTGTGTACGATTAATATACTCACATTGCGCCTGTATTTATACTTATAACCAAAGACAAATCCGATTGCTATCTCTGAAATTCTGAAAAGTATTCCTATCTCGTATAGACCAAAAGCTTTGAAATTACTAAAGCATCTACATCGCTCGAAACGTATTTCCTGGGCAGTGAAGGTATTGTAAGTATCGACGGTTATGAACTTATCGGGTCTGACATTGTCGATCTCGTCAACGATGCAACACGTTCGCGAAAATCTGCACGATCAGTTGGTCGCGAAGAGTTTATCCGTGCTCTTTGTGCAGAACGTATCCCGCAACGTTCCGTCGGTAACAAATCTTTGTGGAACCTTGCGGGGACCCCGCGATTTGGTAAAAAATCCGGAGATATTATAAACGCTGCGAGATTACGAAAAAACTTGTCGAAAAGTGTCGTCAGCGGCGAAGAAGAGGAGAAGGACAGTGAAAGTGAGAGAGAAAGAGTGAAAACGCCACAACGCAAACACGATAAATCAGGACAGATGGAATGGCTGGACCTCGAAATATAACGGAAAACGATCTCGAGCGCGTCTACTACGATCCTTCACATCCCGTCGGCTACTCGGGTGCCCGAAATATTATTCATTTCAAAAAGCATCACTTTTTCCGCAAGAACTAGGGGCAGTCTCGAAAATCCGAACAGAACAAGAATTTAAAATTGACCATGTAATTCGCTCTAAAGGTGAAGGTGCGAAGAAACAATACTTTGTTAGCTGGGTCGGTTATCCCGAAAAATTCAACTCGCGGATCTCTGCTAGTAGTTTAAATAAATAGTCTTTAAAAATGCATCACTCACAAATGGATGAGTTTTTTCTAGTTTTACCCAGCAACAGTAGTATGAAATATTTTCCCCGATAATACAACTACAAGATTCACGACAGTTCTTTCCAAGGAAATTGAATTAACAGGGAACTGGTTAGTGGGATTATCGGAAATTCACGTACCTTACAGTGTTGTACATATAAGACGTAATAATAATTCATTCACATTTGGAAGCTTGGAGATTGGGGCCGATGGACTGCAAGTTATCGATATAACCAGTGTTAATATTTCCGAAGGTTATTACAATAGTGTATCTGATTTTGTAGAAGGAATCAACGATCGTATAAAAGTTTGTTACGACCAATTTTCAGACGAAGTACACTTACAATCCAATTATGCAAATACACGCGGAGGCATCGTTTCTTAGTTTTGTGCGCAAAAGCATTGTAAAAAATTACATTACTTTCTTTTTCACAGTTCGGTAAATAGGATTCTCGGACTTCCCGATATAGCGAACATTACTCCTAAAGAGGGAGAAGAAACTGATAAGAAAAATCGGATACATCGTTACTATCCTGCTAGTTTATCCCGTGCGATCCCCGATCAGTTATTTGTCTACACCGATATTTGCGAACCAAACATTGTCGGTAATTCGCAAGTGACTTTGTTGCGAATAGTTAATGTAGGCGGAAAAAATTATAATTACGGTGAAACTGTGGTAAGGCGTTTTTCACCACCCAATTACATTCCACTTTTGTCGAAAAGATTTCGCGAAATTTCAATAGATATAAGAGACCACACAGGGGTACCAATACCATTCGAATACGGAACGTTGTCCGTTACTCTTCACTTTAAAAGACAATATTGAATGGTGTACAATGTTGAATAATAATAATTACATTACATACTACGACGAACAGGCTGGTAGTGGTTTTGGTGGAAACTTGTTGGGTAAAGGTCGACAAATTCGAAACGTTTATGTCGGTTCTCTGGGTCAGCGCGGTCACGGAATCGGAAGTTTTCTCGGAGGATTGTTTGGACGTATATTACCCTTATTAGGTAAAGGAGCGACTGCAGTTGGTAACTTACTAACCGTAAAAAATATACTGAAAATTCTCAAACAGTGGATCTCATTGGACATTTGCACTGCGATATTTTCAATCAGGATAAATTCATGTTAAACGGAGTCGAAATACGCTTGCTACTCGTCCGCTCTAAAGATTCGTTTACTCTCATGGACGAATCGGTAGATGGACAATTTTCAGTAAATATCAACGATATTACGTTACTAGCACGTCGAGCCAAGATAAACCCAGGTATACTTCTCGCACATGCAAAAACCTTGTCAAATACTACAGCGAAGTATCCTCTCACGAGAGTCGAAGTAAAATCGTTTGCGTTGCATAGTGGAATACTGGGTGATACACTTGATAACGTTATTCTAGGACAGTTACCGAAAAGGGTGGTTATCGGTTTTGTCGACAATAAAGCTTTTAACGGCGTTTGTCGACTTAATCCATTCAATTTTAAAAATTACGGTATAAACTTTTTATCGCTCTACGTTGATGGTACACAAATACCTAGCAAACCTCTACAGCGAAATTCAAAACAAATTCAAAACAATTCGTGGAAGCGTATCACACACTGTTTTCAGGTACAGGTATTCATTTTATGAACGAGGGGAACGAAATCTCCACGGATGAATTTGCACATGGCTATTGTCTGTTTGTTTTCGATCTAACGTCTGATCTTTCTGCAAGTTGCGCTACTCATTGGAACCTCGTAAAGAGCGGTTGCTTACGTATAGAGGTACGCTTCGATGCCGCTCTTGAAAATACCGTAAATTGTATAGTCTACGCAGAATACGCTAATGTTTTAGAAATTGACTCTTCACGTCAGATTATTACTGATTACAATGCCTAAATTCGTAAAGAGAGGGGACACTGTATCGTTTAAAAGGCTGAAACCGAAGGAAAACTGACATTAGTTACACGATCCCAGTTGAGTATAACGGTACAAGTATGGAGTTTATCGTCGACGTTCAAGGTTTTTTAAACAAAAAGCACAATTTCATTCCAAAAGAGATTGCTACTACTACATTGGTCACTGGATTCTACGATCGAACGATAATTTCTCTGAATTACCTGACAATTCGCGAAAGACAAATTCGTATCTCTCCGAGCATCATCACGGGACCGAGTGGTTCGACGGTGAATCAGACACGTGTAAAGTATTTCACTCACTTCAAAAAATCATGCGACATGCGAGTCATATTTACGTACGTGGATACCAAAAAAAAAAGATTTCTGGAGAAAATTATTATGAGACCATTCACAAATTTAGAAGAAAACCCGAACGCTCCAAAGTTCGCCGAAATTCGATCCAATGAAACATTCTGTATCTATCATGGACTCAGAGTCTCTGATAATATACGTGCGCCCTGAATAATGCTGTAAATTTGCGAGAGTGGCTGATTTCGCAAAAATCCGCGTCTGACGACAACAGCAACAACAACAACGATAGCAACATAGACAACAATAAAAGTTAAGATTGGAGTTTGCCACATTCGACCTCGTCGTCGTCATCGTTATTGTGTGTTTCTACAGAAACTAGTTTCAGTTTCATCGCCGAAGATTGCAGTTCGGAGGCGCCTAACAAAATCGCCAATGAATTCGAAACAACTGTTACGATCCCTTCAATACATCCAAGGGCATACGAAAGGCGTGTATCCGGCAGATCTGATTCCTCTGGTGTGAACGAAACCTGCGGTACTAATCGCTAAAACGTGTCGTAAAGAATCGGGCACTCTTTCTTAAGGGAATATCAGCTACAACGGGCAAGACTAAACTTCAGATAGAACGTATGGGTGCTCTCATGTCTCAAATTGATGATTACAATAGTAGTCATACCTTTGACCCCAAGGTCATCCGCTGCGTTGAAGATAACCCCACTCTCGTTGTCCCAGAAACATATGCTTTCGTTTCAACCGTAATGCAAAAATGTACGCAGTTTTTAATATGTTTCAGGATAATAATATCGTTCTGTCTAAAATTTAATAACTTCGTTTTGCTTTATATATAAGAATGTATATTAGGATCAAGAAAATAGTTCATCTAATGAAATTCGGGAGATTTGTCTCGCACTCCCGGGCCTTTGCCCGTGCTCGCCACGCAATGCTATTTCGTGGTTAAGCTTAATGCGACTTTTCTACTCATCGTCTACACCAGTTTCTGCGTATTTTTTCCGTGTGATATTATAACTCGGGTTTTTATTGTCAAGAAGAACGTCCCGTTTGTGGCCGTGGGAGCGGACACTGGTATAATCTGATAATATAGCGAAAAAACCCGACTTATATAGGCAGAGTCTTCTTTGTTCGCCGGCTGAGATCCGAACACCGGGAACATTATAGTGCGCTCCCCAATTCTCTGAGATGTCACTAGCTTGCGCGCATAGGTACTCCGTTTATTCCCTTCCGGCGAGTATGTATTTACTAACGTATATGTTAATATCGTGACGTAGTTTTCAGTGTTTAATTTATATTTCGCTGGGCATATTATACTACTATTCTTAATTCTTTTAAACGATATTTTTTACGCATTTCGTTTGTCTAGTTTCACCTCGTCATAAAATTATTGTGACCTTTTACTGAAGGCTGGTGTTGAATTTGAAAAATTTGTATTGCTTAATATAAAGTGGTTACTATATGGGTACTTGTATTTCACACATAACTGTACCAAACAAACGAACAGTCTGTTTAATGGTATACTGTTGTGATCAGTAATCTTTCGGTGAAAATTTATCGTTCAGTATAGTATATTGCAGAAGAATTTACATTTAACTAAAAGCCATTCTTATACCATACTGCTTAATTTTTCTCTTATCAGTTGCGAGAATCAGTATTATGTTTCATTTAACGTTAAGTTACGAGAAAAGTTAAATCACTATTATGTACTACATTTCTTTGTTATTTATACATAAAATGATAATATATATATCTTTTTATCTAGATACTAAATAAACACTAAATATTGCAAATGTTAAACAAGCTTAAAATTTCCTTATTATATTATTTAAATGTATATGTATTCAAAGAATATACATATATATTAACTAGTATCTCATCACCGATAACAAAATTTCTTTCTTTCTGATTCAAGACTAGGGAAACTAGCCTAAAAACGAAAACTATTCGATTTGCTGACGATAAAGATAATAAATTTAATCAAGCTGAAAAAGAACAAGATAAAGAAATAATAAAAGTGAAACCTACATCATTACAGCAGAAAATGTTGGCAATGGCTGGCCAAGATATAGATCAATTTATGAAAGAAATGGAAGTTGTTCATAAAAAAAGAGAAACTGAACGGGCCCAAGACTTAAATGCCAGATTATCTATTTTTGATTCTGAAAATACTGCAAAACAATCTGTTAAAACCCGTTCAAAAGTTGACGATGAAGGACTTGAATGTTCTAGTTCCATACTGGAACACTCTTCCAGTGTGCAACATTCGTCTACTCAGTATCAGCAGGCATCGATGCAGCAACATCATGGCATGCCGCCTATAAGTCTTCCACCGCCTCCGCCTCTTATGTACAGACCACCTCCAATGCACTTAAGAATGCCGCCTCCTCCACCCCCTCGTCTTGGTGTCAGACATCCTCCCGGTAAGTGTTTAATACATGATGCATTTTTCTTTATTACAGATAGTTTCATTACAATATATTCTTATTATTAAATTATTTTGTACTGTTGATTGATGACTACATATTTTTTGCAGTATTTTCCATATTGCTTATTTTAGAAAAAGGGTTGTAGTAGTAGCCTTTTTGTTATAATAGGTTACTTCTTAAAAAAATTCTCCATCTATTTCCTAGAAACAATGTTTCAAAAATTATTAGTAGTGGAAAGCCTCCGAGCGTTTACTTTCCCCCGACTCCTTTTGCATAATTTGGAGAACCATAGACCAAAGAGCAATAATTTCGAAAGGGACGGCGAGTGGGAATGATACAAGCTTACGAACCGCCCACTATATTTTTATTTCCATCAGTCGCGTATTACGAATATTTAATAAACAGTCGTATTAAAGATCATTTTGAATCCGGTTTTATTTTTTAATGCGCTCGTAAGTATCAGTTGCTTTTGTAAAGGTATAATTTTACAAGATGACTTTATAAATAGGATTATCTTGCCCTGTTCTCCTCGAAGGAATCGTATGGTTCGAAGGCTTCGGGATGTGTATATTTATAAATATAATGTCTCTTGAGGAATTAGCTTGTTACACTGGAAAGATATAGACTTCCGATGCTTTCGTTTTCCACATATTCTTCCGAATAATTTATGGCAAGGTAGAGAAAAGTCTATTGGTTGTGGTGGGATTGTGATGAAGGGTGGGACAGAGGAAAATCTAATTACTACTAAGGTAAAAACTAACAAGGAAGTGGATTGCAGGGTAATTATCAAATTAACCTATGAGTATGTAAAAGAGAAGATATGACGATAGATGATAGAAGAGATGACGAGAAACTTGCAAGCAGATAAATTTAAAAAATTCAAGGCCTCTCAACACAACAAAAAATTAAAATAATTACTCATGTTAATAGCATGACCAATTCCCTGCTGGCCATTTCCATGATAGCTTCAGCGTCATTCCGCTTCCCCGTAGTTGTTCAGTGTCCAACAGTGGCGCAAGAGCATAATATTAATTACGCTAACTATATCAAATATATTTGGCATTCCATGCCAAATGAGCAACTTTTTTTGACACAATTTTAAAAAATTTTTTTAATATTAGGTACTATTTTTTATCATTAGACCATCTAAACGAATTATTTTTGACCGCATAAGACATTTAGATGTCGAATCTACTGGTAGATATGTAGTCGCTTACGAAAAGTGAATTAAATACTTTCGTTTAAATGAATTTATTTGCAAGCTAATCCATTATAGTAAAAAAATTATTTTGCACATGTTCTTACCGTTTTTGTTACGAGTTATCTAAAAAATATATTTATTTTGATTAATTTTCATAGGATGAGGTAATAAATGCCAATTTATTGATGGTTGGACATTTAAAAAAATTTTAAACTAATTCACAAAAAATCTGTAATTCCATATTTTTACAACCTTATAATTATCGTAATGGATTTCAACCATTTTACAGGTAAAAAAGCAACTGAAATCAATCATTAAAAAATGAAGGCACGTGAATTGTATGTAAAAGGTATACAATACAGGGGCCTTCTTTTTCCGAATTTAACCTAGATTATCTCGTTTAATTGTAGTCGGAAGAAATTTTTTGTTTGTCATTTCAAAGAGATTTTGTTTGCTCAATAAGACATCTGTATCAAAAGATGTTTAACATTCATACATTTCACTCCAAAAATTTATTTTCACTACGTGATATTATACCGCCGCACAGTGGGACAAATTTCCGATTTCGTGGTTAAAAATCCCGTTATGTGCACATACAAGTCTGGCGGATAGCACATTGTTTTCGTCTTTACTACATGTTTACATGAAGGAAATAATTTACAATCTTTCTTTTTGCCTCATTTGTTGTTTGGTATGCTCGTTTTTGAAATCTTTTATTGGATCATTAACGAGAGCGCTTCATCAGTAGTTAATGTTTCTTCCATTTTTGAGTGGAAAGCAGTAACATATTTAGCAGTTCTTGTGTACGATACGTCTTCCACTACTTTCGCGGCTTCTAAATTCCCTGTTGATCTAAGACTCATTTGTGTCGCATACGCTAATTCATCCGCTGTAAAGGTTTTCCGGAGTTCTATCAAAAGATTTAGAAGGGTGACCGGGACTACGACCACTGTTACTTTCAGCTGGAATATCTTATGCTGCAGTTTCGACATTTCCGGAGATTGGAAAATGTATTTCACCTTTCAGCCATTGTTCATTATTTTTAAAAACCTGACTGTCTTCCTCGCTGCATCATCATATTTTGATCTCAACTTTGTCATCGATATAGCTGTCATTTTCTTTAAATCTTCTGATACATGTTCAGATTTACCATATTTATCTGCGATGGCGCTTTCCAAGACAGCAATAATATGTTGAATATCTTCTTTCATATGATCTTTTATCATTAAAAACAGTCTTTCCTAGTCATGGAATATACTGAAAAATGAGTTAATCAAAATGTAACATAGATAATACCTAACATTATTAAAAAATTGTTACTTTATTTAGTTTTGAATCATTTAAAATAGTCATTGTTTTGCATGTATAGAAAATATATAATTTTATTTTAAAAAATTGTTAAAAATTATTGGCTTTTTATATGCTATTTTGTTTATTTTTATTTCCATTAACTTAATTATTCGTGCATTTAAGGTTATAGTATTGAAAGTTACAAATTATTATTACATCATAACATCATTTTTGTTATACTATTTTTGAACCCGAACATGAAAAATAAATAAATCTGTTAATTACTCAGAAAAAATATATCTTTCTAATCACTATTATTGTTGTTTTTAATGTTATTTGTTGTTACGAACGAAAAACGGGTCCTTGATGGGTCAGGTCTGGTTCTGACACCAGCCCTGTCGGATGTGGGTCGAGGATATTTTGGGAAAGGTGATATAGTGATGTACGATCACCAGATTAGATGACGAAGGGCCGTTTATTAACTCCACCTAAAATATTCCTTTGGCTTGAGGAACAACACCCGTACAGAGGCAACGGCGTGCTATATCGAACGCACGGAGCGCGCACTTAGATTTCCCGTCGTTCCGGACTCGCGACAGATTTCGAGCCCGTACTCTTCGATCTCGGTAGACCGTGCGTTAAGTTTGTACGTTGAGTTAAGACTGTCCTTCCTTGAGATCCGCCTCGACGAAGTCGACGGATCGTTCCGACGTTCCCGTATACGTTTGTTGTTTTCGCCCCTGGGAACCTGCTGAGCTTTTAGTTTTGCTTCCGAGAACAGGCCTTTGATGCCATGTAAATTGTCGAAGCCTGCAGGTTCCCAGCCGAAACGTGCTTACACTTTCCTGGTACGTTCGTGTCGAATTTGACGCAACTTCAACTCGGATTGCGCACCTGGTCTCACAGTTGAAACGCGAGACTGGATGCACGGTGTTTCGTTGCACCGTAACGCTGGATAGCCTATATTATTTCTTAATTTGTTATAATAATTATCAGCTAGCTAGTCTATAATATATGTTACAATATTAACTAGTTATAGTGATATTGTCTTTTAATCTTAATTGATCACGCGATCGGTTACAACCCGCCGGTCGTAACATTTGTATTGTGACAAAATAAGTAACAGATCTCCACTCTTACCCCAACCAGACACGGCATCATCCTGTATTCTGTCCTAAAATTTCCTATCTGACTCTTCTCCGTCGGTTACCGGTACCGGTAACCTCGCGCCATCTGTGCGAGTCCTGCGGAAGCTTCCAGCGGTCGCCTTGATACTGGAATATCCGCCATGACCGCCGGCGCCTTTCCCTTTTTCTTTTTGTCTCCGTCCCCCGGAGGACTGCGAGGTCGCGTCGTAGCGCGCTTCCACTAGATTCCTCCACATGCAGTGCCTTAGTGTTCGCCGGGAGTTCCCGACGCACGAACCACGACAGCTGCACCGCGTATCTTCTCTCTCTCTCTCTCTCATGTGACTAGGATGATGTTTCTCGCCCCATGCGCCGAAGCCGTGACGAACCAGTGAACTGGGAACGCGCGGAACCCTTTTCAGCGCTCCGTGCCCTTCTCCAGCACTGACGTCCAGGAGACGATGCTCGGTCCGTCATCGGACACCCTTGTGCCCCGGATCTCCCTCTCTCTCTCTCTCTAAAGGGAAGACGGATGATCATCGTCACCCCGCCTCTAAACCAATCTTCCCCGATGCCATATCTCACGCGGAATAAGCCGCGTTCGTGGGCACGCGCGGACCTGAAAAAGTACCGTCGCGCACGAGCGGCACCAATCTCCGGGAGTCTCTAGACCGAGGCACATCGACAACGCGTGCGCCTTTAATCGGTTTTCGGTGAACGTAAATTTCTAGAGTTTCTACCGTAAAATAACTGTTCCCGTGTTGTGCGTGAGTGCCACAGATCGGGGAACTGCAGTGCCAGTGACGAGCTACCCCGCCATTGGGGACGGGGAACTACGTCACCCCAGGTCCACGAAGAGATGCACCTCGTAGCAGCCGTCAGCCGACGCCACACCAGCCACCGTTCCTGACCCACAGTATGTCACATCCTGAGTAGTCTTTGCCATTTCAACCCCGGTCCGTACTTTGTTCCATATGGAGACGCCGGAAAAACCCGTGAATTTTCGAATCTAGTCTCCGGTCATTTTCCAATAAGCGCAGAGTGGCTTCGAGCCTACTAAACAAAGCGCCTGGTAATCGCGTTTTGAGCATCATTGCGTACCGTTCGATTTAGTTCAATAATTGTCGCGTTCAAGTAAATTTGTTATCTAGTACAAAAATATATTTAAGGATTTTGGAATAGAAATTTTGTCGAGAATAAATAACTTTATTTATTTGCCGCTTCCTGCCGGGTTATAGTATTATCATTATTATTGTTACTGTAATTATTGTTTTCCATTTGTCCACAAATGACAAAAAAAATTATAATATGGACAGTTTTATTTATAAAAATAAGCACATTTTTTCATAAATAAGTAAATCTGATAATTATTCAGAAAACATATATTTTTCTAATCATTATTATTGTTGTTTTTAATATTTATTTTATTATCATTATTATTGTTATTGTAATTGTTATTTATCATTTGTCCGCAATTCACCAAAAAATTATAATATGGACATTTTTATTTATAAAAATTAGCACATTGTTCCATAAATAAATTAACATATTATAAAAGAATGATATATCCTTTGATATGAAAAGATATTCATATACAAATAACACATATTTTTTAACCTACATTTTAGAAAATCTATCTAGAATAATAGAATGTAGTATAATTGTATAAACATAAATAAATGTAAAATTTTTATTATAAAATTGAATCGGACTACTTGGAAACTATTTAGTGAGTGAACAAGTAGTATTTTCCGAATAATAGATAACAAAAACGTTTGTACAGTCAGGTAAGCGAGTCCCCAAACACGTGTATACGAAGCGAAAGCTGGTGGGGAACGCGTTCGAATGGGGGGACACTGAGAACCAGTGTACTATTCATTGTTGAAAATATTCCAGACGGTTATAACAGAAACAAGAATTTCAGAAAAATGTACCGCTTTCACATTTGTTACGAATTAATTACTTATGATGATAAGTTTTACATATCAATTACTATCATAATACTTTTAATCATTATTGTTAATAAAGTATTTTTAATAAATTATTTAAAAAATACTTTTAATTAATCTAAGCAAGCTTTGCATCAATTATTAAGCGCAGCTAATTTTTGTATACGTTTTAAGCATCGATGTAATGAACAAAATCCAATAAGAATCAAAGTGGAATTCATTGCAATTTTTTTTCAAATTATTATTTTAAATCTGTTACGAGACAAATCATAAACTTATTTTTGTTGTTTATTTGTACTATCTTATGAGTATATAAATGCATAATTATGGTTTTATATATAGACAATCATACAGTACACACATTTAGAATGACTTTCCATTTTCAGAAATTAAAATAAGTCGCATTCCTGAAAAGTTGTCACTGTCTGAACGTTCCGATTATTTTCGGCTGTGAATTTGGACATGTGTGCTCGTGGCGAAGGCCAACTTTGAACTGACTAATCGCTCAGAACGAGCAGGTAAAAAGAAATTTCCTTTTACCTGCTGATGCTCGGATGATCCCTAAACTATTGTGACATTTCTTGGATGAAAATAAAAAAGTTAATTTTTCACTTTTGGCCAGCTTTTTGCGATTTTACCCCACTATGGGCCGGAATTTGCATTAACCAAGATGTACCGAGTGTAGGTCGCACGGTCGGGTTTATCTCTCTTAGGGTGCTTTGTTTAGATGGTTGTCCTCGCCGTCAGCTGTATGATTACGTGTGGGCGTGTGTGCGTGCGTGGGCGCGTGCGCGCCTGCGGGTTTATTTAATTTTATTTTTTAACTGACGATATGATTGCCTCTGCTTGCGGGAAGTTTCTGCATCTTTTTAGCCTTAGCTGACTTTGGATTGGTAAGTACTTTTGTCCGCTTTTAGACGTGTTGTATAGAAAATGTAACTTCATGATCATCTGTACTACATCTCTTTAAATGTAATTTTTCTGTGCCTTCAAGAATGAATGAATGGTAGAGCAATGTCCCAGATATAGTCTGGCACTCGTCAAAACGATTTTAAATTGTTTAGCGAGGAGCTCGTGGATTTGTTTCGCACTGAACAAAATAGTTGCATTCTTTACAGCGTCTTTAGCCCACAGGTAGAAGTCTTATGGAGTAAGTATTTGTTTTGCGGAATTCCTTTGCAAACCATCTTTCGACGCGAGTCGTTTTAAATTATCTGCTATTCCAGCGCAGAGCCCTTTACTATGCGGGCGAAAAAATGCCACTCTGAAGGCATACCAAAATCGTTATGATGATGAACAACACGTTTCCCCTGTCTGTTATTTCTTAATAATATATAATTTTTTAGGTAAAACTGTTTATCTAGATGATGTGTTGAACCAGGTTTCGGCCATCAGAACATACTACATAGACGAAATTAGTTAATACTAGGAATACTGGGAACCTATTGGCGAAGATAATGATTGCACATTAATATGACAAAGCTTAATATTATAATAATTTGTGATAATAATATGTTTAAAATTATACATCAAATATTATGATACCGATTTATAAGATTTATTAGTATAATGAATGATCTATAAAAAATAAAACTAATTTAGATTGTAAGAAAATCGATAAAATGAGATGGGTAACAAGCAATTTATAAATTTTCTGGAAAATTTTGTAATTGAAACATGAAAAATAGGTGTGCAAGAAAAAGATCACTAGAATGGAGGAATGAAAAATAATCGCAATCATCACACATTAATTAAACTTTATTACAATTATTTGAAATATCTATACAACGAATACATAATTCGCGTTACAGCATAAAAAAATGACGCACGTTGACTCAATCGATATATCATCGTTGATATAATATAAAAGTGAGCTGATTCGTTAATTTCAATAATTTGTTCGATCAGGTTATTGTATGAATTTCATAATATTTAAAGAATTAACGTATCAAATATCTTTTATTAAACTAATCTACGTTAATATTTCTATTTGATATAATGTTAACTGAGTCATTGAAATACTGATTCGTACAATGTTATTGGACATATTATGTGTAATATATATATATTGGAATTTCAAATATTATAGTTTAGGATTTTTTCCCCCAAAGAACTATCAACTTTTGGCAAAAATTGCAAAGGACAAAAAACGCATTTTGAAAAAAAAATCCTCTACATTTTGCTCACCCGTGTAAAAAAAAACATAATTTTTTCAAGAATATGTTTAATTTTACGTTTGTGGAAAAGTTTCCATTTTTGCGTAAAACTCCTTTCTTTTCATTTGTCACATTTCATGGATATAAGACTCACACAAACAAAAATATTAAACGAAAATTAATTTTATATCAAATAAATTACTTATTTTTATTTTCATAATCATGTTGAATGTATTGATTGTCCAGATCAGTGACATGTTGGATGAAATAATTTCTTATTAATTAAGTATTTACGCGGTGCGTTATATTTTTTTTTTACATACCATATTATTTTTGTTAAATTAATGTTTTTATTCATAATTAATAAACTATTTAGTTCTGATAATAATGGACATGGTCATCGAAACGTCAAAAAATATTGGTGTAAAATTATTTCATCCAACATCTCGGTGATCCGGACAATCGATGCATTCAACATGATTATGAAATATGTATTAAGCACCTATTATCAAATAAATTACTTTTTCAAAACAACTCATTCTTAGCATTTTCTTATAGAAGCTCATAGTTTTAGAGTTAGAGCGTCCGGTTATCAATGAATACGTCTGGTAACCGTAATGTGAATCTTGATGCTCGTGTGCACTCAAAAAACTGCTGCTCACTCAGCCTCGTATTTAAATGGAGAGGGTTCGTTCTTTCCAGTGGCGCTCACAGCGTACTCTCATGGTCGGTGCACCATTGTTGATACAGAAAGGCGGGATCCTTATTACCAGCGCACGCGCTGCCCTGACTGTATATGCGCGGACTTTTTTCCGTGTATGTTCGCGTGAGTTAGTCACGGTACTGGGATACGGAACCGCAAGTTCCGCAGTAATTCGCATCGCGGAAATCAACAAGATAACTGCAACCGACAGTGTTTCGAAAACAACACTCGTTCGCTGCCGATGGGACAGAAGGTTCGTCTTTCATTTCGCTTCTCTTAATAAAACGTGGTCTTTTGCTTCGCAATTTCATCAGAAATGTTGAAGACAATCATCAGCATTTGAAAATATTTCATGATTTGAGAATATTTCATGATATATTTGAAAATATTTCATCAGCATTTGAAAATATTTCAATCACATTTCTCTCTCTCTCTCTCTCTCTCTCTCTCTCTCTCTCTCTCTCTCTCTCTCTCTCTTTCTCTCTCTTTTGGTGAGTACGAGTACAGACGTCTCTAATTTTGCTCCGTACTTTGAACAAATTTCTTACCGACTTTGTGCTCTCCCGAGTGAGAACTTTTTTCAGGGGGTGCACCAAACTGTGGACCAACGCTTTGGCATAATTTTTAACCGGTGATTCATCTCGGTAGTCCACGGTGTACCATTTCTGAAAAACATTTAAGAAATTCACTACTTTTCATCGCGCACGTGTCAACGGTGATTATATCAGCTACTGCGCAGGTCCCTTACATAGTGGTGCCACCTTATCAACAGTTTGCAGTAACCAAGTATTTGTCTTCTGTCATCTACTGCTATCACTCTGAATATTCTACAGGTATGCGCCACTAATGCCGAGGCATAAAGCTGTGAAAAAATCTGCGGACAAAACTACTAATGATCTCGCGGTTTGTGCGAAATGTCATAAATCTGTAATTGATTACGTCAATTGCGATATTTGCAATAAGGCATTTCATCCGTCGTGCGCGCGTCAATATATTAAAAACAAACCGCAGTCAGTGTGTTGTGTGCGTTCCTTGTCGTATTTAATCGTTCCGTCTCCGTCTTCATCGGCTAATACTGCCACGTGCGATCTGTCCCCTCTCGCGACTTGCACGCCTCCCGCTCCCCTGAGCGCCTTGCCTATCGTTCGCCCGGTATTAACTCCGTCTCGACTGCATTTGACTACCTCGGGCAGTCCTCAACTACTATCCGTCTCGCCGACATCTGTCATAGTACCTAATATGGAACAACAACTTGCGCGGCTTATTGAAGCGGTTACGGCGCTTCAATCTGACATGACTGTAGTGAGAAATAATACAGATGCCATGAGACAAGAATTGTCTTCTTTAGCAGCTACTGTCCACGCGAATACCGTAACAGGCGAGGTGCTCAAGCAGGAGATACAATATTTAAAAAATACATGTGCCCTTGCGAAACCAACCGCGGAAATCATTATAAATGGCATCCCAAATAAATGCGCTCTGCCACACAATGACATCGCCTTTCGAGTTTTAACTCACTTAAAGCTACAGAGTTTATTCGGCGATATTCTGAGCATTAATAAAATAGATTTTAAACGTCCAGTAGCAAATCAAACATCTCCATCGCAATACTTTGCTATTAAAGTTTTATTTAAATCCGTAGAAATACGCAATTTTATCATTGATGCGAAACGCAAGCTCGGCGCAATAACAGTCGCTCAATTGTTCCCTGAATTGTCTGATGATAATGTAGCCCCTACGAAACCCGTCTATGTAAACGAATTTCTACCGTCCTCGATATACGCACTATATAAAAAAGCGAAAATTACGGCTAAAAATGCTGGCTATAAGCGTGTTTGGGCGCGTAACGGTAATATTTTCGTGCGTAAAGATGGAGGTATCGATGAGCTGCTGATTGCTACTGAGCAGGATCTTAATAAGATTGCCTGACTATCATCGATAAATGTTCCTGCTCAACCAATAAGTGTTTCTGCGTCTGTGTCATCGTCATCATTAAAAGTATCTTGTGTTAATATAAATTCTCTTCGCGCCGATCTTCACGATATCGAACAAGAGCTGTCAGATTGCACCACTGACATATTTGCGATTACTGAAACGTGGCTTACTCCGGACATAGATTCATCGTGTGTTTTTGTTAACAATTACAACTTCGTCCGTAACGACCGTGCGCTTCGTGCTGATGGGCAAGCACGTTACATACATGGTGGAGGTGTTGCATGCTACCTACACAAATCTCTTTCTTATTCGATTATAGAGTACTCAATAAACACCGAAATAAATACGCCGGAATATCTTTTTCTCGATGTCAAATCATCATCGCATAATCTTTTGTTAATTATTATGTATCGTCGTCCAGCGGGACAAATGTTCTCCGAATTTCTCCTTAAACTTAATTTGTATATATCAACATTTAAAAATATAATTATTGCGGGCGATCTAAATTGTAATCTCTTAGTAAATAATTTTGAATCTAACTACTTACGAAATATCATAAGCGATTATGCATTTCACTCTGTACCCTTTGGTCCTACGCACTTTTCTGGTGAGTCCTCCTCACAACTAGATGTAATTATCACCGATTCCGATACTAAAGTTAAGAACTACCGTAAATCTCCCTCGCCATGTGCTGCCGGCCATTGCTTAATTTCTATTTATTACCAAATTGATCATCTTAATAAAGTACCTCAAACGATATCTTACCGAAATTTCTCCAATTGTGATTTTACTTCTCTATCAAATGATCTCTCAACCAGACTTCGCCGCCAATTTCCTGACCAGCAAATCTTGGATTACAACACTAACTCATTGGCATTTCCTAGCGAACTTGAGACTTCTCTATCGTCATTCTACGATTGCGTTAACGATGTCCTTAACATACATGCGCCAACATGTACCAAGCGTATTACACGTCGTTCGATTCCATGGATTACGCCTAACTTACGCTCTAGAATTAGGGAACGTGACAAGCTACTTACACGCGCTAAGCGAATGCGAGATCCACAATTGTTAGAACAATATAAAAATTTGCGTAGAGAAATTAAGCATGCTATTAAAGCAGCTAAAAATCGCTACTTGAATGACCAAGTTCTTCACCATTCAACTCCAAACAAACTCTGGTCGTGTTTGCGGAGGTTAGGTCTTGCGAATGAAACATCTCAATCAGCTCTTCACCACTTTTTACCAGCCATTCTAAATCAGCACTATGCAGTCATAGCTTCGGCTCATCCACCATGTGACCTAGTAGCACTTGACTCTATTGTATCAATGTTCCTACCCACCACTCATCCCTCATTCTCATTTTCAGCCATCAGCCAAGCAGAAGTACTCAGTAGCCTAAATTCAATTTTAACTAAATCCCGTGGGCTAAGTCCAGATCATCTTCCTCTCGCTCATCTAAAGCAACAGTTCACTATCATTGCACCGTATTTGACATCATTTTATAATCTCTCTCTCTCTACTGGTATTTTTCCATCCATCTGGAAATCAGTATATATCATTCCATTAAAGAAAGTTCAGAACCCATCTAACCCCTCAGATACCCGTCCAATAGCAAATCCATCACATCTATCTAAAATCATTGATTCCGTCGCCACACAGCAAATTGTTAGCTTTCTCGAGGATAATAGACTGCTACATCCAAAACAATGTGGGTTCCGGAAATACCACAGTACGCAAACTGCAATACTTCACCTTTTCGATGACATCCGTTTGGCAATCGACAGAGGCTACGTTACCATCCTGGTGCTGTTCGACTTCTCGAAAGCCTTTGACTCACTGAGTCATTCAATAATTCTGACCTGCTTGCGTAACATTGGGTTCGAGGAGTCGGCGCTCCGATGGGTACACTCGTTTCTGTCCGGACGTTCCCAAGCGATAATTGGACTAGACGGCTACTCCTCGCAGCGTGAACATACAACGTCAGGTGTTCCACAGGGTACTAGCTTGGGCCCTATACTTTTTATTATTGTTATAAATACATTGTTCTCCCGACTCCAGTACTGTCGTGATTCCACCATCATATTTGCTGATGACACACAGTGCTATCTGTCAACTCCAATAAGTCGCCTTCATGAAACTATACGTCAAATCAATAGTGATATTGACGAACTGGTCCAATGGTCTCATGACTACGGGCTCAAGCTTAATGCTCGTAAAACCCAAGCTGTTATCATTGGATCACCCCAAAACATCGCATCTTTAAAAAGCATATCCATACCGCCAATCGTTGTAGGAACAGACGTAATACCTTACTCCGACGAAGTGAAAGACCTAGGCGTAATAATAGCGTCTGATCTCTCATGGAATCGGCAGGTCAACGCTATCTCATCTAGAGTTCACAACATCCTCTATAGGCTTAAATTTCGTGGCTCCTTCCTACCACCATCTATTAAGCTCTCATTAGTTAACGCATTACTTATACCTCACCTGGACTATGCTACACTCGTTATCGCGGATCTATCTGGCTATCTGAGTACTAAACTCCAGCGTCTTCAAAATCATGCTCTGAGGTATATCTACCGTCTACGCCGTGATGATAGGCTCAAGCCTTACCGAAAGAAAGCTAACTAGCTCTCCATTCCATCTAGAAGACAATACTTTCTTGGTAATCTCACTTATCAAATAATCACTTCTTCTCAACCAACATATCTTGCAGCCAGATTCATCCCCATAGATGACTCTTTGCGTCGATCGTCACGTTTGCAATCATCTCATTTCATGCTCCCTATGCCTCGCACTAACATCTTCGCAAGACCTACCGACCCCAGCATCATTTCGTGCGCAACTCTTCGCGACTTTATTTAGAGCTGATTCTAATTGATATGGGTGAACTTGATTATCTATTATTATTTTGTCGTATAATATTATTTGTAAGATTTATTATTTAAGTTTAGGATATACACGATAAGTTACTGCTAAAATGTACCCGTACTGCTACTTGCAGAGATAGTTTAGTAAGTAATTTTTTGTATCTGACAGTCCTGACCGAAAAATGTAACGGCAGGACTAATTGAAATTTGCCCACGGCCCTAGGCGGCCAGGGCAATAATAAATTGTCTTCAATCAATCAATCTCTCTCTCTCTCTCTCTCTCTCTCTCTCTCTCTCTCTCTCTCTCTCTCTCTCTCTCTCTCTCTCTCTCTCTCTCTCTCTCTCTCTCTCTCTCTCTCTCTCTCTCTCTCTCTCTCTCTCTCTCTCTCTCTCTCTCTCTCTCTCTCTCTCTCTCTCTCTCTCTCTCTCTCTCTCTCTCTCTCTCTCTCTCTCTCTCTCTCTCTCTCTCTCTCTCTCTCTCTCTCTCTCTCTCTCTCTCTCTCTCTCTCTCTCTCTCTCTCTCTCTCTCTCTCTCTCTCTCTCTCTCTCTCTCTCTCTCTCTCTCACTCTCTCTCTCTCTCTCTCTCTCTCTCTCTCTCTCCTCTCTCTCTCTCTCTCTCTCTCTCTCTCTCTCTCGGTATACGTAGACATGTATACAGGATTGAATACTACATCCCCCACTAGATTGGACATCGCAACTCGTTTGCCTTCGGTCAATCTTAACTTAAATAAACTATTGTCTTTCCGCATTCATATATACTCACAATGTCTTTGGGTGACTTCAAATAAAAGGGAATTCTCCCTCCGGGGCATGTTGGAATACCAACTTTCAATTAAGGGGTTATCAATATTATTTTCGGGTCATTTATATATTTAAAATTACGGAAATAACATTCGCCGAGCATAACATGCCAGAATTTTTGTAAAAAAAATGATTTTGTGGCAGAAAACCGTAAAAATTCTGCCTATTTTTACCTTGACAAATGAAGCTGTATTGAAAATATATGAACTTGAATATTACAAAATAATTATTGATCATATTTTGATGATATGAGCAGACAATAATTTCACAGATTTTGTTTGTGTATGCAAGTACAACAGTAGAAAAGTACAGAAGCGGACAGAAATTGTCTCTAAAAAATCAGATTCTGCTTTCAAATTTCTGCCAGAGTATTAAAATCCACTCTTTTCTAATCAGAACTACGTGAAAACTCTTGAATAACCTCCCACAAGACGTAATAAAACAAACTTTTCCTTTTTTCCAATAAAATTTTCCATCAAGAGGTAAAAAATCAACTGAAGCATGGGACGGTAGTGACATTTAGATATGAATTATGTTAAATTAAAGCAAACAAGTATTATAGAATTTTTGTTGTTCCAATTAACACTAATTGTACATAAAAAATGACATATCGGACATAAACAATTGAGCACCTGGATGCTAAAACCGGGCGCGCTCTGAAGGGGAAAAGTCCGGGCGCGTGAGACAAATCGGCCGAATTTATTCAATGAATTCCGTTGACTTCAACTCGCGATGTTTCGGAGAAAAATGCATTAAAAAATCTGAAATTTTCAGGGTATATTCACAATGCATTACCGAAACTGGTAGACAAATATAAAGTAATAAAATGTTAACCAAATTGTTAATAATAATTTATAAAGTTTACGTTAATATTTAATGCGAAAAAGTGTGTTAATGGACAAAAAGTGTCGAGGGAAGTTTAGAGTTGAATAAACTTCCAGTGAGACATTTGTTCCTTAGTGTTTCAAGAAGTTTTCTGGAAAATTTCAGACCAATCGGTTGTAAATTGGTTAAAATACAGATTATTTAATAAAGCGCACGGCGCCGTCAACGGCTGGTTTCCGTCAGCTAAATTACATAGCGGCTCCTCCTTACCCCTTCTACTTCCTCAGAGATAATTTTATGAATATTTTTGTTTTATTCCATTACCACACTAAAAATAAATCATATTAATAGTGTTTAAAACATTTAACTACTAAAATAAAAAAGTTACATAAAATGAAAAAATTTATTATTTTACTTTTTATATAAACACATTTTACAAGTTAAATTTTGTTAGATATTATTAATATGATTTATCATTAAAGTGGTAATGAAATAAAATAAAAATATTCACAAAATTATCTCTGAGGAAGTAGAAGGGGTAAGGAGGAGCCGCTATGTAATTTAGTTGACGGAAACCAGCCGTTGACGGCGCCGTGCGCTTTATTAAATAATCTGTATTTTAACCAATTTACAACCGATTGGTCTGAAATTTTCTACAGAACTTCTTGAAACACTAAGGAACAAATGTCTCACTGGAAGTTTATTCAACTCTAAACTTCCCTAGACACTTTTTGTCCATTAACACACTTTTTCGCATTAAATATTAACGTAAACTTTATAAATTATTATTAACAATTTGGTTAACATTTTATTACTTTATATTTGTCTACCAGTTTCGGTAATGCATTGTGAATATACCCTGAAAATTTCAGATTTTTTAATGCATTTTTAAGTCAACGGAATTCATTGAATAAATTCGGCCGATTTGTCTCACGCGCCCGGACTTTTCCCCTTCAGAGCGCGCCCGGTTTTAGCATCCAGGTCAATTAAGAAATATTTTGCTTTAAGAAAATAAATTTAAATTTGACGCATGTTTTTCAAAACTTTACCGTAATTTTTAAGAGAAAACAAATTGTTCTTTTTCAGCTTAGTCGGTTCTGAGACTGTACAAATAATGTCGTCTTCAAATATTTCCTTAAGGTGATTCGGCTCTTTAACATCTCTCTCAACTTATCATAGCACTGTCAATGTTAACGACTACTTTGTCAGCGACGTCTTTTAAACTATGTACTTTTGCAATATACCAATTGGGATTCTCTTCCGAAATTACTACCCAGCTATTTATCTGCGTATTCTTCTTGTCTTTTTTAGTTTTCGAGATAACTGGTTTTGATTTACACTGTTCTTTGGCTGAATATTTAGACTAAGATTTTTCTGTGACCGGTGTATGGACTTCGACTTTTCTTTCACTAAAGGTGTAGTTTGATTTAATTTGGGGCTTCTCGAATGGATCATATTTTGGTTTTTCAAGATCTTCTACATGAAGACAGCTACGTTTTCTTAAAAATAAAGTTTTATTTTCAGATTTCCAAATGACTTGGTGGATCTTGAGAGTTCCAACCGCAGCTTTTAATTCCCTTGGTAGAATTTTCTTAACTTCGTCGACGTTTTCTGTGACTATTTCAATGAGTTCTATATTCCCGTCTTCGAGCACATCAATAAACGATTTTGCATCTACAATATCAGCTTCATGAGCAATTTTGTTATCGGCTTTGGATTTAAGAGCTGCACCAATGCCGTCCGATGGACCTTTACCGTGCCCGGTTTCCCAGAAATTCCAAATAAGAGTACTAAGTCATATTCTGTAGCAAATTTAAATAAGAGAAAAAAGACAGACTTATTTTTATATTATCCTGTCGGGCCATCAGTGAACATATGAAGATTTTGTATGCCCATCTTTTTAAATTTGGCGAATAAAGGTTTAATGTGAGCAAATACTGCAGATGCTGTGTGACGAACATCGTTCGAAACACTACAGACTTTTCGGCATTTAATTTTCATCTAAAATATAATATACGCATGTATGCAACGTCAGTAACATTCTCGACCCTCCGTAATGCAGTGCCTGGATTTCAGTATTACATTTCGTTGCATAATTCTCGGAAAAATCGCAATTGAGGATTACAGTTGTAGAGTCAAGATTTTGTTTAATTTTTTTTTAATTTTCGTGTTGATTGGTAATATTAACTTGATGTATAAGTAAATCAGGGATCGAGTCATCCATATCAGACACAATTTGCTCCATGGTCTTGAAAACCTTTTGCTTAGTCATAGATTAAAGCTATATTTTTCTCCCTTTTTGTTGGTCCTTTCCTCGTCACATCTGAGTCATTGATTATCTATTGAATTTGTATTTTTCTTATTAACATTATTTCGTTTATTTCGAACATTATTACAATTATTTCGTGGATCTTCATGCATATCAACATTTATTAGAAATTTACCATTCCCAATAACAGTGCAAGTATACTCAAGTAAACCCTGCATGCTATTAGAATTATCAACATTTCTTTCGCATAATAAATTATTTTCGTATTTATCATTCTATTTTTCCAAATGAGAATCTATATTTATTTTCGATTTTTTAATTATCTCCAAACATTGATTTTTACCAATTTCTGATAGCAATTGTTCTTTTAATGATTCAATTACTGCATCGCAATTACTTCAACCACCACTAATAATCTGTACTATATAATTTGACACACTGATCTTGAAGGAGGAAAAAGTTTATTGAAAATGGATCCAAAATCGGCTTGCGGGGAAATTTCCACATCATTTCTACATTCAAAATCCGATTGAATTAAAATCGCAGCTGATCCTTTTTTAAAGATATGCGTATTTTTGTATTTTTGTTTTTATAAAGGGAAAATTGGTACTGTTATTTTTTATGAATTCGAGTTCGGGGTTTTGTTATGTTTTACCGAATTTTCTTTTTAAATTTCATCTATGTCAGAAGATTACCCGAACGATTGTCGATTTTCAGAGAGCTTTCGACTCTATCCCTCATACGCTTCTCTGGCGTGAGCTCCTTGGTCTTGGTGTCAGCGCAAAATTTTTAAGGATTCTTTCCTCAATGTATCAATCGGCCACTGTACGCGTATTATCGGACAATTCTGAGGCGCCTGATTTTAATGTAACAAAATGAGTCCTCCAGGGTGACATTTTAAGCCCTCTATTCTTCATTCTGTACATTTCGGATATTGTGGCATTTTTTCGGGAGAAGGGCGCGCGCGGAGTGGATGTTTCGCTCGTACAGGACTTGTTGATGCTGCTTTTCGCCGACGACCTGGCTATATTTGCATACTCCCCCGCGGATCTCCGCCAGAAACTAATTATTCTTTCGGAATACTGCTAGATAAATCAACTCGTAGTTAACATCGGCAAAACAGAGATAATATGCTTCAGAAAAGCTAGCCAGCTCGACTCGTAATCGAGGTCGTTCCGGTATAGAGATAGTCTGGTCAAGGTGGTAAGCAGTTATCGGTACTTAGGTGTTTTATTTTCCTCCTCGGCGCGCGGCCTTCAGCAAACAGAGGATGCAATCGCTAGGACCAACGCAGCGTCGGCTGCGGTATTGTCATTAATATACTCGGCAAAAATTGACAATTTGGAGGCGTATTGGAGGTTGTACAATGCGACGATTATTTCTGTGCTGCTCTATGCGGCACCGTTTTGAGCCCTATGTTACTTGGACAACCTGGAATCCGCGCAAGTTGGGTTTTTTAAAAGACTATTTAATTTGCCCAGAAATACCCCTGCTTAACTTGTTCGTTTAGAACTTTGCATCCCGCCCATAGCGGTAAAAATCCTTTCAAGAGCCACTAAGTGGGTAACTAAAATACTCAAGTTGCCGGATGACAGATTGCCCAAAATTTTGCTTTTGCGTTTGAAAGAGCTCGCGTCACAGGTCCTCCCTCAGAAAGCCGGCAATTGGACCGTGCAACTTAAGGCACTACTTGACACGGTAGAGGCAGACGAATTATGGAACAATTTTACTGCCGAATATTGGGACCAAACAGCGTCTACTATAGTCGCTAGATTTGCCGAGTCCTGCAGGAGGAAGGACCTTGGCCGCTATTTTACTTCTCAGTCAGTTCAGCTCCCGATTTACCGCCTCCTGACGGACTCCATCAATACCTTGTACCCCTCTCGTCTGCCTCTAGAATGTCTACAAGTAAAGATGCAATTAAGACTGGCAACTATCTACTCACGTTCGCTTCTAATCTCCGGACACCGCTATAAGTACAATGCGACATCTATTTGTACCCTGTGTAACTATAATGCACTGGAAACGTTACTGCACATTTTGTCCGAGTGCCCGCTACTAGCGTCCACTAGAGGCGAGTTTTCGCACGCTTTGAACTATCGACCACTGCGCACAGCCGGTTTGCTGTGTGCTCTAATTTGCATCATTGATATTCAGTCCGTGAAAATATTGCACAAATTCGTTAAAGCCAGTTTTATCCGAAGGTCTTTCTTGCAAGGCGAATAGATGTAATATATAATTTAAGCCACTGAACATCAAGGATAAGATAGGAAATTTTATTTTTAAGCGCTATTTCTTTTTGTAAAACTAGGAATCTTTTCTATGTATATATTTGTATCCGGCAATTTCGAAACTCTTCTCAATGGGATAGTCATTCCCTATTTATGAGCATAACGATTACTACTACTACTACTACTACCCGAATGATATGGGTCATCTAAGCCCATAAGAAACTTTTCTGGTATAATGTTTCCGAAGACAATTTTTGTACCACATGGAGCACATACTTTGCTTCTATTCGCATTGTGAGAACACTTCTCATTTGGATGGCTCATTTTTCGCGTAAATCTTTTCTTTTGTTGTTGTTGAAGATCGAATAAAATATACTACATAATTCATAGAATAGACAACAAACCGAAATTACGAGTATTAAAATAAATAATTAACGGCTTAGACCTACCAATTGCATTAGATGTTAAAATGCCATAGTTTGGAAATTTCATAAACATTTCAAACACCTTCCATCGTAATCGCTCGGATTCACAAACGTTTAGGCCTTATCGAAATATTTCAACTAGTAATGACATACGAACTAAAGAAAATTAACAACGAAAAAAGGTAATAGAAACAAGGAAGGAAAAATTATATTCATCAACTATAAAGTTGATAAAATTTCGATTTGACAGTGTAATAATTTTTCTTTACTAAAATTGCATAACATTCTTACATAAGCAAATAAAATTAGCAACTATTTCTTTTTAATGTTAAGGTTGTATTATTACATATCACATAAATATTCACACTTATAGACTAACCTAAATTCACTTATTTTCTTCTCACATACGTCAATTTATTTTTCAATGTCTATAACACAAATATCAAATTCAATATGATATTAAACTTTTCACAAAAATTAATGTCTTTTCGATTTCATTATAACTAATCAGAATCGCAAGTCGAAAGTTTTCACTAAAGTAACCTGATTTTATGTTTTTATAATAATCACTTGTTTTAAAATAGATAACATACTCAATAATATACACTAAAAACAAAAAAAAATATAATTCTCCGCATAGATTTTTATAATAAGATTTCGCATTTTGTATATATAGACATGCACAAAAAATGTATATATAGACATGCAAAAATATATATATATATAGACATGCAAAATATATATATATATATATATATATAGACATGCAAAAAAATATATATAGACATGCAATAAAAATATATATATAGACATGCAAAAAATATACAAACAAATAAAAATTATGAAATTAAAAAGATACATGCGTGGCGTTTCGTTCAATTCCCTCCGCATCTGAACTCTTCAGTGAGGCTTTGGCGGAAGGAATCAGCCTCAGACGCCCTAACTACAAACTGATACTGAATTCTGATACCCACATGCATGATATTTATGGAGAACCCAGGTAAGAAAATTACGAGATTTTTATTAATTAAACAGGAGAGGTACACTATACAAACGGGCTGAGATTTGCATTGAACCTTATACCAAACGTCGTCCAACATTACTTGCGAGAAACGGGAAGCTGTAGACGCTCGTCTGTCTTGCTAGATTCCAAACTCTAAACCTTACAGAATTCATCCGTAATTATTTCGTGCGGATTGAATCGATAATTAATTAAATTAATCTGAATTACTTAAATGAAAAATTCAATTTGTCACTCGAGTAAAAATTAAACATATTTGACGAAATCGTATAAACATGTGTATAGGGTAGCTATACTAAACAGTTATATGAACTTTGACATGTTTGGGTATAATAAAACTTCGAATTTAGCAATTATAAGCGTTTTACGTTGGTCCTTGGTAAGGCGAAAAGTAGATGGCTATTGTATGTGTAGATCCGCTGTTGGTGGATCATCACTGTCATTAGGGATCTGCCCCGTGCAGAATTCAGAGTGCAAAATTTTTTGTTTGAAACTTTCTTTATAAACTGAGTTTAAAAAAAAACATTTTTCTAGTTGGGGGGGGGGGGGCGCTGATGACCCATATCATTCGGGTAATCTTCTGACATGGGTGACATTTAAAAAGAAAATTCGGTAAAACACAACAAAAACACGAACTCGAATTCATAAAAAATAACAGTACCAATCCATTCATAAAAACAAAAATACATAAATACGTAAATACATAAATAATATCTTTAAAAAAGGATCAGCTGCGATTTTCATTCCAACCGATTTTGAATGGAGAAATGATATGGAAACTTTCCCCGAAAGCCGATTTTGGATCCATTTTCAATAAACTTCTTCCTCCTAGAAAACTAAGTAGAAGCACGAAAATAAGCGATTTTTGAACAATTTTTTTAGAGGTGATAAAAGAATCGCATCCATTTCAACTTTGGGCATACTTTAATTGTAGATGTCAAGTACTAACAATTTTGTTTTCGTTTACAAAAGAAAATGACGGCGTTACAGGCTTCGCAATTTGGCGTCTTTTGCGCGAGGTGGAAAAAGGCTGCCATTGTCACGTTTTTTTTAGCGGTCTGAAACAAAAAATCAAAAAATTTTTCGATTACTTATGAGTTTAGGCGAAGGATGTACCTATAAGATTATTAAAAAGTGCAAAATTATAAATTTGGTAGGCATTTTAATTAAAAATTCAAATTTTCGACTATTTTTTTAACACTTTTTTACCCCAAAAAAGTAATTTATTTTCGCGATATTCTTATAACTTTAGGTATATCCTTTCGATAATATTATAGACTAAAACCTTCCCAAATTTCAGCCTGATCGATCAACAACTTTTTGAGCTACAGTGGCAGCTGTTGTTGAAAATGCAGTTTCGAGATAATCTCGTTTAAAGTTTCAATACGATAAAACTATTAGTTTTAGTGACATACAGCTCAATCAGCAATTCCAGGCCCATACAATAATCCTTCAGCTTCCTCGAAAAGTTGATTGTTTTCCAGTTCAAGTTGTTCTCGGGCTGTACGAGCTTCTTTTGTCTCGGAAATGCTCATTGTGTTCTGGGTGCCAACAATGATTCCCAGTGTGTTCATTATTCGCAGGATGGAAGTGTAGCCTTCATTAAACACTCCGGCAGCAATGTAGGCTGAGATCTCGAAGACCGAAGATGATGATTACGAGACTCGATTCAACATCGTGCTTGTCCAATTAATAACGTTTCAATGCAATACAATTTCATCTCGTCCACAAGTTTTATTATAACTTGTAAGCTTAATATTCTTAAAATGAACGCTGAAATATTCCCTTATCAGCAAATGTAATTATTTTTGTATGCACTCATGGCATTTCACTCTTCTATGAATGATTAAATATGCTTAAAATTTCATATATCAATGCAAAAATATTCTCAGACAAGCAAATGCGCATATATTTCTGGGCTTATGCTTAAAGTGGAGCATTAATTTTTCCATGCCGCATTTCATCCTTACAAGAGTGATTTCGATTGATCTAACAAAACTCAACATTCTTTAGATTAATGGAGATATATTCTCTGATCAGCAACACAAATAATTGTTTTGTCATAGCGAACTCTGTGTTTCAAATATTCGGCACTGCGTTTCAATCCTCCGTGAATTATTCCTTTTGACCTAAATATGCTTAAAATTTTTCAAATTATTGCAGGAATATTCTCTGATCGGCAAACGCTATTTTTTTGCTATTTTTGACACCTCATTTTACTCCAACGAGAGTGATTTCGGTCGGTCTAAATGGGCTTAAAATACTTTAAATATTACCTGATGGGCAAATGCTGATATTTTTTGCCCCAGTTGAATCAAATTTTGAAAACCACCAAAAACAAACAAAATAATATCCAAGCTCTTAAAAAGTATAATTCTTTTTCACGATACATCAAACATAGTATTTAGGGTGTTTTTGGTTGAGGATCCAATATGCCGAGCTTGGATATTATTATGACTTTTTTGTAGGTTTTAGCAACCTTAGGGGTGGCTTCAAACACAAAATCTTCCTCTGAGCATATATACAAAAATACGCATCTCTTATTTTCATGTCGCTTTTGAACTATGCGTGCTAATTATGCAGCAAACTCTCAATCGCAAATCACTATTCATTAATTGCAAATCATTAATCATTAATCGAAATTCCTTATACATCAATCACAAATTTTCATCAGTATTCTGGAACGTTAAGGATAACAACACACCTATTAGAGGTAGCTTACTGACTGGTTTATTTAAAAAAGTGAATAAAGTCAAAAGAAAGTTAATCTAGGTCGAGACAGCAGCCGGGTATCTTCGGCGCGGTCATCGACCTTGGCGCCGGTCTAATAACGGCGGCAGTTCCAGCGGCTTCTGCGATCCGGATTGTTTACACGGCCGATCCGGGCGTTTGCGCTCTGCGATGGGTTCGGTCGTTTGCGTAGGTGGCACTTTATTTGACGCTATACGGCTCTGCACGACACCTTCGCTGGCCGATCGCGAGATTCACGGTGGCGGTGCCTTCTACGGCCTACCTCGGCGACGCCGCGGTTTAACGTTTCCTTGACTCCGATCTCCGGACGGCGGTCCGGGAGTGGGGGAATGTTCGCTATGGGAAGGTTCGCGGTTCTCGCCATCTTTCACGTTGCTCGCTGTAGGAGTACCGTCAGGGACGCGGTAGGGGCTTTAGATCTTTGATATGGGGACGGGGATTCCTCCGACTGTCCGGGTCGTCGAGCTCATGCACGAAAGGGGAGATGACTCGGACGATTCGCTGGGAGCCGTTGAACATTGCTCCAATTTCGCTGGGAAGTTCTGCGCCCCCGACGAGAGGAATCTGACGCGGCGCAGGACCAGTCGTCTACTTTATTTTCGATATCCCTTATTGTAATACTTGGCTTTAGTTTTGTTCTGCCATGAACAGATGGGAAAAGTAATTCGTGCGGAATGATGACAAAGAGGCAAGAGCATGGAAATTTCGTGGGAGTGAATTCCAAAAATGAATTGCAGTGATCCAGAATGAGTGAGCATAAATGTTGGTGCGTGGAATAGGAAGTGAGAAACTAGATGTTTGAGGCCGCATTGACCGGCGTATGGATTCACTGATGGGATGAGCTTATCCGCCAGATATGAAGGCTGAGAAGTGGTAATGATTTGATGCATCAGGTTACCAAGAAAATACTGCCGCCTCGACACTACAGTAACCCAGTTAGCTTTCTGTCGATAAGGCGTTAATCTCTCATCGCGCCGCAGACGAAAAACATATCTCAGAGCAGCGTTTTGAAGGCGTTGCAATTTTATATTGAGATATGCAGAGATATCTTTGGCGACGAGGGATGCATAATCGAGGTTTGGGATGACTAGTGAGTTAACAAGGGATAGTTTCATGGATGACGGAAGGAAAGCCCCACGATATTTTAACATGTATAAAACATTGCGAACCTTAGATGAGATCGTGTTGACATGGCGATTCCATGTTAGATCAGACGTAATTATCACACCCAGGGCTTTTACCTGGTTGGAATATGGTATTACAATCAGACCCAACAATAATCGATGGTATAGTGAGGTCACTGATGGTAGCGAGCTTTTGCGTAGCGAGATGAGCCGAGTATGATAGCCTGAGTTTTGCGTGTGTTTAAGGTAAGGCCATAATCGTGGGACCACCTCAGAAGCTCGGCAATGTCATGGTTTATATTACGTATCGTATCATTTAGACGACATATTGGAGTCGATAAGTAAAATTGGATGTCGTCGGCAAAGATGACCGTTGTATCGCAGCAATATATTTGAGCCTAGAGAATAGAGTATTTATAACAATAATGAATAATAACGGTCCCAAGCTCGAGCCTTGGGGCACACCAGTAGTAGTATCCTCTAGGTCGGATGCTGAGCTATCAAGGCCAATTATTGCATGCGAAAGATTTGTCAGAAAGGAGTGTAGCCATCTCAATGTTGATTCCTCGAAGCCCATGTCTCGGAGACAGGTTAAAATTACTGAATGATTCAGAGAGTCGAAGGCTTTCGAGAAATCAAATAAAACTAGTATAGTGGTCGCTCCACGGTCTATACCAAAACGTACTTCATCCATGAGGTGTAACAAAGCGGTCTGGGTACTGTGAAATCTACGAAATCCACATTGTCTGGGGTGTCCGGGGAGCAAGAGAATCGATGACTTTGGAGAGTTGAGGGGGATTGATGGTTGGACGAGTGTCCGGTGGACTTAAAGGATTTGATGTTTTCTTAAGCGGTATGATATACGATGATTTCCAAATGGGCGGGAAAAATCCAGAAATGAGTGAGATATTGAAAATAGCTGTTAAATATGGAGCAATGGATGAAAACGGGGATTTGATATGCACTAAGGGAAGATGATCTGAACTAAGCCCACGCGATTTTTGAGCAACTAGATTAAGACTATGTAAGATTTCATGGTGATTAATTAGGAAAAATGTAAATGTTGGGTGAGAGGTAGATAATGGCCGCCGAATGATGTTATTGAGTGTCGCTAAATCACAAGACGGATGAAAGGATGATATATGTGCAAAATTGCGATTTAATACAGTGGGTGAAAAATGATGGTGAGCAGATTGCGATGACTGGTTCGCAAGACCTAATCTTCGAAGGCAGGACCAAAGTTTGTTTAGACTAGTTTGCTGAAGCACGAGATCAGCTAAGTACCGATTTTTAGCTGTTTTTAATACATTTTTAATTTTTCGACGCATAGTTTGATATTGCTGAAGAAGACGCAGATTTTGTAATCGTTTCGCACGAAGGTACATTTGTCCAGTTCCTTAATTCTACTACGCAGTTCAGGCGTGAGCCATGGAATAGCGCGATGCATATACGGTTCATAACAAAGGGCGCGTGTAAATTCAAGACTTCGGTAATACAATCATACATAGTATGAAGATTTTCCAATAGATCTTCAGATTTCAAATTTGCTAGGGATACAATTTAAAATTGCGAATTCGTACTGAATACTGCTGAGGCAATGACCAGCAGCAATTGGAGTCGAAATGTAGAAAAATTTATGATCTTATCGGATGAGTCAACAATCATAACATCTAATTGCGAAGAAGAAAATCCTGAATGATGAGTAGGTCCGAAAAGTACAGAAAAAAGGTCCTGAATAAAATCCTCAAGATATTTAGAGCCGAATGTATTACCTAATAAGTTGCAATTTAAGTCTCCAGTTAGAATTATGTTTTTGTACTTAGAAATATAAGCATTAAATTTACCTAAAAAGTCTGCAAAAAATTCCCACTGAAGGCATTGATAAATAACAATAAATAGCATATTCTTGGAAGAAGATTTAATACCCAGAATAAGATATTCTGGGGTGTTAATACTGTCATTTAATGAGCACTCTAGTACAGTATACGATAAAGATTGGTGAAGGTAACATGCGACGCCTCCACCTTGAATGAAGCGAGTCTGCCCATCCACACGAATTGCACGATCATTTCGGACTAGATTATAGTTTTTAATCTGAACACACGAAGAGTCGACGACAGGTGTCAACCATGTTTCAGTGACTGCCATAATGTGTGTCGTACAATCCGATAATTCATCATTTTCTACATCGTGCGGGTGGGCACGCAGCGAATTAACATTAAGACTAGAAATTTTTAATGAAACCTTAGAATTAGACGAACACATTTTATTTTAAATAGATTTATTTGGAATGCTACACTGTGATTGTCAAATAATCTTACTGAGATCTTGTTCTGTAGCAATCAACAGCACAGGAACGACACCATCTTTACGAACGAAAACATTTCCATCTCTCTCCCAAACACGTTTGTAACCTGCATTTTTGGCCGCTAGTTTTGCTTTTCTTAGTAGACTGTACGACGATGAGGACAGGAACTCGTTGATGTAGATCGGTTTATCCGCGTTACTTTCATCGGATAGTTTCGGAAAAAGTTCTTGGACAGTGACTTTTCCAAGCTTCCGCTTAGCATCCACAATGAAATTACGTACTTCCACGGATTTAAAGTGGACTTAAATGCCAAAATACTGGCCAGGGGCAGATTGACTAACTGCGGTAATACGAAGGCGATTGACGCTTGAAATCAATTTTTCGAACCGAAAGAACATCGTTAAACAGGCCGGGTAATTTTAAGTGTGTTAGTACACAAATCATAATATCATTGTACGTCAAAGAGCAACGATTAGAGATGCCACTTATGATGAGATCCGCCGTTGGTCGTGTAAGTGCATTAGCATGTTTAATAAATTCCACCTCGGCTCGAAGGGCATTGCACGCACTGGTATTCTGCTGCACCGTAACCGATAACGCATCAAGTTTGTCACATGTAGCTTTTGTATCGGATTTTACGGCAGCAATCGCTTCCATTAATTGGGTGAACTGACTATTGTCCATGACAGTTGACGGCGCTCGAACGGGCAAAGTAGGCAATACGGGTTGAACGATTATTCGCTGTAAATTCAGCAATAGAATTTTGGCAGCCTTCATCTGCGGGTGCGGGTTCAGGATTGGTTGCAAGCTGGTGTAAGTGGTAACTTTATAAACTCCAAATTTATTCAGAAGTAGTGGATCTTCTTACAACATATAAATTTCACTTAATCCTAAAACAAACGGAGTCGCACTGCACTTTCGACGCGTGATGGGCCATGCGAGTGGGCCGCACAAAGTCAAAGATCAGTCGTAAGTAATCGAAATACCGAAATAATAGTCCCGATTATTCGACCGGATTTTGGTGAACGTAATTCACTACAAAATAAGAAGCGGATGCGAAAAATTGACGAAGATAAAGCGGAGCACGGTTCGAGCATGGAGATCACGCTGCCGATGCCGGAAATCTGACGAAAAGTCCGTTTTCCAGGAATCAACGGGTTAAGGAACCAGTGGATAAGATCCGCAGTTCGATTCCTGGAACCGCGAATTTCAAAAGTCTTGCAAGTCTTTTTTTTATAGCGGCGCGCCCAGTCGGTAACTATAAGCTGATATGCGCGCTTAAGCAGAGATGGCGTCTCGAGTACCGTTAGCAAGCCATCGAACTTGCCTCGACTCATGTATACGCGAACACGGGTAGTACCGGCGAAAAAGGGGGATTTGCCGAAAGTATTCCGGAAAGTGCTATTACCGATCTTTGCGAAGAGTTCGAGAGAGAAGAAGAATTAGGCAGCGCAGCAGGGGATGATTTGCGCGCGGCTGCAGTGCTTGCGACGGTAAGCGACGGAAGGAGTAAGTGCGACAAAGAGCGCACGCAACAGACGAACTTCGATTTCCCGCGAATGAATAATAATCCGCACGTCTCGTGAAAACACTTGCCACACGAGAGGTACTGTACGAAGTTGATGACCGATTTGTGGCACTTGGCACAGATAACGTGTTCGATTGCGTTTTGTTCCGGGTAATTGCTGCTACGCGTTTTCGGCATTCGTTTGCATACTTTTTCATCAATCAGTCCGATGACAGTTAATGCATGAAGCAGGCGGCCGACATGTTTCCTCAAGTGATTTCAGGAGTTGCGCAGTTGACACCCACTTCGAAGTCACCGTTGACAAGTGCCCGGCGAACAACCGTTTGCAAATTTTCAGGTTTCCTAAAAAGGTACGCCGTAGACTAATAAGACGTTGGCAATTGATAAAAAATATGTCGATGAGTTTGTCCGCAAATTGTGCACCTACTGAAAATGTTTCTCGCTCGGGGGATTAAATAAATCTTGAGAATTTTGCGAAAATCAGAGAGCAAATTATTTCACGTCAAGTTCGTGTACTCGCCAGAAACACAGAGAGAGAGAGAGAGAGAGAGAGAGAGAGAGAGAGAGAGAGAGAGAGAGAGAGAGAGAGAGAGAGAGTGAGAGAAAGAGAGTGTGAGAGAGTGAGTGTGTGAGTAAGTGAGCGAGTGAGAAGAAAACTGAATGTGAGAAAATGAGTGTGTGAATGAAAAAGAGAGAGATAGATATACTAAGAGAATTTGTAGTGATTTATGTATTCGTTTCATTAATAGATATTATTATATGTACTGTAACATTCAAATTCCAGTAACGGAATTATGCAACGGAGAAAAAGCTGAAGTCCATGTAAGCACTCGTAGTGTGAAAACATAATAAATACAATACAATAATGTAAAAACTATTTTGATCTACATGAAACTCGGTACTCGGTGGTTTTTGGGGTCGCAGCTTACGAATTATAAAAAATGACTTGATTTGCATGATAATCGGAATATACTATATGAAAAATAATTTGAACTTTTTTACTCCCATTTCTATCTATCCATGTGAATATTTAAATTTAAATTTCTTATACCTATGTAATTATATGAATGAAGATTCAGCTGTAAGTCGCTACACCTACATAATCGTATGCATATAAGTTTGAGGTATGAGCTGCTACACCATCAAAACCAGAGGGAAAATATTTTTAACTTTAAAATCATACACCTACATCTACGTAATCTTATCATAGAACTTCTACAATGTATTTGAAATGCAAAAGCACGTAAACCGAGGAAATCATAGAAAAATATTTGTCTGAAAAACTCTAATTTGAAGGAATGTTTTAGTACAAATTTTAACCATTATTCAATTAAATGTATATTTTGTTTCTTATCCTGAAAAAAATGTATTTTTTAAACAATTTGTATTGCAAAATGGACATACGGGTTTCTAGTAGTAAAAAAATACAGACAAAATGAAGGATAAAGTCAGTTGCGTTTTATTTCTCGGTCAGCTGATTGAAGCGCAAACACGTCGTCACGAATAAAAACATAAATAAGAAACATTCTATCAATACTCTTTTTTATTCCAAGCGAAAAAGTTATTTTTTTAATAATTTCTGATGTAAAATGGACATACGAATTTCTACATTTTAAACACGTAACTAAAGAAAGCACACTCTAAATATTTTTCTGTTATGAATTATCTCATGAATAAACTCAATCAAAAAAATTTGTTAAGAACAATTTTCTATAAGGGGTCGTTTCCACGGGGTACTTTTTCACGTTTACGCTTACGTTTACGTTTAGTGAATTTCGATATAATCGTGAATCTCAAATATGTCATACTGCGCCTTCAAATAATTACCAATCAGAGCACTTCTTTATAAGTGAAATTGGTATTTTAACCTCGATATTTTGAGATTCTCGTTTTATATCGTGTTTCAGTAGACGTAAACTCAAGCGTAAACGTAAGACGTACCCCGTTCAAATGACCCTTAAAGTTCAATTAAAACCTACATTATGTAGCCAAAAAGACTTTATAAATTAAGCGACACATATATCAAAGCGCAAAATCAAAATAAATTTTCGTTAATATGTTATTCTTGGAAGTAGGAGAGAAGTAACGATTTTATAAAACAGTGGATATTTACAGGGGAACATTTTTCATTTTTGATCTCGATGTAGATGATAAGTGGCTTATGCAAAGATAATACCAATATTTGCAAATAACTCATAAAATCCTTCTCGCTAGTGAATTCGGTTTCTCTTTGTTCATATGCGGGGTCACAAATGCCTCAGTTATATTTGCGTACTGTGCTCATTTATGCGCACACTGTAACTCAATAAAATCCGTTTATGAGATCATGAGACATTTGGTATATTTTCGTCTTCACTTGGATTATAGTATATTTTGGTGACATTATAAATTGCAATTAAATATTTTTTCATCCCTTTAACATTTTTTGAGGTTTCGCTGTGTATTTGCCAATTTGCACGACTCTTTCTCGTATAATAATGCACTATATCGTTGTTCAATGTAACGAGTTATGTGAGTGATTATGGTCTAACCAAAGTACTAACCGTCATGGCTCTTAAATCGATTTTCTGATTGAGAATATACAGAAAAAATATCAGTTCAATCCAAACGAAATTTCTCAACTTTGGAATTATTTAAATTAAATTTTTTTGCCACGGATTTCAAGATATTGGAGCAAGGTTTATAAGGTGCGAACTAGGTTTGAGAAAAAATACGCAGACTTTTCATTTTTCGGAAATCGTATCTGAAACTTCTGCCTATTAAAGAGGAATGTTACCCAAAGGATATTTACATCGATGATGTCGGTGCACGTTTCAAGCTACAATCGTTCGTAAATCCTACTGCGAGAAGAATTTTTTTGCTAATTTCCCCGAAAAATTTAGAGGGTATAAATGACGAGTAAATTCTGACGGTAAGTGGGGGTATATGGATAGTGCTTCAAATCAGCAGCAGCTCAAACAAGGATGGTCACAGGATGAAAAGAATTTTGCAAAATCTGATTTACGTATTTTCACAGTGTCATATGTTCCTGTTATTCTGAACAATATAAATGGAACAGTTGTATGGAGAAATACAAAACCATCTTCCACAAGATTATGGAGTTCAATAGAGTTTCAGTTTTTGAAAAAAAGGACGAACTTATATTATATAAATACAATTATTACAAGAAGAAAATCTCAGAACTCAAAGCAACTGTCGACGTACATATTGATTAAATAGAGTGCAAGATTCACCATATACTTTATCGTACTATGATCGATGGAAAAGTTTGCAATGTATTGACAGAGCAGTTTTATAGAACAAATTGTAATATATGCAAAGCTACACCAAACCAAATGAACATCTTGCAAAATTTGTCGGCATTGCGGGGTTCAAACGAAGAAAATTATTTTCGGATTGTCTTCTCTTCACTGCAAAATCAGATTTATGGAGTGTATTCTACATCTCTCCTATAACTAAGCTTTTAATAAAACCTACGCTTGATGATAAAAAATTGAAGGATGTTCGTAAAAAGAAAGCTGTCTTGTCAATTTTATTGATGATATATTTATTGATGATATGATTATAACAATAGAGTGTTTGGTCCACCTATTGGCTGGTTCTCAGAAGAGGCACAAGAAGCTTACGATAAGATTTTTAAAGATGCAAAAGTCCATCACAGTAGACTGTTCTCCAGACAGCAATGTGACAATGATATTATGCATTATATGCTCGTGTCCTGAGATGCATTTGTTGGCAGCTTCCGAATTGTTCAGAAGAAGTCTAGAATAGAGCTTAGTGAAGAAGCAAAGTTGCTGCTTCAAGAAGACGACGAAGGAATTTCAATGTACTTTTATATTAATAATTTTCTTAGACTAACCGACTAAAAGCAATTAATTAAAAAAAAAACAAATACCCAAAAAAAATAAAAAAATGAACCGAAATCTTACTGTAAACCTCTGCGTGGTATGCTCTGGGGTCGCGAAATTTGAAGTTCAAATATTCATATGTTAACGTACATTTGCGTGCAAGACTGTAAAAGTTAAAACTGTTTGTAATGTGGTTGTGTAGGTCTTGCAGGTTACTCCTGTAATAAATATTCATATTATAGCTGTATGGCATAGGAGAATTTTCTAAAACTGAAGTCAGATTCGTAATCAGCAACCTGGAAATCGTCATGATTCTCTCCTGCAATAGTTATTTGCAGGAGATATTAAGCATTATGTTACTGATATCATTATATTTCATCATATTTCACGTTTTAGTTGGCGATACTGGCGCCATCTCTGCAAATTTTGAAAATGATGCACTACATTCATATTCAATAACGTGAACTTTGAAACTGTATGAAGTTATTAGGAATTTAATAGTTATTTGTACGAATTATTAAACATTTCCATATATACATTGGCACTGTTTCATCGAATTTCATGTTTCAGTCAGCGACACTGGCATGAAAATTTCCAAAATGATGCAGTAAATCCATAATCAGCATCATCAAATCTATCTATCTACCAAATTTCAAAAAATTCCATGCTAAATTCAGCTTGCTAGACAATTTTGGCGGCACATTCTTCTGCAGAATACTACCGGGCGTCGGGGGAGAGTGAGGGGGTTATGTCACTGGCTTCTTCGGGATACGTACGGACACGGGAGCGGCGACGGCCAACCTATCGCGTCGCCTCCCTAACCTTGGCGCGTACGCGAACGCAGGAAACGTCGAAGGGAGGGGGTCGATAAGCTTTCTTCTGATGAGCGGCAGTTTCTAATTGCCACTCAACACACAGCAGATCCGAAAAATCGCGGACGAATTCTTGTTCGATATATTTCGCGAGTCCAATACGCAGGTTCTGAACACAAACGTCTAGCTGTTCTTCGAGAGGAGGGTGAAGTAAAAGTGAATTGCACTGGCTGCTCGACGCAACTAGTTATTCGCGAATGGGGTCATCGGGGCCCTGAGTGCGAAGGGCGATTTCCCTCTTCACGCTCGATTCAGGGTTTCTCTGACCGAACGCGTCGCGGAAGAATTGCACGAATCCTGCGTAGGTGTACCAACTGGCACATTCCGCACGGCACCAGATTACGGCGAAGCCTTTTACCGCCTCTGGTAGAACAAGGAGAATTTCTTCCTCGGTTAATTTTCGGTTTATGCCATGTTCAATGAACTGCTGCAGGAAGTCCTCCGCGTCCTCTCCATCTTCGGCCGAGAAGCGGGGGCCGTGCGTTCACCAGTTGTCCATTGCACTTTTGCCCCATCGTACCCCTGACTGTAAAGTTATGATTAAAGGGGTAACGCGACTGTGGGGGCAGCTCTACTCCGATACTACGAGATTGCGGTTGAGGATAAATCAAAGTCTGGGGGAAAATTAATGCGATGGAATGGGGTGCGGGGAAGGGGATTTTTCCGGTGGATCTGTTTGGTAATAAGGTTGAGGGTGGATGGTGATTAAAAGGAGGTTGTGGATAGTTTAGATGAGGCTGTTGGATGTAGGGTGGAATAGATTGGTGGGGGTAAGTGGCATTCGATTGTTGGGGGAAGATGCCTGATAAACTGGCGTTAAACTGTTCCCTCTGAGGAGGTCCGCATAGCAGTAATGGCCGCCTGCGACAAGCTGGACATCGTCGCTGACAACACCGTCGTCGTCGTCGTTAAGGTAGCTGGAGTGCTCGAGAGGGGGGGGGGGGATACGTTGATCGCTCCCGTACTGTTCATTTCGCGAAGCGAATAGGATATACGAAAAAAATACAAAAGGAGAGACGAAGATTCCGAAAACGCTGCTGGATGGGCAAAAATAAAAAACTTAAGATCAAAGTATTAATAACAAAAATTAAAACGAATTCGGCGGGAGGTAGCGTTCTACCTTACCGGCTGCGGCACTGTTACCTGCAAACTGAAGGACGAGAAAAACAGTTAAAATGAACATGCATCCATGTTATGTAATCATGAATTGGAATATTCTTATCGCTAATACAATCAGGAGGGGAATGGAGGGATAGGAAAAAGAATCAATACAAATTAGCCAACAATTATTGCCAAAACTCACATTTTCAAATTGATTTCAAAACTATTTCACGAATTATACCTAAAAATTAAATTCGAAAATAATTTTCCAAAATCAGAATTATTCTCGAAAGCCGAAGTTACCTTTTAAAATTTTAAATCTGAAATTATTTTCGAAGTTATTTAAAATTATTCCAAATTACATATCACAGCTAAATTCCAAAATTTAAGACATTATTCAAAGTGTGGCGAATGCATTTTTATGCATCACCATTGATTTTGCATTATGTTATTAAACTGCAATTGAAATTACCAGTTTAAAGGTCTGGACATAAAATGTTATTTCAAATAATTCGAGAATACTTATTTATATGGAATTCTTCGTATTATACGTCAAATTCCGACAACGTAAACATTATATTTAAATCACTATTATTTCGAATTTAACGTTGAGCTAAAAATGTTAAATTAATCAATACGTTTTATTAACACTTAAAGCTGTTCTGTCAATGTCATCAGATATACTAATAATAAGTCATGTTCACCATATTATGGAAACCTATAGCTAAATTTTAAAAAGATAGATTAATATTTTTAGCCATACAAAAGAGTTCTATTGCGGCTACTATGAATTTCTATTTTAATGTTAAAAAACATTTTAATGTTAAAAAAACCATGATCCTGGAACACCATAATATTTCTTTCATCTTAAAGTTTTTTTAAAACTTATCTATTAATCAGTCGTTACACGTAGTACCGTTTTAATTATTTAACATAAATTATTTCATAAGACTTAATTTATGAATTAAGTACTATATTTTTATGATCTAGTTTTTATGTTGAATCTTAAAGCGTGAATGCTTCATTTTTTATTAGTATCTTGTCATCGTTTTTTTTAAGGATTTCTTACACTAGATCGTAGTCAATTAATCCCTACTACTTAATTTTTACCAATAAGGTTAAACTTATGGTCGCGTACAGCATGTAAACATAACGCGATTTTCGACTCAAGGCACACAGTCTAGGACTTTCAAAGGCAAGTATTTAACAAGAATTAAGTAAGAGCAATCCAGAAAGGGGATTCTACTGAAAGAACTCAGCTTCCCTGTTGGGTACAGCGGTTCTTAATTCTATTTAAATACAACGGATTAACTCTTCGTGTTACGAGATTGAAACAGTCCTTCTCAGGACTAAACTTTGAAAGAACTTTTTTTTATTTTCAGCATCGGTATCTTATTTAAAATACGTCTTCTTGAAGCAGATAGCCACCCCTATGGTAGGCAACTGGCATCGCTCTAAGAAAATTCAGTCCATATAGAATATAGAAAACGTAGTCCAAATTTGAAGTTTATTTTTTAATGTCTCTTCTAAATATTAATTTGGTTCGACGGAATGTTCGTGAGCGGGGGCAAAAGCGAAAATTTATATCAGAAACTAATAATGAATATTAGCAGAAAAGAATATTAGAAAAATAGTATATAGAAATCCTAAAAAGACTCACTGGGTAAATTTTAAACAACAACTCAGTACCGATATATCTCAGCTACCCTTTTCGATTAAAACTCCTGAGAAAATTAATCATGCTACGAATTTACTAACTAGGTTAATTTTAAAAGCATATGAGGAAAATTGTCCTTTCAATTCTAAAACGGCTAATAGGGATGTCCCATGGTGGACGCCTGAGATAAGTAGGATTAGAAAGGAAACGAGAAAACTTTTCAACAAAGCGAAAATCACTAATAATTGGGATGTTTATAGAGCATCACTCACCAATTACAATAAACAAATAAAAAATATAAAAAAAAACAATCTTGGAGAAACTTGTGTGGCGAGATAAATAACACCGCACCAGCGGCCAGGAATCATAAGATTATGACAAAAACACCGTGCAATCCACTAGGGCTACTAAAAAAACCCTGATAGTACATACACGGAAACGGAGAGTGAAACGCTATTGTTATTAGCGACGACACACTTCCCAGGCTTCTGCATTCAGGACGATATGGTAAAAAACAGCGGTGCCGAGGATGGACTACGAAGACCGCCTAACACTGACTGGAAAAAAGCGAATAAATCTTCAAACCAAACTTAGTAAAGTGGGCAATTCGATCCTTTGAACCTTACAAAAAAGAAGGGGAAGATGCTACTAAAGCAAGGATTAGAAATAATCTTACCAACATTATTGAAAATCTTCCGAGCAGTCATGCCTGGGGACTTATACCTGAGGTGTGGAGATGGGTAAGACTGGCCTATATGCCGAAGGTCGGTAAAAAAGACAATGCCCATCCAAAGTCATACAGACCGATAAGCCTAACTTCATTCCTACTCCAGGCAATGGAGAAAATAATCAATCAATATATCAGCGAAAAATACCTGAAAATGAAAGTAAACAAGCTACGTAGTGATCAACATGCTTACCAGAAGGGTAAATCCACTGAAACAGCGCTGATCAATCTAGTAGACAAACTTGAAAAAGGCAATAGAGGACAAGGAAATTGCCTTACGTGTCTTCTTACATATAGTAGGTGCCTTTGATAACACATCAACCAAAGTTATCCTGGACAGACGACATGGAAAGGAGTCGACTCAACCACGATAAATTTGATAAATCACCTCCTATCAAATAGGAATGTAATTTCCAGTCTACTAAATGCTACATTGGTAATGAAAACTACCAGAGGTGGTTCTTTCAGAGGTGGTTGGAGGTGTTCTTTCACCCCTATTATGGTCAATTGCTGTAGATAGCCTGCTGGTGGAATTAAGTGAAGTCTACTTTGAAGTACTAGGTTATGCGGACGACATTGCCATCTTAACTAGAGGAACCTGCATAACACCCTGGCAACTAGAGTACAAGCTGCTCTAAAGATCGCGGGTAGGTGATGTCATGAAAATGAGCTTTCAGTAAACGCAGAAAAAAACAGTCATGATCCCCTTTACTAGGAAAAAGAAAATGGGAAACTGTAAACTGCCAAAGCTACTGGGCAAAACCATCCCATTGGCAAAACATGACAAATACCTTGGAATCATCTTAGACAAAAGCCTGACCTGGAGTAAACATTTAGACTATGCCTTATCTAAAGCGAAAAACGTCCTCGTGATTATCTCGCGCATGGTAGGTAATAAGTGGGGACCCCAAATAACCTGCATAAAAAAAACTAACCTGCATTCAAGGACAAGCTTGTCGGTTGATAACTGGAGCATTAAACTCAACTCCAACAATTGCCCTAGAAGCACTACTAAATATGCCACCGCTCCACCTGCAGGTGAGAAATGAGGCAAGAAGTGCGATGTACAGAGTGCACATGGGAGAGAACAAGAATTTGTTATCAAAGAGATATAGCAACCTCAAAAGGGAAACCTTTCGGAATCCGATCACGGGAATGCCCACTGACGATACTAAACCAGAGCTTGGAGAAACCAGGCTCTTTAAAGTCGAACCACCTTCTAGGGAGCGACCAATGACGAAGAGACCGACCTAACAAGAACCTTACTGGTGTGGTACACTGATGGCTGCAAAATTGGCGAGTGGAACCGGGTATGGTATATTTGGTGCCCGCCCACAAGTAAAAATGTCAGGAAGTCCCGGACAAAATGGAAGCATCTTTCAGGCAGAATTAATGGTTGTCAGGGAATGTGTGCAAACTAATTTGGACAAAGGGTGCAAAGACTGTACTATCAACATCATAACAGATAGTCAAGCCGTGCTAATGGCTCTGGAGGCATTACAGGTAAGCTCCAGACTAGTAAAAGACATATTTGCCCTAAATAACCTGGCTCAATACAACAACAAACTTACCCTAAAATGGATAAAAGGGCAAACAGGAAATATGGGAAATAAAGAAGCCGACAAACTCGCCAAGGCAGGTGCCAGTATTAAGTTCATTGGCCCTGAGACTGCTTTGGGAATAACTACTAAAGTAGCGAAAAAACTACTTAAACAGACGACAATTAGTGAAGGAAAGAGAGCTTGCGGTACTTTGGAAACCCCAAGACATGCAAGATCACTGATAGAAGGCTACAACAAAGTTAAGGCCATGGAAATCATCAACTCCAAAAGACATACTTCAAAAGCAATAATAGCCCTACTACAGGACACTGTCGACACAACAAACACTCACTCAGGACGGGGCTAACAAATACCGCATCCTGCAGATTCTGTCTTGTTGAGAACGAAACTCTGTACGCTTATTGACATTTTGCATAGCAACCTGTCAGGTAAGATACATGATTTTCGGAAAGGACTTTTTAATACCTGAAGAAATCAAGAACTATTCATTCAGTAGAATTCTAACTTACACAGGGAAGCTGAAACTATTGGAAGAACTATAACTTAGCTGAGGTTGCCACAATAGGATCGCATAGATTCGCAGTGGCCAGGCTCAGAGGCCTAACCGTTTAAGAATATATAATAACGAATACGAATTAGATTGCGAATTATATAACGTTTTTGATGATGCTAATTTACATGTCATAACTATAAAATACACCTCAGATTCTGTTTGTGCGAGACGCTCAAAAAGCTCGTATGCTTAAATTGTTATTTGAAGCGGCATCTCTGACTTTATGTCGAAAATTGACTATCGAATTTGGAACTACTTGTCAATAACGAACCGCTTAATCAGCGATCGGTCGTGGGAGGCGCGAATGTAGCGGATCGCAAAAAGTCCAATTTCTGGCAGTTACTTCGAGAACTTTGTCCGAGTCGAAAGCCAATTTCGAAATTTATTTTTTGCTATCTGCGAAGCGGTACAATTATTAGTATCATCCGTCCGTTATTATTCGCGAATCTGCTCGTATAATTCCGCTACATTGCTTCGTGCGAATAATCAACCTCGTATTTATTTGTAAAGATCTAAGTTGAAACAGTGAATTTTCCAACTAACCTTACGGTTCCGCCATTTTGCGCGCCGCGTGTAATTCGCACTGTATGCAGAACCATATTAGGAATAAAGTGTTTGTGTTCTTTGCATTTTTTAATCTGCTGCTTGTGAGCCTTTTTCTGGTGTACCTTGTTACTCGCCGCATCCAGCATTTCATTGGGCATCAGGAGTCGTATCACTGGATTTCGTGCTGGACGAAACATTTTTGACGACCGTGACAGGACGAGTTTCATGAGTGATAAGTGGCGTGTCATTTGAATTCCGATTGAAAAAGCGACCGCGCTGCAATGCAATGGTTTCACAGAACACGATCATCTGATTGGGTCCTTGCTAGGAAGCATCTCAGGGCCAAAGTTCATTAAGGTTCGACTCTTACTTCTCCGCCGTTGCACGTGTCAATTGGAGCTGCACCGCCAACAAAAGTGGGTACCTCAGCCTCTTTCCTCGCAGCGAACAACGCTCGGCTATTTCCGCAAACCTCGACAGGAGTCGAGCCTGCATCGTGATGTCATGGGAATCACGCCACACCGGCTTCTCCCTGCGTCGCCCCTCTCCGCATTCGCATCGTGTGTGTTTGGCTGGAGCCGACACCGATTCAAGTTCAGGAGTGTATTCCTGCACGCCGCAATACGTAGGAACGTTAGCGAGGACGCTAATGTGGAAGTGTTGTTCCCTTTCACGCACTTCAAGAAGGGTCTCCCCACCGCTTCATCGCAGGCAAACTGACTGCCTTTGTCCACCGAACGACGCGTGTCGAAATTGAAGCACCTGACATCAGCTGATACGCTCCTGACGTGCTACTTCCAGAGGTTACTCGCAATTGCCAAAAACTCGTATAGATCCATTTCAACGGGATTTTCTCCTAAAATAGTGCCGCGGCCAAAACGCGGTGACGCACAAAGTGATGAGCATCACGAATTTGTGAAGCTAGTTGCTTCGCAGTACAAGCACCTGAACACGACGAAGCGTGCTGCAGCCGTCGTGTCAGCGGCCGATTGCATACTGAAACGTGCAATTGCCAGGAAAAATTCTCTGGAAACGACTTGGAAGCAGATACAGAAGGAGGATAAAGATCTTCATGGGTTAGTCGAATTGTCAGATTGAGAAGCTGATGCCTACTTCGCGGAAGAATTTATGGACACGTCTGAAGAGATTTACCTCGACACCCTCGCAACGCTGAATTCTGTCATCAATCAGTTGTCACTGACTCAAACGAGTGTATCATCGCCATCTTCATCGAATGTTGCTCCAGCACCCGCAGAACGTCGACGCACGCAAGTACCGCATGTATCAGTTCTGCGTTTTTCAGGTCGATATAGCGATTGGATCAAGTATCGCCATCACTTTTAAGCTCTGCTCGTAGATGATACGACGATTACTCCGTTCGAGCGATCGTCGCATCTTAAATCAAGCTTTGAAGGCGATGACGCAAAAGTTTTAAAAAATTTGTTCGTTACCGCCGAAAACTTTGATCTCGCGTGGAAAATGATATGCGACCAGTATGAAAATAAACGGCAATTGTTGTACACGCATCTCGCAAATTTGTTTGAAGTGAACGCGGCCGCGCCAGACGGATCACCAAGTCTTACAAACGCAAGATATCTGCTTCATACGGCGCAAGAAAGTGTCGATCCGCTGCAAAAGCTAGGTCGGCCAGTTTCCGACGATGTTCTTGTTTTTCCGATTTTGCAGCGGATCGACCGCGCATCGCGTTAAGAATTCGATTTTTCATTAAAAAACACAGAAGATACGACGTACGATCAGTTGCACAATCATATGACGTCGAAAACCAACAGCAATTGCCCTGTGATCAGCGCGGCGCACAGTCGCTCTTTCAAGTGAATGTATCCTGATTAGGGATTCATACTTGGAAGGGTGACTATTAAAATAAAAAAACGAGCGTTGCGCCCGCTACGGCAAAGATAGAAGGCCGATTGCTGAGTGGGAGACACAGCTGCTTTACCATCAGAGGGTATCCCCTGATGATAAAGTAGTTCGTCGACTGTATTTGTCTGGGTTTTCCGTAGTTTTCCCAGACCCCAGTAATGGGGGGACTGGCTCTGGGTGGGTGTTGTCTTGCACTGTCATGTAGTGTCTTGTAAATGTCTTGTAAATGTCTACGATTCTCTGTCCGACCTATCCACCCGAGAGCCGACCCGCGAATAAGCAAAATAAATGTCATTAAAGCGGGGGATAATTCCTTTCCTTCATCATATCCTTTATATGACGTCGAAAAACTACACCGCAGCATCACGTCCGCAATGCGCACGAAACCGACCGCGAAAATACAGTCGCATCATGTAGTTGCGAAGCGGCAAGGTCAGTGTAAAGCATGCTCCGGAGCACATCAATTATTTCAGTGTTCAAAATTTTGAAATATGATGTCAGTCAACGTCGTGATTTAGTCAAACAAAGCGGCGCTTGTTTTAACTGCCTTTCCACGCAGCATAGGGCATCACGCTACAAGAGTGAACGCACTTTTAAAGATTGTGGTGTCAAACATTGCAACTCGAAAGTGCAACAGAATCGCAGGCATTTGACAGCTCTGCGAATGAAACTTCGCCGAATTCGAATTCCGTGGACGCGAATTTACTTAATTCGATAGATATCGCGCATTTAAGAATCGCGCGCGGACTTGCGCACGTGGTTTTATCAACGGTAGTTGTAATAATAACAGCGCAATCGAAGCGAACCGTGCTATTACGAGCTTTACTCAATTCGGCATCAACGCACACGTTGATCATGCGTGAAGCTGCAAACGCGAGAATTTCCTACGTCAAGCGTTGTAACCGGTGTATGTCGACTGCCGCCGAATACATACAAAGCCGTTGTTTCAGTAACGATAATGTCCGCGTCGGATTGCACTAAAGCATTGAGTACCGACTCAGAGATTTTGGACTCGCTTACCGAGTATAAACCCAAATTTAAACATCCGCTCACGCAATGGCCACATCTCGCGGACATTGAGCTAGTCGATCAGTGTTCGACTAATGACGCGCCGATTCACATGTTTCTCGGAGGTGATCTAATTCCGTATGCAATGTGTGACGGAATAATTCGAGGGGGATTGAACGAGCCGGTCGCGATGAAAATGATTTTTGGTTGCATTCTGGCCTGCAGAACCAACACAGACGCATCGTCAGTTGAAATGGACGAAATATGCACACATCATCCGCACGAACGATGCAAACTTCACTTTCAGAAAACGCACTCGCGCGCGCCGGACGGTCGGTACTTTGTACGCATAAAGAATCGCGATCTTCCTTCACTCGATATCGGACACACGCACGACCGCGTCGTGCACACACACAAATCCATTGAGCGTTGCTTAGCCACGCAGCCCCTAGAAAAGAACGCATATCACAAGTTTATGTCCGAATACATGTCGCTTGTACATATGCGCGAAGTATCGCTCCTGATCCCGGTGTTCAAGCAGTTTATTTACCGCATCACCCAGTAGTGAAGGCTGACAGCACTACTACGAAAACGCGAATAGTATTTAACGCTTCTGCAGGATCATCTAACAAACGTTCGTTAAATGACTTGCAATTAACCGGTCCAAAATTGCCATCGGATTTGCCCCTGCTGCATTTACAATGGCGCATGCATCGGTATGTGTAGACTGCCGATATCACGAAAATGTATCGCCAAATTTTGATCGATGAAAGCGGCATCGATCAGCAACGCATTTTATGGCGAATATCCAGACGTCAATCAGACGAAGAAAGCTAGGATCCAGATCACTGAGCTTCTAGCAAAAGGAATGTTCGTTCTTCGAAAATGGGCAAGCAACTCTGTGAGCCTACTCGACGATATTGACGGCGGGGAGCATGGGCTATCGTGCGACAAAACTCTGCAAACAGATGAGAGTGTGAAGGTACTCGGCCTTTCGTGGCAGCCTTCCACGGATACTTATAGATTCATAATCAATCGTGACGCAATGCCTAAGACGTCGAAGGAAATGTGATTTGGCATATTGTGCGACTTTTAGACCCTTTAGGATGGCTCGCACCCGTAATCATTATTGCAATAATGATTATTCAGAAACTGTGGACACTTCCTAATGTCTGGGACGACCCCCTGCCGCCGGATTTAGATATCGTGTGGCGTGAATTCTACGATTGTCTCCCTGAATTGTCCAACATTACGGTGCCTCGGTGGCAGGGGACCTCGTCCTGTTGCTCTTACGAATTGCATGGATTTTCGGACGCGCCCGAGAAAGCGTATGCAACTGTTGTATACGTTCGAACAAAGTTAGATAGCCACGAATGGCAGAAGCACCTTTTGATCGGAAAGACTCGCGTTGCACCGCTAAAGAAGATCACAGTTCCTCGCCTCGAACTTCGCGGTGCAGTATTATTGGCGCGACTATTGAGTCAAATTCGTGCACTTGCCTCCTTTTCAGACCGCCTAGTTTTTTTTTTGAACAGACTCGACCATTGTATTGGCATGGCTGAACGCTCAATCCTCACGTTGGAAAACATTTGTCGCGAATCGGGTGGTTGAAATACACCATCATTTGCCCGATGTAATGTAGCATCATGTCCCGGGTGTAGAAAACCTTGCACACCTCTCATTGCGAGATGTTTCTAGTCAAGACATGACTAAGTCTTCGTTGTGGTGGCATGGACCGACTTGGCTCACGCAACCACCCGTTCCTATGTCGTTCCTCCACTTGACGCAAACCCAGATCTCGAAGAAAAATCCGCTCATCAATCGGTCAGGACTCATCACACTGTTGTAGAATCAGCCGGATATGATGAAATTTTCTTCCAATTTTCTTCGTGGTCCCGGATGTGTCGAGTTTTACCGCGTGTGATCCGCGTGTTGCGCTGATCAAAGCAGTGGCGTCAGCGAAACTGAGTGTGTATTCCAAAATCGTACGCCGATGAGTTAAGACTTAGTAACGAAACGCATTTTTTCTCTTGTGCAGTTGCACGCGTTTTCGGTTGAATTATCGATATTAAATCATAAGTCTCCGCAGTCTGATTTGCGCCTGCCAAAAAAGAGTCCTCTACGGCGACTTAATCCGTTTGTTGACTTCGATGGTTTTTGCGTGTCGGAGGTCGACTGTCATTGGCCCAATTGCCATTCTCGACCGCGTTTCCGGTGATTCTGCTAACCGTGCATATAGCGCGATTGCTCACAGAGCACGCACATATGCAATGTCTTCATGGATGCATTACACTGACGCTAGGCGTCTTGCGAGAGCGAGTGTGGATTCTCCAAGCACGCAAAATCGTTTCACCGGTTGTGCACACGTGCGTCACTTGCGCACGTTATCAAGCGAAATCCGCGACCCAACTCATGGTATCTTACCGTCGGCTCGTGTAATCCGTCCTCCCTGTACGTTTCATTAATGCGGAGTCGATAACGCTGCACCCGTCAAGATACGCTTGGCGGGCGACCGCGGACATAAGTCGCAGTCGGCTTACATCGCAATTTATGTATATATGGCATCGCGAGCTATCCATTTAGAAGTCGTGACCGACTACACGACCACCGGGTTCCTCGCTGCGTTTTATTGCTTCTGTTCGCGTAGAGGCGTTCCGAAAATCGTCCACAGCGATTGTGGAACTAATTTCCAAGGGCCCGATAAGCATCGCGCTATTCTCCCCTACGACGAACTTCGAGTGCGCGCTGTCAGGAAGGCGTGGAATGGAAATTTATCCTGCCGGCCGCACCTCATTTTGGAGATTTATGGGAGGCAGGGGTACGCTCCATGAAGCGACACCAGAAACTAGTGCTTGGAGTGCAGACCCCAATGTACGAAAAACTTAGTACGTAAAGTATTTGGAGTGCTCTGAAGAAACTAACCATGTATTAGGACCAATATTTTCAAACACATTTAATTCCGTGGAGCAGTTTGTAACTATTGATACTTCTGCAGTTGATGCAATAGAACGAATACGTTGTTCTAAAAATGTCAAAATTCGTCTACGTACGAATCGACGAATGGACAATTACTAATTTTTGTAATTCATGCATTAAAGTTAAATAAATATTTTTATTACTATTATCAAATTCATTTAAAAAAATCTGTTATTTGACAAGGATCGTAACTTTATGGAAATTTGTGTTCTCTTTCAAATTCCTGTAAATAGATTCTGTTCCTATTTATCACATTGTATTTTCAATGTGAAAATACCTTTTGTAGAACCACCATTACTACGAAAAAAGTTAGTTTCTCCAATTATTACTCTATGGTCAACAAGCGTACCGATATTGTTGAATTAATTACCGCTCGGAGACAGAAATTGCTGGGAGGAGAGAAATAATAGCTAAGCTATGTAAATATGGACGATAGGGATTAGGAGGATTAACGATCAGACATATAATGGAATAATATATTAGAAATAAGCTGGAGGCTTTCCTACTAAAGGAAACGATAGAAAGCTAAAATCAGAACCGAATAATCCCTTAGAAAAATAAGCACGAATGACTTGTTTATTACCCTCGCGTATTCAATTCTGCAAAGGTGAACAAGCGAGTTTGTATTATCCAAAACAAAAACAATGGTCAAGGTTAAGCATTGTTGGGAGCAGCAATCCGTTACATTTTACTTTAACGGGTTTAAATTTATTTTTCAAAATCCAAATTAATTTTCAAAATTGATTTTAAAAAAACCATTATAAAAATTTAAAACATTACAAAATTTTTAGACCGCATCAGGCATCAATTTTCACAATTAAATTTTTGAAATGGGAAAAAGGGGAAAGGGGATGGAAAACTAATCCGTAAAATTCACAGGAAAATTTGTCATCAATCAATTTTATTAATACTTATATATATCCGCACAGTGTATATAAAGAAAAATGGGGGAACGCGAAAGAAGTTCGTAGAGCCCGAAAAACCGCTAACATAGAAGGAATGAAAAATCGCAACGGAACAAAAAATTGCAGATCCTGCAAACTGTAAAATCCCGGCGAGTTCCACCGCACTCGCAACGAACTTCGCAAACTCGAAAGAAAATAAACAATTTATAATTTGTTTAGGTACTAAAAGCTGGCAGAGCACCTATGGCAGAATGGAACCAAACTAGCATCAACATTTGTTGCTCAATTGTTGTTCAAATGTTGCCCGAATCTCGTATTTCTTGCTCATTTGTTACTTAAAGATTACCTATATTATATGGGCCCCCACCACTTGCTTCCGATATTTAAAAAAAAATAAGTAGGTTCCGCCAGCTTGCACAAAAGCTGGCAGAGCATAAGTAGAATAAGAGAAAATCAACAATCAATCGAGAAACAAATATGCCGCTAATTGTTGCTAATTTGCTGATAAAAGATTACCTATATTATATGGGCCTCCCACTAATTACGTCCGATATTTTTAAAAATGGTGGAGCATAAGTAGAATAACAGAAATTAAATAATCGATAAAAAAAAAACAAATACGCCGCTAATTGTTGCTCATTTGTGGCTAAAATATTACTTATATTACATGGGCCCCCACCAACAATATCTCAACACCGAGGTATCTAAATAATTCGAAATTATAATAACATTCATGTTATATTAACATTAACGTTTAGTATTTTTTTTGTCAAGGATGGAAGGACCGATGAATATTTTTAACAATATCCAGCCCTAAATTCGCAACTGCAATATTTCATGAGCCTTAACACAGACTTAAATAATACCGACGGCAGTGCATTTAAATCGCTCATAGTTTTTTACGCCACTACATTTTCTTGATCTTTTTGGGTTTATTACACGATGCAACCAGTAAAAACGGGGAAAATGTTATCTTGTACTTATTTTCCGCACATTTTTGGAAAAAACCGCGAGTTTTTATCTTTTTTTTGTTGCTCAACTAGGGTCTCCGGAAAACCCTTTTTCGACTCAGCGCTTCCCACAATAGGGGGGTGCTATATATTTCGCTAATAATCTCGCATTTGAGATATAATAACTCCATTGCGGGAATCTACATCCATCGGCTCAACAACTTACTCGGATTTATCCATAGCCTGCGAAAGTAGAAGCTTCGGACCACCACTTTTTTTTTTTTTTTGTCGGCGTGATGGTCGTTCGGGCTAAGGCGTCAGTCTTAGTCCGCCCGAACTGAACGTCGCGAAGGTCCCGAGTTCGAATCCCCGTCCGTGCAATTTTCTCTGCTTATGTCCAGTGTGGAATAACCGGGGAACTTTGCTGGGCGAAGGTACGAATTTGGGACCGCTGCCGACCTCCGTCGGCAGTTATCGGTACCGTCAGCGTCTTATCCGCGGTCGGTACGTCGTGGGTCTTATCTCGGATAAAGATGGGATAAGCCCCGCGTCGTACTCGCTAAGGCGCAGACCGCCGAATCTGCTGGTGGTACCGATATTGGGGAGGGGGGACTGGCTCTGGGTGGGTGTTGTGTTGTCCTGTTCCGTCATGTATAATGTCTATGTGTTGTCCATCCTATACCTCTCCACCCGAGAGCCGACTCGAGAATAGGCATCTAAGTCATTAAAGCGGGGGAAAATTCCAAATCCTTTATCCTATCCTTTATCCTTTTTATCTTTTTTTTTTTGAAAACGATCGATTCTAACCAGGAAAATGGTTTCTTTATGCAATAAACTGCTACAAACGTGTTACTGATATTTGTACTTGAAAGAGGGTAGTTTGCTATCAAAAATTTGTTCCTACGCATATAAGCCTTTCAAAGTCGATAATATCTGTAAATTACGTGTTCTACTTATATTATCATCACGGTGTACTTTATTTGATTCCTATGTCCCTCGACAATTTGTTAACTCATATACTCAAGGATATCGGTGAATTTTGATTATAGATATTATGCGATAATACAAAAATTAAAAGTGGCAGAATTTTTTTTACATTTTTTACCGGTTTCAGGTGAAAATGTTTACACAGAGGGTTTCGGGGTCTCTGAATACGAATGCGATATCAGAATTGGAAAATTAAAATTGGCGGATTCAATTTAGCGGAATTTTTCATATTTTTTTAATCACTGTCAATTGAAAATGTCCACTCGGAGGTTTTTGAGGCCTGGAACAAGTTCGGATAAATGCGGAAAAATTATATACAGATTTTTTTGAGAATTAATTATATTCGACGGAAAAAGATAAGAAAGAAACATTACTAATCGAAATATTTGAATATTTTTTTTGTAAGAAATTGAAACAGTGCATTATCGATACAACTGAAGAAAACCGGTTTGACTTGAATTATAATGATTTTGAATTGTTTATTGACATCCTTAGTTATCCACTTTCAACCCTAGGTTGCTGCAAGCTAGTGATAATTGTTGCTAATAGAGTGATAGAGGATTTCTTGTGTACAAAAAAATGAATCTCTGACCTGGTCTACCTTTTCCCGGTGAGAATCGGGAAATATTGTATGCAATGGCAAAGATGATACGAATGTGTCGCGCGATAGAAATTCGCGCCGACATGTAGAGAGAGTGGTTTCAAGACCGCGTCCGACCGAGTGCGACATGTTTAAGACAGAAAGTGAAGGAAACAAATACACTGCAGGCACTTTAAATCTAACAAAATCAACTTTATTATTTTCAGAGAGGGAGAGATAAACAAACTTTAGCGATTTGTCGCACAAAGAATTGTTCTTTCGTGTACAATTTTCGATTTTTAGAGATAGGCTTGCAGAGCATGTAGCGTCGACGGGACCTCCAACGGAACAGACAGCATGAGCGTAATGTGCGCGACAAACAGAGGTGCGATGACGCTGTTATCGCTTGCGCGGCGACAGCTTATGGATTTATTTCGTAACCGATCGATTACATATCGGAGCGTGATGTCGATAACGGACCAAATGCAAACAATCCAATGAACAGATATATGAGTCAAATTCGAAATAGGAGGAATTATATTATTATTTACGTAAGTTCCATTCTCAGGCCATTTTGTCAAAATTTTAATGTTCAATATCAAACTTCAAAAACAAATTACAAAAAATCAGAAATTCTGACTTAGTTCATAGTTGATTCGCTTTGAATTATCAAAATAAAATACCAGATTCATCAGAAGCCTAAAAGTGCTTTTGCTTACCAATATTCTCTTCAAAAATCGTAATTTTTACGACACGAAATGTGAGGATCTCCATGTTGAATCCGCTATATTGAATTTTCCAACACTAACATCATATTCGTAATTTTAGATCCTAAGAACATCCGAGTGGACATTTTGAACTGTTAGTAGTTAGAAAAATATGGAAAATTCCGCCATATTGAATTTTCCTATTCTGATATCATATTCGTAATCAGAGATTCAGAAAACCCCCGAATGAACATTTTCAGCCGAAAATGCTAGAAATGTAAAACAATTCCCCCATTTTTGTAACCATGTTGCCGGTACTTAAGAACATTCTAACCTACCAGGATGCGGGACCCGAATGTTGTACTTCCAAAATATATTTTTAGATACTTTGATTTTTATAGTTAACCGATCCAAAATGGCATCCGACTGCCCGAAATTATTGAAAAATCACAGTAATGTGCACTTTTGAAGTCTAATCTCAATTTTAGCGGGAAAAATAACTTTTGTCAGTTTCGTGGCAACAGATTGGATGCACATTAGCAAAATTAGCTCATACAATTGATTTTCAAGATGGCGGCCGTGATGAGTCAGCTAAAATAACATATTTACACAGCTTTATAGTCACTGTATAATGTTCACATCTCTTTATTCAATAGCTTTATGAACCCTCAGGATCAGTAGATCTAAATTCATTACTAGCGTATCCAATTTCAAAATGGCCGATCCAATATGGCTGATCGAAAACTCAAAAATAGCGATTCAGGAAAAATAAAAAATACTACTGTATTCTACGTGAAATTTGGAATAAAAATACTTCTGTCCACAAAAACAATACAGAATATATAAAAAACGCAACAAATATAAAAAAAAATACAATGAATACACAAAAATACACAATAATACGCAAAAATACACAAAAATACAAAATAATAAAAAAAAAAATACAACAAAAATACAAAAAAATACAAAAAGTACAAAAAATATGATTCTTAAAAGCGTTCACCTCCTCGTGGTGAGAATCGGGCAACTCTGGTGAATACGAATAAATTAGAGGCAAAGAACGCGTGAAGGCCATCGAAAAGCCGTTGTATATACGTCTAAAAGCGTTTGAAGAAGAATTTTCGATTTTGATAATTTTGATAATTCTTTACTCGAGAACGGCTGCTCTGAACGAGGAAATTAATAAAAGTATTTTTATTCCAAATTTCACGTAGAATACCGTAGTATTTTTTATTTTTCCTGAATCGCTATTTTTGAGTTTTCGGTCCGCCTTATTGGATCCGCCATTTTGAATTTTGATAAGCTAATAATAAATTTAGATCTAATGATCCTGATGGTTCATAAAACTATTGAATAAAGAGGTTTGAACATTATACAGTGACTATAAAGCTATGCATATACGCTATTTTAGTTGACCCATCACGGCAGCCATCTTGAAAATCAATTGTACGAGCTAATTTTGCTAATGTGCATCCAATCTGTTGCGACAAAACTGACAAAAGTTATGTTTCCCGCTAAAACTTAGATTAGACTTCAAAAGTGCACATTACAGTAATTTTTCAATAATTTCGGGCAGTCGGACGCCATTTTGAATCGGTTAACTATAAAAATCAAAGTATCTAAAAATATATTTTGGAAGTACAACATTCGGGTCCCGCATCCTGGTAGGTTAGAATGTTCTTAAGTACCGACAACTTGGTTACAAAAATTTTGTAAAAAAAAAAACAAATCGAAAATCAGCGTTTTCTTCTGTTTATTGTTGAAAAGAAACAATTTGCTCTCACTTATTGATAAATTTGGCTATGCCATTCGAAAGATGAGACTTTTTTACACAAGAATATGGGGCATTTTACGTGAAATGTCCCAAGTCGAAAAATCTGTATCTCGGGTCAACGTAAATCTTAAATTATTCCACTTACGCATATAATGATAAAAATTTTGTCGCAAGTGATTCTTATACATTTTTTGATGCTCTTTTGATTGATGAATTTATTTTTGCAAAATTCTCAGAATTTGACCTTGATTTTTCAAAATTAAAAATAAATATGTTATTTTCTCGAAAATGGACATTTTTTTTGTTTAAATAAATAATTTTAAATGAAAGCTGAGGTATTTTCCTACCAGTATACCAAATTTCAGAATGCCGTTTTTTTTTTGTTCTCGAGTTATTAAATAATGACTAGTGCGGTGCACACTCTACTCGACCCGGTCGGACCAAGGCTGCCGTGTTTTTAATTTTTAATTTTTCAAAAACAAGGTCAAATTATGAGAATTTTGCAAAAATAAATTCATCAATCGAAAGAGCATCAAAAAATGTATAAGAACCATTTGCGACAAAATTGTTATCATTATATGCGTAAGTGGAATAAACTAAGATTTACGTTAACCTGAGATACAGATTTTTCGACTTGGGACATTTCACGTAAAATGCCCCATATGTATCCCAATAATTTTTCCACATGGGTAATAATTGAAAGCATAGGCTTGAAGTGGACGTTAAAATTTTGGCCATTTGAGCGTTAAACGGTTAATGGTACCATTGAATTTTACCTTGAAAATTACCTTGAAGATTATTCTAAGGTCAAGATTATTTTTTTTTAAATTGGAACCCTGTTTCATTTTCTTAATGAAGTTATAAGGATCTTCCGCTATTGAGAGTGATTAAATTCATTTTGTTCACTTGAGGCTGTTAGTGGACGACCTGCTCTAGGGAGATCCTTCAAAGTACCGTAAACTTCGAAACAATTTATTGTTCTGCTAACAGTCGATTTAGGAATCAGTTAGAAGCTTGTTTCTCTCTTGTCCTCTAATTTTAGAAATAGAATAATAAACTGCTTAAAAATAGAATACATAGATATTACGCAACACTTGCGCAATGTGAACTTGACCGCACGAACAGCGACAGCGAGCACGAGTCACCAGCAAAGTAAATAAACAACATACGATCACATTGCATTTATACGTGTACAGTCTTATAACGTTACATTTTGGTCTTTACTTTATCGTTTTGCGAGATACACGGATTTCCTATTTGAACGCCATATTTGGCACCATTTCAGTAAGAAAATACATATGCATATTTCGTACAAAGTGCAATCATCAATCAGTCGCTGCGCTAAGTGAACGATAAAGAATAACCATTCTTATGATGAGAGGATGGGGTGACAACCAGCGATCTTCAGAAAATGTGCGAACCTTATTTAATGCATCATTCAAAAAGGGACGAGAACCAATTTCTAAATTTACTATTAGCAGAACAGTAAATCGTTTTGAAGTTCACGGTACTGTGAAGGATCTCCCTAGAGCATGTCATCCAGTAACAGCATCAACTGAAAAAAATGAGTAGAATGTCGCACAGTCGGTCAATAACGGAAGATCCTCCACTTCCATCTGGGAAGTTAAACATCAGCACGACTTATGTTACGGCCTAGTACAACGGATCTTAACTAAAAACTTAAAATTTCACCCATACAAACTCCGGATCTTACGCCCCATGACTATTTTCTATGGGGTTATCTCAAAGATAGAGTGTATCGAACGAAACCGGTGAATATTGACTAAGTGAAACCACCAATACGGGATGAGATCGCAGCTATAGAAACAGATATGATTAAAAAAGTCATTTCGACTTAGGACTTGGGATATTCCCAAGAAGTTCATGGCAATGACTTTGAGCATAAAAGGATTTGGAATTTTCCCCCGCTTTAATGACTTAGATGCCTATTCGCGGGTCGGCTCTCGGATGGAGAGGTATAGGATGGACAACACACATACATTATACATGACGAAACAGGACAATACAACACCCACCCAGAGCCAGTCCCCCCTACCCCAATATCGGTACCACCAGCAGATTCGGCGGTCTGTGCCTTAGCGAATACGACGCGGGGCTTATCTCATCTTAATCCGAGATAAGACCCCCGACGTACCGACCGCGGATAAGATGCTGGCGGTACCGATAACTGCCGACGGGGGTCGGCATCGGTCCCAAATTCGTACCTTCGCCCAGCAAAGTTCCCTGGTTATTCCACACTGGACATAAGCAGAGAAAATTGCACAGACGGAGATTCGAACTCGGGATCTTCGCGGCGTTCAGTTCGGGCGGACTAAGACTGACGCCTTAGCCTTAGTCCGCCCGACTAAGCTAGCGGAACATACTTATTTTTTTTTATATATCGGAAGCAATTGGTAGGGGGCCCATATAATATAGGTAATCTTTTAGCAACAAATGAGCAACAATTAGTGGTATATTTGTTCTTTTGATCGATTGTTTATTTTTTGTTATTCTACTTATTCTCCGCCAGCTTTTAAGCATGCTAGCGGAACATGCTTTTTTTTTAAATATGGGAGCAACAAATACGGGATTACAAATGTTGGTACTAGTTTGGTTCCATCCTGCCATAGGTGCTCTGCCAGGTTTTAGTACCTAATTTTTTTTATTGGTAAATCCTTTTACTCCCCACCATGGGTTGTCAAATTTATAACCCAGTTCCGGCAAATTTAGAGTCGGGAATGGGATATAAATAAATTTAATATACTGTCTCAAGATTTATAAAACCAAATATATTCGATTCTAAGAAAATGTTCCATGCTATCTTGAACGCGACAACATTTAAAACGGGCGGAATTCACGGGGACGGTGCGACAAAGATACGCAAAAGGGGAATTCAATCTACGCGAAACAAGGAAAGGTGACTGTACACGGCGCGGGTTAGAGACACGCTCTGGCGGAACCACTTTTGAAATGACCGGGTTTCGAATTTCTGGGCGACTTCCGGCGTCTTCTTCTCGGGTGCGGAAAAGGGGGTGTGAATGGCAAAAAGTACTTACGTGTCACTAAATACATAGGTTCCACTTCTGGGGTGACAGACGATTGCGGGCGACGACTGGTGGCCGCGGGAAATTTCACTGATCACACGGTTCACTGTTCGGTGTTCTGTTGACACTTCGAGAATCTCACTACTTCGCGACACAAAAACCGGCGATTTCGTATGGAGCGCGACAGCGGACGTCTTCACGGCTCCTCGGTTAGATGGAAAATGACGGTCACTCATGTGCGCCGGAGTGTATGCAAATCCGCACATGCGCACGAGCGCGCCTTCTTCGACGAAGGAACACGGCATCGGTGAATTTCGGGAGAACGTTACTGGAGACTAAACGACGGACACTCGTCCATCTTTGTCAAAGAGAGAGGAAGAAAGAGGGAGAGAGAGAGAGAGTGAGAGAGAGAGAGAGTGAGAGAGAGATCTGGGGCACAAGCTGACCCGCCGATGGCTGGAGAGAGGCACGGAGCGCAGGTAAGGCAACTGCCATGACTCGCGCGTCGGGGACTCCCGGCTGCACTAACGGCGCGGCAAGAAGGGGAATTAATGGAGACCCGCTATGGCGCCGCCTCGTCTTCCACCCGGAGACGGAGAAAAAGACGGGAAATTAAGGGGAAGGGCGCTGGCGGCCGTGCCGAGTATTCCTGCACTCAAACGATCGCTGGAAGTTTTTCGGCCGGCTCGCACAGATGGAGAATTTTAGCAGTTATCAAGTGTTAAATATAGAAAATAAAGTCACGTCCTATTAAAGGTAAGATCTGTGACTCATTTTGTCACAACACATCACCTAGGTGTATTTCCGTTATTACATCTTAAGTAATCTGCAGCATCAGAGTCAATATATTTTTTATTTTTCCAGTCATTCAATATACCATTGATCTTCACATCATATTAAATAATAACTGCTCAACATTGTCGGTAATAATCCTTCTTATCCATAATAATAGAAATGTTCCCTTTGTCAGCTTTTGTTAGCTAGTAATTAAGTAATTATTTTTTATAAATTTCTGTTTATTAGACACAGTTTTTTAATCAACTTGTATGCTTGGCTAGAAGATTCTTTGTAAGTTGATGAGTATGTACAATTTTATTTATCATCAAATCAAGTTTTTAAGATGGAATTTAATGCATATTCATTTCAAAGATGCTAATCAATTCGTTTGCAGGAAACATATCTCTAGTCGGTGGTATGCAAAATTTATGTCGTAAGTTAATTAATTTAAAAAAATTATCTGGTATCGAAAAATTCGTCAGTTTGATTGCCCAATCAGAATTACACCTATTATCTTGGTATATGGAACCGTCATTGTTGCTATTTAATGTAGAAGCATTATCAACAGTTATATTTCTTGCTGTACTAAGATTAACTTTCTTAATATTTTCGAATTTTTCAGATAAAATGTTTTTAGTTTTTTTGGCGATTATTCTTCTATTTGTGTTTTGTTTATTCATAAAATCTCTTAATATTTCATTAGATAAATGTCGTTTTACTAAAATTTAAATCTTATATTTTCGTTGGAGAACGATCATAAACTTCAAATTTTAACGCGCGGAGTAAAAAATTGCTCAATAAGCGATTATTGACTTAATAACAATTGACTCAGAAAATGATGTCCTCACTGAATTAAGAGAAAAGCCTGTCATCTATAAAATATATGTACGCGACATAATCACATGTTATCCAAAAAATAACGTTGAACATCAAATACAATCCTTCAACGATTACCGTCCTGAAGTGAAGTTTATGTTTGGATCTGAAAAAAAACAGGAGTTTACTGTTTCCTGATTTTCTCGTTATTAAAGAAGACAACATGTAATAACAAATTGGTATAGAAACCCCACTTGCTCTGGAAAATACTGAAATTTCAATTAGCGTCATCCGATTCATATGAAACGCAGAATCATAACAATGTTTAGAGAAAGAGCAATCTTACTATCTGACAATAAATTCCATACGAAGAATATAAAATTCATCTACACGTTTTTATAAAAAAAGATCTGGATCCTGGACTATGAGCACTTCTGGTACGTCTGACTCACACATTCTTGAGAGCGCGTCTGGCACATAGTTTAATGCCCTTTCCTGTGCTGGACGGCAAAATCATAGCTTTGGAGTTGCAGGGCCCATGGACCCAATCTTATTTAATTTTTTCAAAGTGCAAAGCTCAACTAAGATTTCAAGAAAGTGCTCCTTTAGGTCTCGGTTTTAATATTATTATGAGTTGTAGGTGTGACAATGCTATATTTCCTTCCGGGCCAAAAATACACAGCGGTTTTGAAATAAATCATAGAATTGTATTTGTAATGCGTTTCTTAGGTGTTGGCTTGGAAGGCATAATAAACACATTTTGTAATTACATGGACATTTTAAGGGGTTATCGAAGACCGCTTACGAGAAAACTATTAAAAAAGTGCACGAGGCGGGGACAAAAGTTTTTGATGCTTCCTGTTCAAGTGCCATAGAAAGTGAAAAACAGAAAATAAAAAAAAAAATAAATCCTGCAGCTTGATGTTTCCTGGGATGGATCATGGAAACGAAGAGGACATTAGTCATTGTGCAAATAAGAAAAATGTAGATCGAGTCGCTGAGAATTATGCTGAATGGTGGGCAGAATATGAAGAAGAATACTCGAAAAATCACCAAGGTTCAGCAGGAAGTATGGAAGTTGAGGGAGTAAAAGAAATGTTTTCGAGATCCGTAGAAAAGTTCCATGTCAAATATATGAATTATATAGAGGACGGAGACTCTCTAACATTTAAAGGTTTGCTTCAATTAAATCCATACGGTGATAATTTTACTGTAAATAAAAAGCGAATGCATCTCTCACGTTCAAAAACGAATGGGGTCGCGGCTTCGCGCTTTAAAAAAATAGCTCATCTCTTTGAAGTGCGGAGTGTTCTCGATGGCGCTGATTAATTATATTGCAGTGTACTACGGGCTGGCTGTTAGATGTACTACTAATACATCTGTAAAAAAATGCAGGACTCGATAATGGCAACATTCTATCATATGATTTCTGCAGACCGGAAGCAGCAACACCACCCGTGTGATCCAAGCGCTGACAGATGGTGCGAGTACCAGAGAGCACATGCTGAAGATGCTGCTGCTAATCGAAAACAGATTAATTATACTCACCCCACAGATTTGAAAAAAAAAACAATTCATCCAGATTTAGCAAAAGAAATATTTCCGATTTTCGAACATTTGTCTCAAGCTGAATTGATTGAAAGATGTGTGGGTGGATATACCCAGAATGGGAATGAATCGTTTAACTCAACTGTATGGAAGCTGGCCCCCAAACACTTGCACTCTGGTAAAAAATTTGTTATCTTCGAATATCTTCGTTTTTATCAGATTCCATCTGTAATGATGGTCAACACTCAGTGTTAAAAGTTATGAATGAGTTTGGAGGCCTGGCAGGCAAGAACAGCCAAGCGCACGTCAATTATGCGAATGAACGCCGAGTTTAGAAGCAGAACAAGGAAGCATCTTTGGGCTTAGAAGAAGCTCGTACACTTCATAAACAAAAAAGAACAGCTGAAGATGAGAGGCACGAAGAGACAAAAGGATTGATGTACGCCCCTGGAATGGCTGATTAATCGGTAAGTAGAAGAAATGTAGGTGAAAAGATTTTTCTGTTCCGAAAACTTTAAACGTGTTTTTTTCGAAACACCATTTTTTCATACTGCTTGCACGATAACTCAAAAAATAATTATTCGATTGCTTTGAAATTTTGTAGAGGTCTTCTTTAAACATCTGGCTATACTCCAAACCTATGGATGGGGGTTTTTAATGCAAATTACGGAATTTATTCAAACAAATTAATTAACAAAAAACGTTCAATTTTTGAAAATTTTTCTCATTTTTGTAGAAATTACTTTTTTGTTTGTTTTATAGGTTTGGAGTATTAAAAATAATGTTACTAACAAAACTTCTTTTGACTTTTTGTTACAGATAAAAAATAAAGCCACCATCCTACAAGCAAATTTCAAAAACACTCCAGTTTGACACAGTACAGCGCAGCCATTTGGAGAGTTAAAAACAAACAAAAAAATCATATCGTACACTAAGGATGTATCTAACTCACAATAAAAGATTTTAAACAAAAAAACGACAATTATTCACATCAAACAAAATTCTTGAAAATCTACCTCGTTTCGGAACCTTCCCCTTTAATAGGTTAAGCAGAAATTCGCAGCCTAATTCATAAATTTTATTTCACAGGATTCTGAGTACGACCTGATGAATCCAGAAAAAAATGTTGCCTACGTTACCTTAGAAAATTGTTGTATTTAGATTTTAAAATAGAAAGGTACCGTATTTACAAGCATCGAGCAAAATTTAACAATATCGCTTTGTACGTGCACAATAGTTAGATGACAGCGTAGCAAATTGAATTAAATATATTTCGAAAAAAGGCAGCTATTTTGTTTGCTTTGTTATAAATGAACCGATATTTGTAACGTTATACAAAGGACGTTATAACACAACTCAGTAATTGAGGTTTGTAGAAATGTGTTATATCATTAAGACAGTTTGTTTGAAAATCCTTAACGAATTAAAGATATGGCGGAAACAATTTAGATTTAAAATGAAATCAGTGAAAAACTTTTTGAATGGAAATTTGTCATAACACAATGTTCATTTTTAAAAATTCTTATTTACCTCGAATTTATAAGTACTTGAATCACTTCCTGCATTATGGAAATGTTTAGCTTTTTTTATTGATTCATTTTGTAAAAATGTGCTATTTTATCAGGAAATTTTATTTTGCATGTTCTTTGAGGAATAAAATCAATGATGAACATAATGTTGTCTTAAATGACTTAGACTAAGGCAAGTTTACACTTATAATCGCAGCAAATGAAAGAAATATTTTTTGAGTTCGTACTTCCTACTGAGAGACTTTGAGTTAGTACTAGCAATGCTATCACAACCTTATTAAAAGGAATACTGTGGGAAATAAGCGTGAAATCATTGCTGTTGAAATTAGTTACTTATCTCACAAGTTACAGCCAGGTATGTTGCTTGAAAATTGAAAAATTTATTAACCAATTTCCAAGTTCAAAAGCGAGATTATTTGAAAAAACATCATAATTTGAAAAAATGGCTCCTTTTAATGGCTTTCTTGACGGGTTCAACCATTGTAGGTACCAACGATATTCATTTGCAAGGCATTTCATATACTATCAAAAATTGCTTAGGGAGGTTGCGTGGTGTCTTGATACATGCAAAATCTTCAGCATGTCATAGTATGAAAATTAATTAATTTATTTTTATCTGTCTGACAACTTATATTTCAATTATTTATTATTTATTATTGAAGGATTGATCTTTCTGGAAGCGTGGCTGATGGAGTTTTTCAATAAAAAACACACACTCTTATCACTCTTATGTTACATTTATTTTTATATCCTCTCTCTCTCTCCTCCACTTACAGCACCTGTTAATTCTTAAACCGACAATCGAATCTCACGCGTCCGATAAAAGCGACCGCACATTATATTCAGGAAAACCTTAAGTATAGAAATCATAGAAGAGCGTTCTCGCTCTATGCACCACACAGCGCACGTAGGTGGCGCCATATCACGGGCGTGAGAGAAGCTTTGGAAAGCTATCGCTTTCAATTATACTCCTTAACTAAGATTTTATTCTGAAGATGGCTACAAAAATTAGTGTCGAAAACGTTAAATATATGTTTTTTTTTTGTATATAATTGTTAATATATGTCTTTTTTGTATATAATTCATATAAGTTTGTCCGTCGCACGAGCCAGACGTGTTTACATTAGTTCCTACATTACGGTGATTGTTTTGTAATATTTTAGTTATTTTGAGTTAAATTAGTTCGAATCCGGCGCATATTAGTTTATCTGACTTGTGTGAATTTAATTCCTGCACAAGTTTATTTATGGATTGATTGCAGTGACAAGTTTTATCCGCAGGTTTTTAATAAGTGATTTTAATAATTCACTGTCTTTTGCACAGTTTGTCATCTGTTCGAGGTTTTATTTGTGGAAAATATTTGTGGTGGCCTCATTTAGTGTCTACGTGTAAAACAATAGTGATTTTTAATAACTGATAAAACGAGACGTGTGTATTATGAATATTTTATTTTATCGATATGAGTGCAATTTATGAGTTTTAATTGTGAACGTTTTCTGTCACTGATATAGTGTTTTCATAGTATTAGTAGTCTCTATTGTCCTCGATTATTTACACATTTCGTCGCTTCGTTCAATAGTGTTCATCTGTCACTTACATTCAAATTTATTGTTTGTGTCTCGGAATATGTGTTTTCACGAGTTTACCTTCAAATGTACAGTGTAATGAGTAGGAAACAGTATTATTTGTGACGTTTAAATCCATCATCTCTAATTAAATGCGTTTCAAGATATGAACAAGTCATCAAAACGCAAAATTGACAGCCTCGCTAGAAGTTCTGGCCTATCGTCAAATTCAACTGTCATTTCGCCGGTTATTAAACGTCTACGGTCGCAGACAAACGCTTCCAATACAAGTTTATTAAGTAAAAAGAAATGTATTATTTGTGTCGACTGCGATAAACCAGTAACTAATCCTGTAAATTGCAGTCTGTGTTCGGGATATCTCCATTCAAGCTGTGTTTTTACTACATCTAAGAAGAATATTTTTACTTGTGCTGGTAAACGTGCTTATTCATGACACACCTGTTTTGGTGACAATAACAGTGTCCCTAATACTATCCACAGTGCATCATTGATACAGGAACAATTAGTTACTTCACTAATAGCACAACAGCAAAGCATTGACATCATGATGGTATCCAGTGTCTTAACGGAGTCTGTAACTTCACTTCCGGCGGATGTCCCCGGCTTAGCGAGAATGATACAGAGTCTTCATGAATCTACAACTAAATATTTGCATTCTATTGATGATCGTATGACTCAATTTGTCACCCGCATGGACTCACCGGAGACTCAGCTTAAATCTCTTATGAACTTAAACGAGAAATTTACTTCTCTGGATAAACGTGTGGAAAAATTAGAACTTTCTGCTAAGGAGCCTGGTAGTGATATTGACGACTGTGCACATGAAATCACGGATAGGATTTCACGCTCCTGCGATATAATTATGTATGGTGCTCCTGAGGTTTCCAATGGCACGAGTTCTGACCTTAAACAAATTAAAGATATTTTGGCAGTAATTAATAATATTGATTTATCCAACATCACCGTTCGACGCAATGGTCAATTTATCAAACTCGAAGCCTCGACCTGTTATTGCAAGTCTTCAATCAAGAGAGGAGGTATTAAGAGTTGTCAAAAATCGGAAATTATTACCTCGAGAAATTTCAGTTTCTACGGATAAAACGACCTTGCAAAGAGAGCGCCTGGCTGCTCTCATATCGGAAGCAGACGCATAAAATGCAGCATCGAATCTTGACTCTAAAGTGATTAGATATGTCAGAGATAAACCCACTCTTGCAACGATTCCCAAAAACCTGAACTCTGCAGGACATAATTTTCGTGGATAATGAAAACTCCGATATGAACAATCTAACAATTTATTATCAGAACGTACGGTCATTGAATAACAAAATTGGGCATTTGAAATCAAATTTGTCTCAACTTTTAGTGCTATCTGACATCATTCTCTTCACTGAGACATGGCTGAAGCCACATTTGGATGACACAGAATTAGGTTTGTCAAATTATTCCATATATCGTCGTGACAGAAGTCTTGAAGACTTTAATGGCACCCGTGGAGGGGGAGTTCTAGCTGCAGTGAAACAATCAATCAAAGTCACTCGTATCCGAATTGAACTAACAGTTGAGACTCTATTTCTGAAACTAAGTTTAATGCCCAGAAGTTATATTCTTATTGTCGTTTATTTTCCACCCGGATCAAGCATTGAACAATTTAAGGATTTCTTGGAAGCAATTGAACGGGTATCTCTACAGATGCCCGATCACGAATTAATCGTATGTGGCGACTTCAACCTACCACATCTTCGTTGGACAAACAATCCTCTCTCTATAGAAACATTAGACTACCTTCCACCGGAACGTCATTTATGCTGTGATCTGGTTCATCGTACGTTTTCTTTACTCGGACTAAGCCAGTTGTATGAATAACATACTAAAAAAGGTTACACTCTCGATCTTCTGTTTGCATCGAACGCTTATGTATGGAATCTTCAGCTTAGCGATGAATTAGTTAAGTCAGATGACCACCACGAAGCGGCTTTCTTCGGAGTATTTTCACGCGATAACGAGTATTTGCCACGCCGTATTTTAAAACTTGATTATATGCGTGGGAATTATAATGGTTTGAATCGTGCTACCGATGACGTTAACTGGAATGAACTGTTTCATGATAAACCCATCGATTCGTGCTTGGAAAATTTTTATATTCAACTTTATATTCATCTGTCGATACGTATATTCCTCGTAAGAAGTTCATATCTAGTTCATATCCTCGCTGGTACTCTACCGAACTTAAGCAACTTATTTGCGAAAAGAAGTTGGCGCATAGTATTTGGAAGCATTCGCGTAATTATTATGATTATATTAAATTTAAGAAGCTTCGTGCGAAATGTTGTAGTTCATCACGTTCTGCATATAAATTACATATCTCCTCAATAGAAAATAGTATCTATAAAAATATTCGATCTTTTTGGAATCATGTGAGTAATTTAAAAAAGAACAATAGATTGCCAAATAATATGTTTTGGGGCGATAAACTTGCATCTTCAAACCACAGTATTGCTGGTCTCTTCTCGGACTATTTTGCGTCGGTATATAAGTCCTCTTCATTCCGTAATCTGAATACAGTTGATAATAGTTTAGTAATGGATTCGCTTAGTGTTATAGAAGAAGAACTTAGATTATTATTAAATTCGCTAGATGACAATATTAATTCAGGACCGGACCAAATTCCACCATTTTTAGTTAAAAAGTGTGCGGCGTCGTTGGCGAGGCCTCTGCTGCTCCTTTTCAATAAGTCTCTGTCTTGTGGTGCGTTTCCTAACATCTGGAAATGTGCTTACATTTACCCTGTATATAAAAATGGTGATAAACACGATATATCAAATTATAGGCCTATCTCTATTTTAAGTTGCTTTTCAAAAATATTCGATGCCCTTATTGCTAAACGCTTTTCTGATTGTTTTTCGGAACTTATTGTTAAGGAGCAGCATGGTTTCGTTAGTGGTAGATCTGCTGTAACGAATCATCTGCTATTTAGTGATTATATTTCAATGTCTTTTCAACAACACTATCAAGTGGACGATATATATTTTGATTTTTCTAAAGCGTTTGATAGCGTCAATCATGATCTCTTATTGCAAAAGCTTTGGAGCCTGGGTGTGCGCGGAATATTATTCCAATGGCTTAGATCATATTTGGTCGATCGGATCCAGTTGGTAAAAGTTGCAAGCTCAATATCCAATTCTGTATCAGTAACTTCAGGGGTTCCCCAAGGCTCTCACCTTGGCCCCATTTTATTTATTCTATTTATTAATGATCTGCCTAGATGTATCCGATCGGCTAGATGTTTGATATATGCTGATGACATTAAAATATTTTATAAAATTACTTGTCCGTCGGATGCCTCAAAGCTGCAAACTGATATTGACAATCTATTTAAATGGTCATTGGATAACGGATTATCTCTAAATTCTAAGAAGTGCCATGTGCTCACTTTTCACAGGCGTAGATCTATTATTAAATTTGACTTTTTATTAAATGGCAGTCTTTTAAGCAGAGTTCAGTCTACATCAGATTTAGGAGTTGTGTTTGATCGCTGTCTCTCCTTTACAGTTCACATTAATAATGTAATTGTTAGAGCATTAAGACTAATTGGATTTATAAAAAGAGCTACGCACGATTTTCGAAACCCTTTATCTATTTTGTACCTATACAAAACCTTAGTACTACCTGTATTAACTTATGCCTCTATTATTTGGTCTCCTCATACTCAGACATTTAATCAAGTTGAATCGGTTCAGCATAAATTTTTTAGGTATCTCTCGTGTAAAACCAATAATCCAATGAGTTTTTTTGACCACAATTATAAACCGATTATGGAGAAATTTAATATGTTGTCAATATCTCAGCTTTTCTCTTTTCACGATTATTTACTAGCTTACAAAATCACACATAATTTGATTAACTGCGAAAATGTAATTTCTTTATTTTCTTACCGTTCCGTAATGTATAATATCCGTGCTCCACGTATTATTAATGAAATCGTTAATTCTTTGAATTACAACTTTTATTCGCCGGTAAATCGTCTCCGCCGCATTTGGAACACTATTCCTTCGAATTATAGAGAATGTCATTCGCTTAGTTGCTTAGTTGTCACGTGCTTATTTATTCATGTGTAATTCTGAGTAGAGTAAATTATTTTTCTTTTATTTTATAATTATTATTGTTATTTTTATAAGGCGGACTTTACTTAATATTACTTTCTGATGTAAAGGGTTCATTACGCCCGTTTAATTTTTATAAATAAATAAATAAATAATTGTTATGGTGGCCGTATGTATCGCGATTATTTATAATAATTTATTGTAGGTACTGATAAGTTACATTCACATTTCTAAGTAATGCAGATGAATCGAGAGCTATCATCAAGGCCGATTTGAACAATTATTGAGCCTCCTGTAGGATAGTCCGGAAAACGATTTTTCTGATGAAAAATTTAGCACAGAATTTGTAAGCGCTAGGACTGTATTTAGCAATTGCGGTTTACTAACTTTTTTAAAATCATAATTAAATTGAATAAAATCGTGTCCAGTCGCTAATCGAGCATTGAAAGGCGTCATTTTCTGCACTTCTTAACAGTATTACTATACAGACCCTATAAACGTCTGAGGATTATGTGTAATGCGTTATGCATGCGGTACTAAGAATGCTCTTTAATAACATTTTGTAAAATTGTAGACTCCAAAGTATCATCGAGAAGATTACAATTGAAGCCATTGGTTATAAACAATGTTGTACTATTTTTAAAAAATAATTTAAAAAAGACGTAATTCGGATCTCACTTTCAAGCTTGCCTGATTTTTATTTTAATTTAGATTCTATTTAACATTCCCTTTTTGGATGTTCGAGAACGTAAATATTATCTCTCCTAGAGTATTCTGTTATTTAAATATTAACCGAAATGTATGTACATATCATTCAAACCACTGCCCCATCCAAATCAAGTTCCAAGTTTGAATGTAATTTTCCGATGGCTTCCAATTGACTTTAGACATAGCAACATTCGCGCATTCGTCAAGCACGACAGGTGTAAGTAAGTACCGAACTAAATGCACAGTTAATTAAGTGTGCATATCATATATAGCTGTATTCCAAATCCCTGACTACCTTTCAACGCTTTTTTTCAATAAATGCGATCTGTATAGAGTATCAAGGTGTTGATATTGCGATTCAAATATCCATAGCGTATACATCAGTGTACGAAAAGTGGATGTACGCAGAGCAATACAGATTATTCGTGAATGTCCACCAGGATATAAACAATTTAAAACCGGAAAACCTTCCCCGTAAACGCTAATCATGTAATAATAATTATTTTAATCAATGTATTAAATTTTTCAATACCACAAAAAGATTAAATGATTTCATTTTGCTAATACTAAATAGCGAACTTTTAAACACAACACATTTTTATTCAGGAATGAATGGAGTAGGTAAAAATTAACATCCTCGACATTTTTGTACTTTTTTAAGCTAAACCTCAATTGATCGTGCACGAACATTGTTTGTTTATAACTTGACACGATTAGATACGTATAATGAAATTGCTTTCTAACAGAGTAAATATAGTTTTTAATCCAATTAAAATAACGTCTTTATTGTTATTTTCATATAATATAACATAGATTAAACTTAATTATATGTTTAAAAACCTGCTTCGGTTGTAAACAAGTAACGTATAATTTTTCAGGACCACCTCCAGGTACACCGAGAATGTTAAGGCCTGGACCGCCAAGTATACCGCGAATGCCTCCTCCGCAAATGCAGTTACCTTCCCTTCCAAATTCCACATCATCAGCCACTACAATACAACCCCAGCTACCAGGAACTCAAGCAAAAACACCAAATGTTTTATCAGCAGCTCCTCAATTGATTAGTAGAAAAGATAAGGACAATAAAAATGTGTCTACGATTGAAGCAAAACCACAAATTAGGAATCTTGCAGCCGATATTACAAGATTTTTACCAACTTCATTGCGTGTCAAGCGCGACGACAAGAAAAAATCATCTATGGGTTCAAGAATTCAGGAGAAACTACCAGATATTCAGTCTATAAAAACTGTACCAAAAACTAAAGATGATGCGTACATGCAATTCATGCAAGAAATGGAGGGTTTATTGTAATTTGGTAAATTTATAATAAAAATAGCATATAAATACGCAGATTCTGTCACGAAACTGATGGCGACATACTTACTCATTAGCATCTGATCAAGCAGATTTATAATTGTCCTATTGTCTGAACTATGATACTTTCGTTATGTTAAAGAGAATCTTAACTGCTACATTTTGTATTAATTGGAGATTTAGAATGTATACCCAAAACTTGATCACGGCAGATTAAAACTTTTCAGGATTAGCAGCAGTCTCGAAAAGTTTTAAGTACTTCTTTTTTATGTTTGATATTAAGTCATAATTAATAATTAACTAGTTTACAAATAGTGTGAAGATAATAAAGAAATTCATCGTGAAGAAACTGTGTGTATGTGTGTGTGCGTGCGTGCGTGCGTGCGTGCGTGCGTGCGTGCGTGCGTGCGTGCGTGCGTGCGTGTGTGTGTGTGTGTGTGTGTGTGTGTGTGTGTGTGTGTGTGTGTGTGTGTGGGTGGGTGGGTGTGTGTGTGTGTGGGTGGGTGTGCCTGCGTGCGTGCGCGTGTGCATGTGCATGTGCGTGCGTGCGTGCGTGGGTGGGTGGGTGGGTGGTTGGGCGAGCGTGCGTGTGCGTGTGTGTGTGTTGTGAGCAAGTTATGTAGCTCAAAATGTTCGCATTGATAAACACTTTTAAATCTATAGTGTCCTTTTTAACAATTTCAAAATGACGCCCAAAATATGGCGCATTTTCCCAACAATTTTTCACGATTATCAGATAGAAGCGGCTTTCAATGGGTATTAATGTACTTGAAAAATATGTTCTGGGGATGAAAATATTTCGTCAGAAGTAGACATTCGACCGCAACTTGGGGTTTTTAAACATTGATAATCGCGGATCCAATATGGCTGATCAAAAATTTTAAAATCTTAGTTTTGCCTTAAATTTGGTAGATAAGGGATTTTTGGGATAATTTATAATTTTCTCCGATACTGGGTATAGAACGGTTTTTGATGTATCTGATTACAAATCCGGTGTCAGATTTTCAAAATTCAAATTGGCGGATCCAACATGTCAGACAACAATGTTGAAAATTGTCTATTATAGTATTCGGAGTAATACAAAGTTTCTTAAAGCTCTATGGATCATTCCATTTTAAAACGATCAAGTTTTGGAGTATTTTTTTGACATCAACATTTTTTAATATGCTTCAAATATGTTATTATTGAAGGTATTTGTTGACAAATTAACTCCCGGAAATTGTTCGATATCGACTAAAATGGCGGAGATACGACCCTTCAAAATTTGAATATTTTAATATTTTTGTCGGGTTTCAAACATTTATATCTCGGAAAATACTCGTCGTAGCGTAATTTTACATGTATGAAAAATTGTCAGAAAATATTTAATCTGTATAAAAAAAAATAATTGACTTCTGAAAAATTAATTTTAAATATTGTTATTGGTAAATGTTATAAACAAACTGTGCGTATTTCCGGGCGGCTAGAATTAAAAATTAAAATAAATATATAATATAGTCAAACACGTTTTCTTTCTAAATTCGTTTAAAAAAATAAGGGCCCAAATTCACTAAAAAATTGAATTATCCAACTAACTTTCATAATGTAGGTGAAAATTATATCATGAAATGTAGAAGCATAATTATTAATTAGAATGTACGAAACATTAAATTTTATATAGAATATCGTACATTTACAATTAAAATAATAAACAATATATAACAATTCTTATCACGAACTTCACTAAGCGCGGAGCACAGTAGTCAAACATCCCAATATGGACTGCGGCTACCTTCCGGCAGTATACTATTCCTCCGAGCGCTACGGCATTTGCCGCTTTATTATTTATTACGGTGCCAATTCTCACGGGCCCTAATTTTTTCTAACGGATTTCCAAAGAAAACACGTTTGGCTATATTATATATTTTTTGAAATTTTTAACTGAGGCCGCCCGGAAATACGCACAGTTTTTTTGTAACATTTACCAATAACAATATTTAAAATTAATTTTTCAAAAGTCAATTATTTTTTTTTTATATATTAAATATTTTCTGTCAATTTTTCATATATGTAAAATTACGCTACGTCGAGTATTTTCCGAGATATAAATGTTTGAAACCCGACAAAATATTAAAATATTCTTATTTTGAAGGCTCGTATCTCCGCCATTTTAGTTGATATCGAACAATTTCAAAAAGTGAATTTGTCACCAAATACCTTCAATAGTAACATATTTCAAGCATATTAAAAACATTCGATGTCATAAAAATACTCCAAAACTTGCTCGTTTTAAAATGGAATGACCCCTTTGCGTTCAACAGTGTTGAGACGGTCTTCGCTTGCAAGCTACGAAGTATGCATTGCTTTTTTAAATTGGTTTTTACTTTTAAGTTTAATTTAACCATTTTTTTTTATTTTTTCATATTTTATTATTATTTTTGTTATTTCTCTTCATATCAACAAATTTTTCTGTTTCATCTTTAGCGGTACATAAATTTTATATTACCATGATCGTTATGAATATTTATTACGGGTGGAGCCTTAGCAAATCGTTTTGAAAGAAATCTTTGTTTTTTTTCCATGTTTCTGTTTGCTGAGAGAAAAATACAGCATCTATATAGCTCACATTACATCGATCGAGCACTTCCATAACTTTGGTGTTGAATACTTGAATATGTTCGTGATTTTTTTATGTTGACAGTGCCTTCCATCTTCTTCTCATCATCTTCGGCCTTTACGAGCTCTTCAAAAAAATGATTTGAATAGGCGCCACTTCGTTGACTCAGAAACTCAGGAGATTCATCTTCGGCCCCCGTAATCCCAGTCATATTCTCTGCAATATATAGCAGTATTTTACAATTGAAGATAATATTATAAATTTAATTATTAAATTTAAGTATCACTCTTAACTTCTCAAGGTTAAAACTCATTGGATTGAAATTAAATCTCAATATAAGATAAAGTGCCAATCGGACCACTCTACTTGAAGTAAGATTTCACTTTAGTATAAAGTGAATTTTATTCGCTGTAAGTAATAGTTAAAATGTCACTCCAAGAAAAGTGAATTTTTTACTATTTATGTCATACTTTATAAATAGTGGTATTTCTCTTTTTGATAAGCGAATATTCGCAGTGTTTGAAAAGTGAAAATCGACTTACTCTATAATGGACTCCTAACTTTATTCGTTTAACTTCGAAAGCTGAAAAAATAAATACAGACCACAAATATTGGTGTACTAAAATTAATTTTTTAAATTCAATGTTGAATTATCTACACTATAAATATATTTCAGGGATGTGGGTATTTTAATTTGCAGTAAATGCCCATGTTTCTACATTTCACTGTAATAATGTATAAAATACCATTATTTAAATTGAATCCTTATTTTGCAAAAGTGAAAATTTTATACTATAAGGGGGTACATTGATTGTCAGTTCATGTACATCGGCAGTTTATGAGGATATCGTTTTGAATGTAGTAAATAATTCAACAAGAACTGAAAGATTTCTGCCAACGACTTGTAATTTGTAGAGTTCTCAATTGAGAAATTGGACTTATAGGACAGAATGCATTAAAACGAGAGATCCCATATTGTGGGCTCGTATAATCAAGTTAAATGTGAAAATTTGTTACCTGTAAATTTACGGTAAACAAATTTTATTGTCAAATAAAGTATGATCTGACTGTTATTTGTAATAATTGTAAAAAAAAATATAAAATAAATAATTTTGTATATAGAGATTTTTAATATTTAGGTATATTTTAAATGTGTACAATGTACATCGTGTAATACCTCTTTGCTATTTATCTTCATAAAAATTATTTTTCTTTTCAATATACGCGCGTTGATAGAATATAACAGGTTTCTTAATTAATATTGTAACTTATAATGAATCAGAATAATCTATTTATTATATAATGTGAATATAAAGTAAGCATCAATAGCAACCAGTTGAAATCAGTAGGAGATAAAAATACCGAGAATATAGTTTTGTACCGAGAAAGATACAAAGAACATGGAAGTAACTTCGAGAAAAAATGACATATTTCACCCTAATCCTAATCCATCATCCATCCTAAAGTATTATTTTTTAGATTGTTGTGCCCTTTTATAAATTTTTAAATTTTGATACTTTCAATGCCAGCATAATAATAATAATAATAAGGTCTTTATTGTACAAAAAATAAAAAGTACAATGGGCGAGACACAGCAAAAGCTGCTTTGCAGCCTGACCCGACATACACAGCGAAAACAGAAAGACGCAACGGTAAGTAAAAAGATAGATACATAAGATAAATAATTTATAATCGCAGAGCGAAGAGAACGACGCAAAATATAATATTGAAAATAGGTCGCAGAGTTAAAATAATTTCGTACGCAAACTAGAGAAAATAAGACAAAAAATAACATTTAGAACAGACAAATTAATGGAAAACATTTGTCGCAGCTTCCGAAGACATAAAAACGTACAAATTATTGCGGAATTGATAAGAAATAAAAACAATATTTCTTAAATTAAAGGGCAGAGTATTGAATGCATGCACAATTATATAGGAAAACGACCCCTCAAACTTTTCCGAGGCAAAAGAGGGATAGCGCATCAAAGGAAACGACCTCTCTCGCATTTTCTCTAGCATTTCCTAACATACGAATTCGAGAGAAAAGATATTCCGGGGTTTTCGTTGAAAGAAGACGGCAGACGAAGATCAGCAGGCGGAAGTACATGCGCGGTTTCAGGCGCAACCAACCTGATTCATTAAAAGCCGGTGAAATGTGGTCAAATTTACGAATTCCATAGGCAAATCGAATACAAGCATTTTGATCAGCTTGCAATAACCGCCAACAACCCGCATCCAGACATGGGCCGTATACCAGGATACAATAAAGCAAGTGAGAAAGAACAAGTGACTCGGTAAGATATAATTTCACCTGGGTAGACAACTCACGTCTGTACGGAAACAATCGGCGGAGATTTGCAAATGCAATCTGACGCTTGGTGTTAACGTGATTTTTAAAAGACCAGTTTTCATCGATAATTAAACCTAAATCGCGAGCTGACGAAACCAAAGGAATATTCTTTCCTCTAAACGTAATCTTTATATGTTCGATATCTAATTTTGAGCGCAGTTTAAGGCTACCGATTAATAATTGCGACTTCTCGGGATTTAATATAAGAGCATTAGCTTCAGCCCATGCCGCTATGCTCTCAAGGTAGCAAGAGAGAGCATAAGATGCCTCGTCAACCCTCTCTGGACGGAAAGGGAGCCAAACTTGCGTATCAACTGCATAGGTTTTAAGCTTAATCTGGGAATAATATGCCGGTACAATCGATGGAATGGTATTAGGGAGGCTGTTAAGTCTGAGATTTGTTAAATGTTCGAAAATGTCTGCTGTGTAAATAATAAAAAGTAAGGAGCTAAGTTTTGCTCCCTGTGGAACTCCACAATACAAATCAGTTGGACTAGATAATATGTTCTCATTATTAGTTTTAATCGAAACCGACTGGGTTCTTTGATCCAGATAAGATTTAATGAGAGCGCATGCACTGTCTGATGCACCATAAAATTTCAATTTTGCTATCACTAACTCATGATTGATCGTGTCAAAGGCACGCGAAAAGTCTAATAAACATAAAAAAGACGTAAGGCCTTTGTCAGCATTGTGTAGAATGTCATCAGATAGATCTAGTAACGCTGTCTCACATCCATGAAATCTTCTAAACCCTGACTGAAAGAGTGGAAACAAATTTAATTGATCACAATAAAGAAGCAGTTGATTGTATAATACAGTTTCAAGGATTTTAGCAAACAAAGGAAGCTGGCTAATAGGGCGAAGATCTTTTGGTTCAAGCGGTATTTTAATTTTAGGAATCGGAGTAACTATGGCATGTTTCCATATTGTGGGAAAAATTCCTGAGGTAATTATCGAATTGATGACATGTAAAAGTTTAGGTAAACAAAATTCATGTATATGAGAAAACATTTCCCATGAAATTCCATCGACGCCAGGGGCTGAGCACTTGGCATTATCAATTATACTTTTCAGCTCGCTGGAATTGATCTCTTTGAAAACGAATTTGATATGCAAAGGCAGTTTAGGAGATCGTGAATAATTAAAAAAGTCAAGAGTTGCTTTACAGGGAATAATATTGGGGCGAGCTGCAAAATAGGCATTGATAATCGCAGGATCATTAAAAGAAGGCGGTAACTCACAAGATCGATTTTTACAAAACCCGAGAACATTTATGTTCCTCCAAAAGTCTTTACATGAAAGGGACTGTAATCGCTCAAAGTAGGCCTTTCTTTCGCTTCTTAAAATATTGGTCGTCTGATTGCGAAGCAATTTATAATACGCTATATCACTGCTCAATTTGGTTTTCCGCATCTTCGTTTGGGCGGCATTCCTTTTCTTGATAAAAACTTTGGCTGCATCTGTTACCCAAGGGGCTTAGACACTCGAAATTTATTGAATGGAGCAAAAATATCAAATAAATTATAAATATTGGTGTTAAGAAAGTTGACTTTTTCGTCAATTGATCCAAGAGAAGGAATTACTCCCCACGGCGCGCAATTAGCCAACAATTTAAAAGCATTACGATCGAAGTATTTAAAATTATGAATGAATGAATGAATGAATGAATGAATGAATGAATGAAAAACATTTATTAAGCCTTGGTGGCAGTGGTGACTGCGTTACCTTAAGGCTACATATAGATACATTACATATAATTGAAAAGTTGTATAAAAGAAGTATAATAATTACAAAATTTGCGGATCGATACAAGGCCAGCATGACTTCCGGTACATGTATAATTTAACAATAAGAATAATTACACCGTATTATATAACTACTAATAATATGAGAGAAAAGAAAATGGGAAGATTATCGTTGAGAAAGGGATTAGGTCATTATCTGAAGATATGAAATGTCAGGAGAGGTATTTTCAAATGTGAAAAAGTAGCGGACTAGGCGTGACTTAAATGCATTGATGGTCTCGGCATTGCGAATTTCGATAGGTAGAGAATTCCAGAGTCTTGTTGCCTTCACAAGAAAAGAATTTTGATAGCTTGTTGTTCTTACACGTGGTACTAAGATATCTTGGGTGACTCTGGTCGATCTTAGCTGGGCCTCACTACGAAAATGAAATAATAAAAATAGATGCTCTGGTTTATGGTAGTTCAGAACTGAATACGATACTGATCCTAAAAAGTAGAGGTGACGATACTTAATTGGTAGCCAGCCTAGCATTCGTCTAAAAGGTGTGACACTTGCATCACGCTTAAGATTGAAAATGAATCGTATAGTCGAGTTCACTAGCCTTTGTAATTTCTCGCGTTTGGATTTGGAGATGTCACAGTACCCTACGCAACAGTAGTCGAGTTGCGGAAGAATAAGTGTGACTACGATTTTTTTCTTAAGCTCAGTGGATAGTAGTTTTTTGTTGAAGCGTAGTCGGTATAACGAATAATTTACATTAGGAGTAATGTCAGACAATAATCCCTGCCACGACAAGGTATTGTCGATTCTTATTTCAAGGTTTTGTACGTCATTTGTAAATTGGATCTTAGCACCATCAAGTACTAGGCTCGGGATATGCAGCAAGTCAATCGCATTGATATTAAACGAGGAACCTAAAATTATTGCCTGTGATTTATTTGGATTTAGGGTGAGACCCATCTGTTTTGCATATTGTGAAATAGCATTTATATCCGCATTAAAATGTTCAATTGTGATTGCGATATCTCGGGGATTGCATTGAGCCATGATTTGTAGGTCATCCGCATATAACATATGTGTGGAAAATTTAAGAATAGAGAAAATGTCATTAATGAATATTGAAAAAAGCAGCGGTCCAAGAACTGAACCTTGCGGTACCCCGGCGAAAAGTTCCCTCCAACTTGATTTAGTTGAGCCCTCGCCAATTACCGACTGTTGTCGACCAATAAGGTAGGAAGCAAACCATCGAAGTTCAGGACCGACGACTCCTAGGTGTTTAAGTTTGTACAGAAGAATTATGATGTCCACCGTATCAAAAGCTTTTGAGAAATCAAACAGAATAATGATAGTTACTCTGCGATTGTCAATTCCCAGTCTAACGTAGTCAAAAACAGAAATCAGTGCCCTCTGAGTACTAAATCCTTTACGGAAGCCGGATTGTCTTGGGTCTAATAGTTGGTGTTTATTAAGGAAATTCGACAAGTTGGTAGAAAACTACTTTCTCTAGGAGTTTTGCAAATAGACACAAAAGAGCAATTGGCCGATAATCAACAGGCGATGATGGAACCGGCACCTTATTAATTGGCCTAATGAAGGCCTTTTTCCACTCATCTGGAAATACTGATGTATTTAGACTGGTATTAAAGATGTCTACAAGAATATGGATTATGGCTGGTAGAGAGTGGGTGAGACAGTGGAGATCGATGTCATCACAACCCGAGGCGTTCGACTTTACATTTTTAATAATCTGCGTGATTTCTATGGCATTCGTTGGACGGAAGTAGAACCTCTCATCGTCATGAATGATAGGTAGAACAAAGAGATCACATGGAACGATAATGGATGAAGTTCGAGATTTGTTTGCAGCTTCAGTGTAGTACTTATTTAGTTCCTCGACGTTGTAGTTGACGTGGTTTTTCTTTAACTCATTTTTAACCAGCCCTATGTTGCACAGTTCTATCCACAGGGTCTTAGGGGAGTTATAATTATTTAAGCGTTTCCTACAATGAGTAGTATGTGCTTTATGGATGAGCCTATGAATCTTGGTACGCAGCGATTTAAAATCCGTGTAAGCCAGTAAATCCCCAGTCCTCTTATATTTTTTGTATAGTGTATTACGTTTTTTACACATAGTTTTAATTTCTTTTGTAAACCATGGGTTATGATTATCCTTAGGTAGAAATGTCGTTTTTGGTGCGTGTCTGTTATATGTAACAGTCAGAGGGGTCGAGAGGGAAAATAGTTTATCATTCACGGATTTTGACGAGAAGCAGTTATCCCAGTTAATTTGTGAGAGTTCCAATAGATAGTTTTCGGCTGAGAAATGTTTGTAATTTCTACTTGTAATTGTTTGCTGAGGCTCCCTTACTGCTTTAAGTCTGTAGGTCAGGTATATCATTTCGTGTTTAGATAGAGCTGGGCCAACACATTGGCCATGGAACATAATTTTGTCAGAATCATCAACTAAACAGTGGTCAATCCAGGTAGAAGAAGTGCCTGTTACGTGGGTACTAGTGTACGGGACGATATGTAAACTGTAGCTTGATGCAAAATTGCGTAAGTATTTTGAAAGATAATTATCTTTATTGAGATCAATATTTAAGTCGCCAATACCTTTATATATATAGATATATTTATCGCTTTGTCCCTTGATCAGATCGCGTGCTCTCTTTTTCAAGTTCAGTGTGTTCAGTGAAAGATATTCGTTCACGTAAACCGGAACTTTGTAAAGCTCAGCTGAGATTTCGTCTGCCGTGAGTTTTTTCCGTTGTCTCATTGCTCTAATGCAATTAGTACGAAGACCTGGGAAGACTTTAACCGGTTGACGGAGATGACATCCGCCTCTTCCATAGTAACATTAAGAACTTCTCCAATTTTCACGAGAATACCACTTAAATTTTCATTGGCGGCTTCAGGTAGACCGGAAATTATTAGTTCACAGTTGCGAATCTCATACGCAGTAGTAGCTCTGTCACGTTACACTTTGTTCATTTGCGTTTGCAGAGTGGACACCGAAGATTCTATTTCGCGAACAGCGATATTCATGGAAAGAACTTCGCCCATTTTCTTATTGAGCTCTTCATGCTGTAAATCGTATTTATCACAAATTTCCTTATGCTGCCTGTCAAGTCGCGCTGATAATTCTTGGAAATAAAATGCGAATCCAGGCGTGTTGTCAACTTCGGGCGAGTCGATATTCGCATTATCTATTGAAGTGACATTATTAGAGCGTAGTGCACGAGGCGGCTGTAAAATTTCGTCGCCGGCACGTTTCTTCCCTCGCCTCTTATTAGCACTCATGCAGCAGATCAGCTGATTGTCAAACGTTCTTGAGACGGTTGCGGGGCAGCATTTGTCATGATAAATGGAGTTGCATACTATGCACCTGACATTATCATTTTCATTCGTTGGTAGGTTGCAAGATACACAAGGCTCCATCATTTAGATTAATGTCAACTTATATATATTCCTAATGACTAATGATGCGAAGGAGCTTACTGTACATAAATCTACGAGCCCGCGTAGACTGATACCGCGTACAGCTTCGATGCAATAATTGATTTCCACCTCTGCTCGCTTGTGTGGAGAGGGGGTCGGATGATCGAGGTTCCACAGAACAATTGCACTGGCGTATAGATAAGAAAGTCAGTGGCGCATGAATTTGAGTTCCCAATTCGTAAGTAACATGCGTTCACAACATAAACCAAAGTCCGAATGCCACGCTACTGCAATGACGTATGTGAGACACACATTTAAACAGCGTGAAATACATGTGTAACCGTCGCCAATAATTCCTTCCAACAATGAACTAAACTGAAAATCCCTTGCAACACCTCACGATCCGTTAAAATGTATGTATTTAAAGGAACAGACCAATGCACTTGCTTTTTAGCACAACATAGATAACATATAGTTTGTTAGATCGATGAATTCCTCAATAACCAGACAACACGTGTCACCGAACTTGCAATTCCCCGATGAGAAAACGTTTAGTCAGAACATGTTTCGATTAAATCCAATCAGACACCAGTAAAAAGACTCGTGAACAAATGCACTTGACACATATAACAAATTAAAGAACAACTTCTAGTATAAGCTAGCAAGAAGATAGTAAGTAAACAGCGAGCATACGAAAATAAAGACAACCGCTCAGGACAACTGAGTGCAACTAATAGTATATTATGCTTCAAGGGAGGAAAGCGCGCGATTCATGAGCGGGAGCACTCCTGCGAGGTGCCCGCTTGCCTCCGATATGGCATACGCTATTTTTCTCCCGACCCCATCCATTACTCCCGCGGGTGGGACTTTCCGTCCCTAGGGAGTAATGAGAACGAAATGCGCATGCTCGCTGGCGCCTGGGCCAAATCGGCAACTTTCGTCCCGCGTTCCAGGCATGGAATACGGACATTCCGACGCGGTCGGGAGAAAAATATATTTTTTTTCAATAGAATGAAAAACAACGTGATCGACGTCCGACGCCATGTTTATCTTCTGTTTTAAAAACGCGATGTTCCTCGATCTATCGTTTCCGTATCGAAAATGGTGCAAGATAGAGCAAAAATTTACTAAACCTTTTTCGTAGAGAAGGAAATTTCATACAAAAATGTACTGGAGAGCCCTAGTCTAAAAACTATAACTTAGGCGGGAGCAAGCCTCAAAGTAAGCATCATACTTTTGATGTCTCATCGTAGAGCTCAGACTGTGCGTTTCTTTCAGTGATATCTCGCGGCCCATGGTGCGGAACCAGCCCCGAATCTTAGTTTAGTGGCGAAGGAATCCCTGCAGTTTCATGCTTGTACAGTTCTCTCCATGTGAATATAAAATAAGGTACAATTATAGAGAAGATATGTTTAATAACAGTTCGTCGATAAATTTCGTTCAAATTCGGGCAAAATCATGAAATTTCTATTCAATCCCCATTATCTGCAGAATGGAATGATGAATCTCGACGAAACTAGAATCAAATGACAGATAAATTAAATTAATGTGAAATAAGATAAAAATTTAAAAGTAATTCCGTTAAACGCCAGTCTCGCACAGTCAATCGGGAGATAGGGCAAGTCGGGCATAGGCCTTATATCGTCTATTAAAAGTCATTATTCGGTGCACAATAAATAAATGTAAAAATTGGTTTATGTGTTCGAGTTTGCTAATTAACAAGGACAAAGCGCAAAGGACAGGTTATTTTCCCCCGCGTTAATGACATTTAATCGTCTGTTTGCGGGTCGGCTCTCGGGTGGAGAGGTACAGGACAAAGACGGTACATGACAGAACTATAGGCAGATGCAACACAACACCCACCCAGAGCCAGTCCCCCTACCCCAATATCGGTACCTCCAGCAGATTCGGCGGTCTATGCCTTACCGAGTACGACGCGGGGCTTATCCCATCTTTATCCGAGATAAGACCCACGACGTACCGACCGCGGATAAGATGCTGACGGTAAGAACTGCTAATTAACAATTGGAAATCAAATTTTAAAAATTGAAAAAGTCAGATTCAATATGGCGGACGAAAAGTCAAAAAGTGAATCAAATCAACTGAGACTGGTTACTCGGGGTTTTTTGGGGTTGCTGATTACGAATCTGGCTTTAAATTTTCAGAAATGGCGGATTCAATATGGCGGACAACAAGCCGAAAAGTGAATCGAATGTAAAATATTGTTTAATAATTTTTGACTAGATTGAAAATAAATGTGCCTGCACCTGTTAATGACAGTGCACGACCTAGCGATTAGTAGTAAATTTCGAAAAATCTTGTAATTTATCGATGGTACCTCTCTATTTCTGGTTTCCTATTTAACAAAACCATTCGATATGGTGCAGAAAATATTCATAGAAGTCTGTAATTAGATACAACGGTGTAGGTTCATGAAATAATTTGTTACTGACACCTTTGGGTTCAAGAACCGTATTTATTTATGAAAATAATTTTGTTATGGACGTCTTTTAGTCTAAGAACTGCGCCCATATCAGAACAATTTTGCATTTTATCGAGGTTACCTTTCTATTTCCGGATTACTTGCCAATTACGTTTATATACAAAAATGTATTTTATCTATTTTACCTCCACATTTCAGGTTTCTTAGACATCAAAACCAATCGATATGGTATGTAAAATATTCGTATAAGATAATTCATAACCGTATAAGTTACAAGAATAATTTCTTACCGCTACGTTTTAGTCCAAGGACTGTGCTGAAAAAATGTTCGCACTACTAATTACTAAATTCCATTATTTTCTAGAGCAATAAATTCCCGTGTATTTATCTGATTATTTCGATACATCTACATATGTTTTTCGACAAAGAGTTTGGTAGTTCCATCTTAGGTTTAGGATAACACATTACCAACAAAATAATTTTGTCATATTTATTTTCTTCAGGTATGTGTGGTATCAAATTATTGATAAACAAATAGCAATAATAGAGGAGAAAACATAAAACTTGTTTCGAATAGACGGTTTCAGTAGTCGGAAAAATGAATCCTTCTTATGCAAGCCTAACACTATGTGTTAAACTAAAAGGAAGTTTGATAAAAATTGTTTCACATATTCAATCCTTTATAGTAAATCCTTTATTGTTAAAAAACGGAAGAACAGGCGGGTTTTAGGAGAGGGTGCTCTGCGGAAGATAATATCTTCACTCTGATTGCGGCTGTTCAGATTCAACTAAGGAGGAAACCGTCCAAGTGCTACACTCTTTTTGTGAACTTTCGCAGAGCGTTTGACTCTATTCCTCACGAGAAATTGTGGCTTAAATTTTATAGTATTGGTATTAGTGCGAAAATGATTAGGATGCTAAAATCGATTTACGACTCGGCAAGGTCATCTATGGGTTATCCTCATGGTTCCACAACCCCGGTTAGGGTGACCGAGGATGTCCTTCAAGGCGAGATTTTAAGTCCGTTGCTTTTCCTCCTTTATATATCGGATATTGTTGGTTTTTTTCGGTCCAAAGGTCTAAGGGGTGTGGATTACACGCTGTCATATGACCTCATGATGTTGCTCTATACCGATTTAAGAGCCAAGTTAACGGTTCTCGCCTCATATTGCACCTTAAATGATCTCATCGTTAATATATCGAAAACCAAAGTTGTCATTTTTAGAAGAGGGGGCCCTGTCGATGCCTCCTCCAGAAAATTTTGTCTTGAAAATCGGCAGATTGAAGTGGTAACTAGGTACCCTTATCTAGGGACAATTGTCTCGCCATCGGCTCGGGGACTGAAGACCACAGAGGACGCTATATCCAGGACTCGTCCAGCGACGGCGTCTGTATTGGCTATAATGGCCTCCGTAAAAGGTGACTCCGTTATTGCGGCCATCCTAACTCTGCCCAACCCTCCACAAGTATTTCCTTCTCTCCAAACTGTCTCTTGCCTATTCTTTCTCTACTCTCTCTTTCAACTTTTCTCTTTTCCACTATACAGATTTTCCCCACTTCTCCCATCTCCCCTCTTTCCATTTTCTCCTCATAGCGACCTGCCCTACTTCCTGCTTCATTTCTCATTCTTTCTCTTTTCAATTCCTCTCTTACTATGTATCCTGGCGTCCCTCTATCTAATTTTAAAATCCATATTAAATACTTTTCCTGTAGCCTCTCTACCCCCTCCAACTCCTTATATCCCCAGATTTCTACTCCATACATTAACACCCCCTTTACTATGCTATCGAATAGCTTTAATCTCTATCTTATATCTCCTCTAAATTTCCTTTCCCCGTAACTCCACACCCGCCCCATTGCAATTCTCGCCTTTTTTACCCGCTGAGGCGTTCCATGCGAAAGGATAACATCAAATCACCGATTTCGTCCATAATTGATTATTACGTAGTCCTTGTACAAATAAGTATTGTCGCCAAACCATTTTACAAGATATTCAGTTTTTTTTAGTTATTTGCATCTCAAAATTTTAGGTACTTTTTTTTGGAACACGAAATTAAATTAGTACTATTAAATTAGTTTACTGTTCAAATGATGATCACCAGAAAAAAGAAGACCTGTTAAAAGAAAGATTTTCAAAAGCGAAGCAAATTAAAGGTACCCGCGGTTTTCATTCCTTCGTGCCAATAAATGAAAATACAATACGATGTAAAACTGTATCATGTTTAGAAGATTCGCCCTCTCAAATATTTTCAATAAGTTACACAGATATCTTAAAAAGTTCTTTCTCATGAAGGGGAAGTGCAAGGTAACGGGCGGCAGGAATAAAATTGATATTTCATAAAAATAGATGAAGAATTATAAGTGAGAGGTAAGAGGACTTACTTTAAAAAAGCACCGCGAAGGTGTTCAAAGTAGTGCAACCTCCGCGTGGTGAACACTGGAAACTATTTGTGAATAGGCCAATCGCAGTCGATTTTTTAATTTCTTACCATTTTGGAAAAAAAATGATTTTTTTTTCTTTATATATACCATTTCAAGTGTTTCACGCTGCACTGACCTATACAGGACCGAAAGATGTGAGACGCGACGGAATGGAGCGGGCGCCGCGGCCGCGGAGCGCTGCCCGACCCCGCCTTCAAATTTAAAAAATTCATTACTCGATAACACAGCAAAACACCTTCGTGAAATTTTTCTCACTAATTAACAGCTTTAAACTTTATTTAAAAAATTAGTTTTTTGAAATCAAAGTGTGCTATCATCTTAAAAAATTGAAATTAAAAATTGTTTTTTAAATAAACAATGGAAAGAAATGAATTTTTTAATTTTAAACGATATTTTCTTAAAATTCAATGTGTTCTACGCAACTTTTGTATCTACATATTTTTTCGTAAAAGTCATAATAACAAAGATATACGTGTTCGAAAAAAAAGTACCTAAAATTTTGAGATGCAAATAACTAAAAAAAACTGAATATCTTGTAAAATGGTTTAGCGACAATACTTAGTGGTACAAGCACTACGTAATAACCAATTATGGTCGAAATCGGTGATTTGATGTTATCCTTTCGCATGGAACGCCTCCGCTCTCTTACATGCTCATGCTCTCTATTTATTTTTTTCATTACATATCCAAAACAATTAATCCTCTTTTCTTCTTGAATACTCTCTTTTCCCCACCACCCTTCCTTTCTTTTTCTTTCCCTCCATCATTTTTATAAAACAACCACTTTGGATTTCTCTACGCTTAAATTTAATTTTTTATCTTCTAGATATTTCTTTAACATTCTCATCATCGCTCTTAATCCGTCTTCCTTTTCTGCTATTATAACTATATCATCTGCATATTCCAATGACCATATTTTTGTCCTTCCTACTTTCACTCCCCCAAGCCCTTTCATTATTTCCTCCTCTATATCAGCAATATATATGTTAACCCTTTAAGGACCAAATGTACAAAAATTTGACACGAAGTTTGTCAGTATTTTTTAGTATTTAAATTCAATGAAAAAAATTGTGGTATATACGTTTCCAATTGCTCGAACCCCGCTCATTCGAATAGTGGATGGTAAAATACTGTCAATTTTAAAATGAACGAATTACAGACCATTTTTTAACAAAAATCATGAGATTTTAAAAGTTTTTTTTTCATTTATCGTTTTTTTTTATCACTTATAGCATTACTATGCCTCAGTTCGGTATAAATAACGTGACAAAAATGTCTAAGCTTCAAAATGGTGATATATGTTTTTATAAAATTCGAAATGGCGGTCCCGAAAATGGCGTCCTAAATGAAATTTTCTTGAAAAATTTGAGAACGCTCTGACACAAAAATTGTTTTGTCAGATTTTTTTTATGATATTTTGAAAAAATTTTTAATTGTTTTTTTCCAAAAATTCTGAAAAAATTCGAGTACATTTTTTGATGAAATCTAAGCATTTTTTGTTCTTTGCTTTTTTGTCCTAAAGTCGATAGTTTTCGAAGAAATAAATCTCGAATGTTGCGTATTTATATATATTTTATATTTTTTCCATCGGAAATTATCAACTTCTAGAAAAAATTGCAAAGAACAAAAAATGCTTAGAATTCATCAAAGAGTATACTAGAATTTTTTCAGAGTTTTTGGTAAACTTTTAAAAATTTTCAAAAAAAAAAATTTTTTCAAAATATCATAAAAAAAATCTGACAAAATTCCAGTGTATTCGTCGATGAATTCTAACAACTTATTACACTTATCATTTTTTTTATAAAGTTCATAATTTTTGTGTCAGAGCGTTCTCAAATTTTTCAAGAAAATTTCATTTAGGATGCCATTTTCGGGACCGCCATTTCGAATTTTATAAAAACATATATAACCATTTTGAAGCTTAGACATTTTTGTCACGTTATTTATACCAAACTGAGGCATAGTAATGCTATAAGTGATAAAAAAAAACGATAAATGAAAAAAAAAACTTTTAAAATCTCATGATTTTTGTTAAAAAATGGTCTGTAATTCGTTCATTTTAAAATTGACAGTATTTTACCATCCACCATTCGAAAGAGCGGGGTTCGAGCAATTGGAAACGTATATACCACAATTTTTTTTATTGAATTTAAATACTAAAAAATACTGACAAACTTCGTGTCAAATTTTTGTACATTTGGTCCTTAAAGGGTTAAACAATGTAGGGCTGAGAGGACATCCTTGCCTAACTCCTTTCTCTTTTATAAATTCTCTTGTCTCCTTCTTCATTATTCTTACTCTACATCTCGCGTCTTCATACATTTCTTTTACCCTCTCTATAAGATCTTTCTCTATTCCTCTTTTCTCCATCATCTTCCATAAAATCTCTCTATCCAATCTGTCAAAACTGCCTTCAAATCTGCGAAGAACGCATACACCATTTCCTTTCTACACACCCTCCGCCCTATTACATGCTTTGACATCTTTATATTTCCTATTGTCCCTCTATTTTTTCTAAATCCTGCTTGTGATCTCCCCCATCCTCCATTTTCGTCCAACGCCTTTACTATTCTTTTATTTAGAATACTTGCGTATATTTTGTATGCAGTACTAGTTAGTGTCACTCCCCTATAATTACTTACTATATTTCTTTCTCCCCTCTTCCATATTGGCAGTACTATTCCTATCCTCCAATTAATTATCCGGAAATCCTTCTCCCCTCCTTACTTTTTTAATTATCTCTCCCAGCTTTTCTGCCGCCCGCTATCCATACCTCGTTTTTTAATTCATCCGATCCTGCTGCTTTTTTTCTTTCAACCTCTTTATTTCACTCATTATTTCCTCTTGTGTTACTTCATTTCCTTCTCTCACTTTCATTTCCTTGTGTTCTTTTTCCAAGTTTCTTCTTGCCCCTCCTAGTGCTTCCATGAAGTATTCCTCCCACTGTTCCACACTTATACTTTTGTCAATTTCCTCTCTTCGTTTTCTTCCTTTATTTATAAAATTCCACGCTTCTTCTTCCGTTTTAATTTTCTCTATCTCTTTCTCTTCCTGTCTACTGTATTCTTTTTTCTTTTCTTGTTGTAACATATTTCTTATAATTTTCCTCGTTCTGTTTTCTTCTATATTCTTTTCTCTTTCTCTTACACTCATTATCCCACCATGGCACCCACCTTAACTCTTTTTTCTTCCTCTTTTCCTTTCTACTATCGCCTTTTTTATCTTTGTTTCTAGTTCTTCCCACCCCTCCCTTACCCCTTTTTCCTTCCATTCTACTTTCTGCATTCTTTTTCTATATTCTATTTCTCCTTCTTTCGTCCAATTTTGTATTTTCTCTTCTTCTGTCTCCTCTGTAGTTTGTCCCTTTTCCCAGCCTCCAGCTAGCTTCACTATTAACGGTTGATGATCTGACTCAATCCGATCTCCTACTTCTAATCTTTTTATTTTATCCCCTGCCTCCACATTCACCACTGCATAGTCTATTACCGATTTGTTTCCATCCCTTTCAAAAGTCCATTCTCCCGGCTCATCCCCCTCCTTTCCTGCATTTAATATTATCCAGCTCCTACCTTCTATTATTTCAATCATATCCCTTCCTTGTACATTTACTCTCTCATCCTTTGATTCTCTCCCTCTATCTTCTATTTCTTCTCCACATCCATCTCCTCCTCCTAGTCTTCCTATTCTTGCATTAAAATTTTCTGCTATTAATAAATTTCGTTCCTGTGTCTCTCTTATTATCTCTCCTAACGAATGTCACAACTCTTTATTCCCGTCTCTGTTATACAATGTGAATATTCTCCATCCATGCCTCCCTACCTCTATTCTTCTTTCTTGCACCCCTTCTACTTCCCTATATTCTTCCCTCCCTTCTCTCTCTAATTCCTTTCTTATCCATGTTATTATACCCCCATCGCTCTTCATTTCTTACCCTCTCTTTTTGCGACCTGACACTTCCAATTCCAATCTTTAGGCAGCTTCTGCCTTACTCTCTCCCTCTCTCTTTCCTCTACCCATGTCCCTGTGAGTCCAATCACCTCAAATTCCTTCAAAAAATTCCAGAAATCCTCTTCTTTGTTTTTTTCCAATCCACTACTCCTCCCGAATTGTTTCAGCCACCTCCCTACGGTAAACTCAACACTGACTCTACAATTTCACTATCCTCACTGTCAACTTACCTCTCTTCTCTCTCTACACGTCCTTCTCTGTTTCCCCCTTCTGTATCTCACTCATTAAATATACTCACGTTATCCTATATACAGCGCCAAACAAAATTTCGGAACATGTCGTTCTACGAAGCTCCTCGCAACTAGCAAGTCTCTCGCGTCTGCCGTTCTTGTCGAAGCTCGCGCAATTTCGCGATTCGATGTTTCCATTCGCTGTTCCGTTTCTCTCACCACCCGTCCGTCAAATGCAATTGTAGCGGTTGAACGGAAAGTATCAATGTCTCGAAGAAGCGTCCGCTCGTGTGAGAACTCTTCTCTTATACCATCGATGCTCCGAGCTGGTTCTCCCCCCCCCCCCTTTTTGCCCCTCATATATCACCAAGCTGTTGGATCGGTGTTCCGACGATCGTCGCCACGACGAGCGACAGCCCGTTTCCATTTCTTGTCCCCACTATGGCGACTGCTCCGTTAGCTGTTCGCCTCGGTCGTGCGTGCATGCATCCATCGCACGTTCTCGACGCACGAACCCTCTCCCCCCGCTGGATTTTTCCATGCGGCGGCCTCGCCACGACGTTCGTCGCAGCCGCGACTCACAAGGATCTGATAGACAGCACAAATAATTTGATATGCTATAAGTCAACAAATAAACTATCAATGTATGTGTGTAATATACACATTTATATATACATAATAACAAATACTCTTTCAAGCACATTTTTTGAAATTGATATTTTGATCTATTTTCCAAGTGTTTACCAGTATAATTAATTTCTTCGGTACCTAGCTATTTATACGAGCGTTATACAAGCAAATTTATCTGTCCATTATTATATCATTATTATATTCTATTTAGTTTACTTATTTTCACGATGAATAGAACATGTAGTATATGCAAGCAACACATCGCAAAAAAGCAGTAGAATGCACAACGTGCAAAAGCTTTTATCATCCTGAATGTGCCAAAGCAAAACTGTTCAAAATAAACCCGGTTAAAATTGTTGCGCCACATCTTTTTTGCAACTCCTAGAACCTACAGGAATGACGTCCAACGATACCGAAGCATCTACGCAAGCTGTTACATTTAAAGATTTATTGCCCGCTTCATTTGTTGTTCCATGCTCCGAGTCTGTGCCAAATGTTGTTTTACCTGATGCATCTCCGAATACCCACCAAATTATGCAAAATGGAATCGAAGCAATCGTCCTCATCATTTCTACCATCAAATTGGACTTCTATTAGTGTTTCGGATCAACTTGCTAACATCATGGTAACATTAAATCAATTTAAAATTGAATCTAAAACTGATATCGCAAGTTTGCGGGATGAAACGAAAGCAGAAAGAAAATCGGTCTAAATATCCAACAGCTGCAAAACCCAACCAAAAATCACAGTCTGCAATAGCACTTCATAATGAAAACTTTAGAAAAGTACAAGTTACAGATAACCTTAATGCACAGGTAACTGCCTTACAACATAAACAGCCAAACTGTAATGAGAAAATACGGCAGATGCACCAACGTCAGAAATATTAGTATCCGGCATACCGACTGAAGTAAACTTGTCAACTGACGAATTAGCAGTAAAAATGTTTAATCATATGAACGTTGGCAATATATGCTTCATCATATTTTATCTACGAGGCGTTTTCAAAATGATTCCCCTAGGAGATTACCTGCTATTCTAGTGAATGGGCAACTACAACGGCTAATACCTTCCACAGATAACACTGTATCAAATGAAACAATATTAACATTCTCTTTTAATATTAAAATGTCATCAATTTTTGTACGTGATTTCATCATGGAAGCCAACCGCAAATTTGGTAAACTCACCGTCGAAAAAGTTCTTCAGTGTAACATACCATCAACCAAATATTTGAATGAGTTCTTGTCATCCACAACTTACAACTTATTACAACGCGCTCGTAAACCCGCCAAAGAAAAAGGATATGCACATATCTGGGTTCGACCGGGAAAAATATTTGTACGAAAAAATGTGGATGCTACTCCTATTATTATTATGAATGATTTGGAATTGTCAAACTTGGCATGACAAAAATACGCCGTCATATACTAATGTAAATTCTAATGCAGTTGAGAATAAATTTAAAATCGGTCATGTGAATATAAATTCGTTACAAGCCAATTTAAGCGATGTAGCAGATCTTTTTCACGATAGTTCAATAAAACTCTTTGTTTATCCGAGTCTTGGTTAAATCTTCTTATTGATGATAGCACCGTTGAAATACCTGGCTATACACTTATACGTAATGACCGTGGGTTATTTAATTCGTCTAATGGAACTTATATGCATGGTGGTGGAGTCGCTTGTCATGTACATTGCTCTCTTACTTACAAAATATTAGCAGCCTCTAAAATAGTGAATAAAAATGAAACGGAATTTCTTATTTTAGAAGTTTTCTCATCGAATATTTGTGAATGTTTATTATTGTCAGTCGTATACCGCCGTCCGAATGGGTTTGTACCAATAAACTTCTATTCTTCATTTCTTTCATTTTACCCATTATATAGCAATATTGTTATAATGGGGATCTAAATTCGGATCTAATGAGTAATAATTTTTATTCTCAACATTTATCTAATTTCATTGCTGATCATTAATTATCATTAGTACGACATGGGCCCACTCGTCATACTGATATTTCTCACACATGGCTGGATGTATTCATCGTTGATTCTTTAGATAAAGCATTCAGTCATTCAAAATCACAGTCACCTTTTGCTGCAGGAGACGACTACATTCAATTTGTTTTTAAATTATCTATTGATGCTCCGAAACCCAAGTCTATTATTTGCCGTGATTTTCGACGCTGCGATATTAAACAATTCACACAAAATTTAGATAACAAACTTCAAGATGTATTTGCCAATCATAATTTACATTTAAATTCAACTCAACTACAAATCCATAGTCGATTCACTAGATAAATTCGCTCCTTTATATACAAAGATTTTTAAACGACCTGCAGCTCCATGGATTTCTACAGAAATTAAAAGTCACCAGAAAATTCGTGACTCATTGTATAAAAAGTATACCAGATCATGTTCATAAGCGCAACGAAACTATTTCAAAACGAAATATAACAAAATGCGATCCTTAGTTAAACAAAAATTCAATATGCAAAAAATTCTTTCCTGAATGATTCGATATTAAATGCAACTAGTTCATCTAAGCTATGGAATCTTTTAGGTTAATTTGGAATTACAATTGACAAATCAAGATCTTCACTTGCATTTTTTAATCCCAATACACTAAACGCACACTATGTATCAGTGTCGTCTAAGCATGGATCATGCACTTCATCTGACCTACAATACGTTATTTCGCAACCATTAGATCCCAATAAACCAGTCTTCAAATTCGTACCATTGAATTTAGTCACAGTTCGACAAACTTTTAACTTATTTTTATCCCGTACATCCAATCGAAGTTCAGATGGTATAGCATTGCGCTATATCTAATTCGTCTTTTCTACCATAGCTCCTTATTTGACTAAACTATTTAATCACTCATTGTCATCAAACGTATATCCCGAAGCCTGGAAAATAGCCTTTATCATACCTCTCATTAAAGTTAAATCACCAGATTCACCTTAGGAGACTCGCCCTATAGCTGGATTATCGCGTTTCGCAAAAATGTTTGATTTTTTATTCACAAAACAAATTGTCACGTTTCTCAAGAGTAATAATTTAATTCATCCATTACAATCGGGATATAGAAAAAATCACAGCACACAAACTACTTTTTTGCATATCATGGATGAAGTTAGAAGTGGAATAGATAGAGGAATGGTTACATTACTTGTACTATTTGATTTTAGCAAGGCATTTGATAGTGTTAATCATAAAATCCTATTGACATGTTTGAGAGACTTAGGGTTTTCTGATAGCGCTATAACATTCCTCGCGTCATATTTATCAAATAGAAGCCAAAGCGTTCCTGACATTAATGGTATACCCTCTGAATTTTTGAATACGACATCTGGAGTATCACAAGGTTCATCCCCCGGTCCTATCTGATTTCTCATCTTTATCATTCCTCTAACTATAGTTATCAGTCAATTTAAAATTAAGTTTGCACTATTCGCTGACGATTTACAAATATACTTATCCTGTTTTCCATGCCATCTGCAACATACCGTCAATCATCTCAATAATATCATTATTCACATTCTTCGCTGGGCTTCAGATGTAGGTTTACATATAAATACATCCAAAACCAAAGCAATAATACTTGGTAGTAGTCCACAACTGCAAAATGTGAATAACCATCCGGTAACACCGATTATCGTTAACGATAGCATAATTCAGTATGAAAATAAATTACATAATTTAGGTGTCACCATATCGAGCCATTTGACTTGGAACGATCATGTCGCCTCTATTTCTCGCATGGCCTATGGTCCTCTATATCGACTCAAATTCAGAGGATATTCGCTCTCACCAACCATCAAGCTTCAACTAGTCAAAGCTCTAATTTTGCCTTTTTTTAGACAACTGTTGCTTAGTATATGACGACGCTTCTGAATATTTAAATGTAAAATTAACTAAGATACTAAACTCCTGTCTAAGATTTGTATACGGTGCTCGACGTGATGAACACATTACACCCTAAAGAATCAAATCTAACTGGCTCTCTGTAAAATCGCGAAGAAAATATGTTCATTCTTATCAACTATATTCCTTATTCACATCATCTAGACCGTCATATCTTATTGAACTTTTTCTATTAGTGTGTGACAAGGTGTCACCGATCTACCCCTTGGCCGATCCTTCACGATGGGTGCCGCGGTTCCCTCGCGTGTCGAAAGTGTCCCGGAGCTCAGGATCACCTTCCTCAATCCTTTTTTTTATCAGTTTTAGTAAGTCGGATACTCGTCCGTCAGTCGCCGGTAAAGCGCCTGAACGGCATTACCGTCTCTTGCTCGGTTGCGCGTTCCGCCGGGAGCGTCACCACCTCCCGAGCACTCGAAACGCCCGAGCCCCTCTTTCCCCTGGCTGTCCCTCTCGGCAGCGCAGGAGGTATCACCCGATGGTAAGAGCCATCGTGGCCGTCGAGAAGGGACACCGCCCCTCTCTGACGCGCCTGCATCGTTCCCCCCTTTTTTCGTTGCTGCGCGCCTGCATCACTCAGGCCTAGCGTGCTAACTAAAAAACCGTCTCATATTCCCCTTCTTTTCCCTCGTGGATGGCGACCTTACGCGCCTCCACTCATTCGGCAGTAGCCGTCCAGCTCTTGCCACCGCAAAGCTGCATTCTAGCAGCGTGGCTATTTTCGATTGCGTCACAGAACGTCTCTCTCTCTCTCTCTATCGCAGCATGTAAGCCGCCCGAGACGAGGACGGAAGCGACTTCCCCGACACCGCGATTAGGTGGGGAAAACCCCGTACGGCCCCCGCTCTCTACCCCCCCCCCCCCGTAACCCCCCCGGTGATTCTCCGCTCCTGGTCGCTGGAGATGGGCGTACGGTTCCCGCGCGCATCTACCAAGCGCTATCGGCTCCCACTACTCACTTCGCTTTCGGACGCGATCGAGGACGGACCCCACAGTAGTGTGCGCCAAATAAAAAGAAAGCCCCGTGTGTTAGAGCCGCGTGTTATCCCGAGTAACCAGCGCTACACGCGAACATTGTGTTTTTTTTTTGTGTTCGGTGGAAACCTCGTGGTGGTGTTAACCGGGAAGACTCCCAGTGAACGTGGGTGGAAGTCACGCTGCCGACATCGGACCAACGCCGAGGCACCCCGCTACACGACACCGCCGACGCCACCAGCTGCCGCCGCAAGTTGCCGCCGCCGCTGCCAGCTGCCGACGCCGAACACCTCGTCGTCGTCGCCGTTGTGACCATCGCCGCCCCTGCCTCTGTAAGTCCCGGGATCCCCGGTCCCTGTTCATATAGTGTATCCGCGTACCATTCGTTTCGTTGTTTTTGCGACCAAAAATTCCGCGCTCTCGATTTACGCTTCCGGTCATATTCAATTGTAATTCTGCCGTCGAGTGGTTTTTGGAGTCCGCGACCCCGCGTGTAAATCTTCTTTTGTGTGGGAAATATATCTGTTCAATGATCCGTGTGTAAATGCAAGTTTTATTTCGTAACCTGCCCCATTCCGACGGAACGAGGAGCAATTCTTATAAGTACATGAGGAAATGCGTCGCTCAAATCGTTTAACAACAACATCTATCGATATTTGCCATACCACACTTCTGTACAGACATCTACAAAAATTCTGTTAGAATAACTAGTATACATTTGTGGGATTCTTTACCTCCTGATATTATTAAATCAAGTTCCATTAGCATGTTTAAACAAAGAATTTTCCTTCATTTTATTTCCAACGAAAATAAGAATACGTAGATAAAATATATGCATTAGTATGAGTCGGTAAGTATGTGTGAGCTGTGTGTGTATCATGTTTGTTTAAATTTAGTATTTTTTTTTTCGTTTTTTGTCACACTATTATTATGATTGCGTGTCTTTTCTGTCATACAAAATAATTATTAATTAATGAATGTTATTAAATTGACTAAGATACCTACTCATTTTTTTTTTTTTTTTTTTTTTTTTTTTTTTGAGGGGGGAAATGCATTAGGCACCATAGGGGGTTGAAGATGTTGTGTAACCCCCCGTGTGTCGGACTCCCTCACCTTTGATGTTAACGGCAAGGTTTACCGACTAAAACCCTAACCTCCCTTGGCCCTCCAGAATCCACGTGTGCAGTCTGCAGTAGAAAAGTGGCTCCGATATCCATCTCCTCCGCTGCAGACTGCACCGGGCCATTTGTTTGCAACTGTAACCACTCCCTCTACCATTGGGTAAGTGGTTACAGGATCTCGTGTGACCTCAGTAGACGGAGAGATCCCAGTAGCACTGCTTTCTGCATTCGGCCTGCGATGGAATTTGCATGTTCTCGACAGGCCGGAATGCTTTTGATGTTTTGGAGGAAAGTTGGTCTCATTCCTCCCAGCACTCCAATTATCAGCACGACGAGCTTGATTTTGAATCCTCGATACAGCCTGCGAATCTCGAACAGGAGTTCCTGATATTTCATCCGTTTTTCGTCCTCTTTGCTGACTATATTTGTTTCTGCTGGTGCAGAAAACTCGATGACGAAGATGGATTTGTCATCGAAGTCAACAAGGACGATGTCAGGCTTATTGGCTGATATTTGCCTGCTCGTCGGGAATGAGTAATTCCAGTATATTCGGAACGACTCATTCCCGACAACGGATTCAATATCAGTGGGGACGTACGGCAAAACTGGGGTTGCATCAATACCATAAGTGCTGCGAAGATGGTAATACAGCACTCGAAGAGCCGCATTGTGACGTTCGATGTATGCTGAAACTGCATATATTGGACATGCTGCCAAAAGATGCATTAGTGTCTCAGCATGACATCTACACAATCTACAAAGCGTACTCTGTACCGCCTGGTGTAAGATGTTCTGGCGGTACGCTAAGGTATTGATGACCCCATCCTGGCACGCGAAGATAAAACCCTCGGTCTCGGATTTCAAGCCGGCTGATCTTAAGAAGGAGAAGGTCATCTCTGCCGACAAGCCAAGTTGTTGGACATTTCGAAAGAATTGTCCATGCAACGGCTTGTCGATATGCCTTCCCTCCAACATACGGAGTTGTTCCTTCCGTATGTTAGCCCTGAGACGCACTGGGCACAGATTGATGACTGATTCAGCCTCCTGTGCACCACTACGTCCCACGTTGAAAACCAGACCGAGGTTTCGCGCCGCTCGTTCCGCCGCGTTGTACAAAAACGCCCCCTTCCCCTGAATTCCATGCTGATGTACTAGCATCATCAGGGGATCCTCCGTTCGATTAATCACGTCGCAAGCTGTTTCGAGGACCAATCGGTCATGCATACACTCCAGGCTTAAAAGGCCACGACCTCCCATATTTCGGGGCAAATACAGTCGTTCCACGGAAGATCTTGGATGCAAACTGCGTTGCATACAAATCATCTTCCGTGTGCTTCGGTCAAGATCCCTTAGCTCGTCAACGTTCCACTTCAGTGCTCCAAAAGAATAGAGCACAGGTGATACGGCCAACATATTCGTGGCAGCCACCTTATTTCTCCCGGTCAATTCTGATGACCAGATCTGACGGAGAATGCGCCGGTATTTCTTAATGATGGTGGTTTTAGCAGCCTGCACATCCTGGACATGCCTTTGAGGTACGCCCAGGTATGTGTAGGCTTCTTCGGCGCTAAGGTGGCGGATGACATTTCCGTTGACGAGCTCCATATCGTTGTTATGGGAGCCTGACCTTCCTCTGTGCAAATGAACGACTGCACACTTGTCCAATCCGAATTCCATACCGATATCTCTCGAGTATGAGAGGGCGATGTTCAGAGATCGATGTAATTGATCTTCGCCTGATGCGTATAATTTAAGATCATCCATATAGAAAAGATGGGTGATCTTATGTACACGTTCACCAGGCGTTCCACACATGTACCCTTGAGATTTCCGGAGAGCAACGGATAGAGGCAATAGTGAGATGCAGAAGAGCAGAGGACTCAAAGAATCTCCCTGATAGACACCTCTTTGGAATTGAACCAGTCTAGACATGGTTCGACGCTTGCCCGATGTCATGACAAAGCGTGTTTTCCAAAGAGGCATCAGGTCTTCTACAATTCTCACTATGTTTGGGTGGACATGAAGGCGTTTGAGCAACAAGCTTAAAAGCTCGTGCGATGTTGAGTCATACGCCTTCATGTAATCCAGCCAGGCTATCGACAGGTTACGCTTGTACTGGACTGCGTCCTGACAAACACACCTGTCGATAAGCAAGTTGTCCTTGCAGCCGGATACACCCATTTTGCAGCCTCGTTGTTCTACTATCCGTTGCCACACCGGTTTCACGGATTTCTCAATACGTTCGTTCAAGATGTTAGTGAACAATTTGTATAGCGTATTGAGACACGTGATCGGTCTATGGTTTCTCGGATCGGACAAGTCTCCCGATTTTGGGATCAGTGTCGTTCGGCCCTCCACCAGCCAGTGCGGAATGGGTTGGTCTCCATTTATATAAGAGGTGAATATTCGGGCTAGGTGTTGATGGACAGAAGTGAACTTCTTCCACCAATAGTTGTTAATTCCATCCCAGCCCGGCGAGGATGGAATTAACAACGATTCCTCGCTCCTGTGATGGCATTTTTCACCTCTAAAGCACTGACGGGTGGGCAATCTTCACTTTGTTGTGTGACTTCGTCGCACAACTCGGTGAAGATTTCAATACCTGGAGTGTCTGCATTAAGCCTAGATGTTCTCTCGCAGATGCTCCCCCAGAATTCCTCAACTGCGGCCATCGACGGAAACTCGCTTGAGGCTGCGATACGATGTTTGAAGAGGTTGGAAGGATTCGTCCAAAATATTGAGTTTTGTCGAATTCCTACTTCCCGTCTTTGCAGCCTCTTTTTGGCATCGGCCAAAACCTGAATTTTATTCGCTAAACGTGGCTTGATGTTGAGCAACTTCAGCTTGTTCAGTGTGTGATAGTACGTCCGCAGTTGTTGTGCGAACTTCTTGACTTTTGCCGTAAACGAACGGCCAGATGTTAAATAGTCGATCACACACTGAACTCGGGAAGCGAGTTTCCGTGTCAGTCGAATCTTGTCGTTCAATTGAGACATGCGTTTTGTAATCTTCCGACTCCCCGATATCTGTACCAGATTTCGCGGAATCACCAGATCACTTGCAGCCTCGTAAACGGCACAATTGACTTGCCACAGGTCGCAGTCATCTGGAAGAGCATCCAGAAGTAGGCTATTTGCTCTGTCTATTTCTCGTTGCTTAGGCAAAACTTTCGTTGTTAAATTCTGCCTAAACACGAGTGTCGTGCTTTCATAATGTGGAGCATCTCTCTCAGCACCGCGTACGGGCTCAGTTGTTATTGCCCGCACATCCGGTACCGGTTGACAGCTGGGAACAACGAAACCCGTCCGCCTCAGATAGGCCACATAATCTCTCAGTTGTTGTTGAGAAATGCGATCTGCCAGTTCGGGATGCATTACTGCAAACCGACTGTGCATTCGCGCCATGTAGCCCCTCTGTTGCGGACAGCTCTCCTCGTAGCAGCGCATTAGATCTTGTCTGAGATCCTCCGTCCACTGAAATCGTCCGTGGACATTAGCTCGTCGTCGTCCCGGGACACCTGTTTCGGCTCCTCCACCTCGGGACTGGGCTGCATCCGAAGCAGCCCGATGGTCAGGAGCCCTGCGCGTTGCATTGCTTGTAACCGCAAATACAGGGAGCAGGGTGGTTAGCCCTACTCCCCGTTGTTATGCCTCTCTCGTTTGTCTCTTACCTCGCCATCCACTGGGGTTGGTTACCCAATCTCTGGCAAGGTTGCTAAGAGTCCAGGGCCCACCGGCTTTAATAAGCACACGTGGAGGTGAGAGTAGGCCATTTGGGAAGATAGGCTAAGATGCGGCTTTTTGCATAGCCGCATTGTGTTACGCATCATTCCCTTTGGGTAAGTATGTGTGAGCTGTGTGTGTATCATGTTTGTTTAAATTTAGTATTTTTTTTTCGTTTTTTGTCACACTATTATTATGATTGCGTGTCTTTTCTGTCATACAAAATAATTATTAATTAATGAATGTTATTAAATTGACTAAGATACCTACTCATTATTATTATTATTATTATTATTAGTGTAAGCTTATTGTAACATTGCCTCAGGGGTTTTTAACTCATGGCTAATAAATCAGTAATCTAATCTAATCTAACAAGTGTCATGTCATTTCGAAAATGTTATATGCCAGGATCATCTCGAAAGTGGGGGCGAGACACCCCGAAAAATCGCTCTGAAATCGCCATTTTCTCTTAGGGGTCTGTTTTTATTTTTTAAATATTCATTAATAAACAGACCCCTAAGAGAAAATGGCGATTCCAGAGCGTTTTTTCGGGTTTTTGGGTCTGTTTTGCGCCAGCCACCAGCACCATAGTTTTCGAAAATTTTATTTTTGTCATTTATGGGGTTCATATATGACAAGAATAAGAAAAAAACTACGTTCGACAAAAAAAAATGTTTCGTTCGCCTCCCCACTTTCGAAAAAATTACGTTATGTTTGTTATGAGTATTAATCAATATTTATAAAATAAAAACAGACCTCTAAGAGAAAATGGCGATTACATAGCGATTTTTAGGTTTTTCGAGGTGTCTTACCCCCATTTTCGAGATGACCATGGCATTGAAAAATTTCTAAAAAATTACATTATGTTTGTTACGAGTATTAATGAATATTTAAAAAATAAAAACAGACCCCTAAGGGAAAATGGCGATTCCAGAGCGTTTTTTCGGGTTTTTGGGTCTCTTTTGCGCCCTCCACCAGCACCATTGTTTTCATAAATATTATTTTTGTCATTTATTAGGTTTTCGGGGTGTCTTACCCCCATTTTCGAGATGATCCTGGCATAGAAAGATTTCGAAAAAATTACATTATGTTTGTTATAAGTATTAATGAATATTTAAAAAATAAAAACAAACTTCTGAGAGAAAATGGCGATTTCAGAGCGATTTTTCGGTTGGTCGGGGTGTCTTACCCCCATTTTCGAGATGATCCTCGCATAGAAAAATTTCGAAAAAATTGCATTATGTTTGTTACGAGTATTACCCCCCCCCCCCAAAGTGCTGCCACCTTGCCGTGGTGGGGGGGCTCCGGTCTCCGATGAACCGTTCGGGCTATACCGGTAGGTTCGACCATGCCGGGAAGGCCGACGGGGAGGAACTGGCTAAGTGCAGCGCGCTCACGTGGTGTGGGCTTCACCCTGAATGTCGGCATGGGCGTCGGCCCGCGTGTTTGCCCGTGCGCGGCATCCCGAGAAGGCGGGAGAAGGGTGTCCTGGGCATTGAGGGAAGCGCATCCTGCGGGATGCGTGGACCAACACATGTCTTTGGCCCCTGATCCTGCCGATGTGACGGGTGGTCCTGGGAGCGGACCCCGCCTGGGATCAATCGGGCATGGTCAGAAGCTCCCCTCCTCCCTGGTTCCTTCCCGGCTCCCTGTGCGGTTGGCCGCGCAGGGGTCGGGGTGGTTCTGGGGTGGTGGGGGGTGGAGGCTTTGGGGAGACCCGGGGGATGGTGCGGGGCTGGTGCGGGCTTCTCCAGAGCGGGGAACCGGTTTTTGCGGGCCGGGGACCCGCGAGAGGGCCTGTGCTTCGGCGCCCGCCCGGACCCTTGGTCTATATCCGGACGTACCCCGCCGCCTGGTAGCCGCCTGCTTGCAGGCCACTGCCGGGCGTCCCTCGTGTGGGGTCAGAGTAGGGCCGCGGGGACGCGAGGAAGAATCGTAAGGCCACACCGTATGGGAGACGAATTTTCCGCAGGGGGTTTTGGGAATGGGGATAAGGGGAAGGGGATAGTAGGTGAGGACGCCCTGCGGGCGGACTTGCCCCCCAGCAGGGGGGTGAGCCCGCTCGCGAGCGGGGATGAGGAGCCGGGAGGCATTGCCCCCCGGCAGAGACGTAGCGCCTCCCACCAGGGCGAAGAAAACAGGAGAGCCGCAGACGCGGCGCTGTCTGCCAGATGGCAGACAGCGTCGCGAGCGAAACGGAGTGTGGGGGCCAAGATCGGCCCCCGCATTGTTGCATGTGAGGCGATTGCGGGCCCCTCGGGGATCGCTGCCTCGAGCGTCCCGTCCACGCCTCGGACGACCTTCCGCCCTAAGCGGCGGAGCGAGTCCGACGTGGTGGGCGTCGTGGTGGCGTCCACGAAAAGGGCCTGCGTGGAGGCCGAGGCAGCAGGGTCCGCCGACTCCGACATGGAGTTGGATGTCGTGACCCTGCTGCCCTCGGGATTGCATGGGGATGGTGCCGAGGCACCCGTTGGCGATGGGGGCCCTCCCTCGGGAGAGGCAGGCTCCCCCAAAGGGGGGAAAAAGAAGAAGAAAAGGGGCGGGAAGGGGGGGCCGAGACCGCTTAGCGGAGCCGAGCCCCTCCGACCCGTAGACGTCGACCCGGTCGCGGCGATGGGGAGGGCAGCGGGGATTGAAAAGGATCTCCGGGCCTTCCTCCTCTCGCCTAGGAGCCGCTTTAGCCGGAGCGACGCAAATACCGTCCTCGAGCGGCTTGGAGAGCTCCGTTTGCTCCTCGAGCAAACGCTCGGGGCGGTGGTATCGCTCCAGGCTGGAGTGGCGAGCGGGCAACCGCGGCCGGCAGAGAAGCCACCACCCGGTCCCCCTCGGGGGTCCGGGTCGTACGCGGCTGTGGTGCGATAGGGCGTGGCTAACCCGGGGGCCTCCCCCCCGGAAGTGCCCGCCCCCAGCGCCGCAGCCGCCTGCGCAGCCTCGGCGCCAAGCGGAGCCGGGTCCAGCTGGACCCGTTGGACCGCGGGCGCCGAAGGCACCGAAAACGGCGGCCGCTCCGAAATGCGGTCGCCATAATGCCAGTGGGGCGGGGGGACGGCACCCAAGCCACCTCCGCCCAAACGAAAGAGCGCCTCCAGCGCCTGGTCGACCCGGCGACCATTTCCGTAAGGAATGTCCTGGGGACCGGGCGCGGAGGCGTGCTAGTTGAGACCGGGTGCGCGGAAGACGCGGCCCGGCTCAAGGCGATGGTTGCGGGACTCGGGGCGGAGGGAGGGCTGAGGGCTGAAGAGCCTGAGCCCCCCCGCCCTGAGATAATCGTTTTTGGGGTGCCCGGCACCACGGGGGAGGCTGGCCTCCTGTCGGCCCTCCGGGGACAGAATCTTCGGACTCTGTCCCGGGAGGAGTTCGACCGGGAGGTCCGGGTCAGTCGAAAGATTGGCCCGCCTGGGGCTGAATCCCCGTGGGTGCTGGGGGTAACCCCGAGAGTTAGGGAGATGCTGAGGAAGGCCGGTAAGGTCTTCCTCGGCTGGATGGCCCTCAACTTCCGGGATTATGTGCCCATTACCCGGTGCTTCAAGTGCCAAGGGTACGGGCACATCTCCCGGTTTTGCAGGGCCAGAAGGGAGACGTGTGGGCATTGCGCCGGAGAGGGTCACTCCCGGTCGCAGTGCCCACAGGCGCAGGGGCCTGCCCGGTGCGCGAATTGCGTACGGGCGGGCCGTACCACGGCGGGCCACGCTGCGACCAGCGGGGCCTGTCCGTTTTTTCCGCGAGCGGCTAGGTACCAGGCCTGGTCATGGCAGGGTCCAACCGTGAGCGGTCGAGGCTGGGGGGTGGAGAGCGCAAGCTCAAAGTCCTCCAGCTGAACTGCCACGGGGAATACCCTGTGATGGTCGACCTGGGAGTAACCCTGGTCGAGGGTCGGTATGACGTCGCTCTCCTGCAGGAGCCTTATCTGGAACGGTCGGGCCTGGTCGCAGGCCTGCCGGCCTGGATGAGGACCTTCAGGAGCGGGGACCGGAGGGCCGCTATCGTGGTCTCCAACGCGTCCCTGGATGCGATGATCCTGCCGGCCACTGGCGAAGCCGGTGTCGCCGTGTGGATCCGCGGAGGCATGGGCGAGATGAATGTCTCGTCCGTTTACTGCCCGCCCAGGGCCGACCCAGCCGGTCAGCTGCTCTACTTGGAAGAGCTGCTGGCGCGAACGGCGGGCACGGTCCTGATCGGGTTGGATGCCAATGCGGTTTCACATAGGTGGCACTCAAAGGGGGTCAGGCCGGGGCGGGAGAGTGCGAGGCGTGGACGTATATTTGAGGAATTCCTCGACTCCCAAGACGTCGAGGTCCTCAATCGTCCTAGCCCCGTGTTCACCTACGCCGCGCCGGCTCGACGGGTAGGTCCGACATCGATGTCACCCTCTTCAGGGAGGGATCGTCGCGTTGGAGGGCCGGGTGGACCGTCCATGAGGACGTTAGTCTATCCGACCACAACGCGATGACCATACTCCTGGAGGGGGAGGGCGCGGTGACGGAGCCCGTCGAGAGGTTCTCGTGGTCGACGGTCGGTACCGACTGGGCCGACTACGAGCGCCTACTGGTACGGTCTTCCGCCGAAATCGATATGGGTGAGTTCCTGGCCGCTGACGCTGCCGACAGGGCCGAGGTCGTGACATCCCTTATCCAAGGGGTAAACGACCGGGCCCTGAATGCGGCGCGGCCGAGGGCGAGAAGGAAGATCGCCTGGTGGAACGCCGATTTGGCGGCCGCCAGGCGGGAGGCGCGCACGAGGAGGAGATCCTGGCAGCGGGCGCGCTCGCGGCCGACCCCACCGGACGAGCTAGACCGACTCCGTATCGCCTACAGGCGGGCCGACAGGCAACTGAAGGCCCTGATCTGTGAGGTGAAGGAGGCGGACTGGCGGCGTTTTGTGGTAACCGTCGGCAACGATGACCCCTGGGGATCTGCTTATAAGGTCCTTAGGGGGAAGTGCCCTGCTGCCGGGATCGGCGGTATCCGGGTGGGTGGCGGAACGGCGAGAAGCTGGGAGGAGAGTGCGGAGGGCCTCTTAGGGGCCTTCTTTCCTCGACTTCCGGCGGATCGCCCGGAAGCCCCCCCCCCCCCACCCCCCGGGCCGCAGTGCACTGATCACCTTCTGCGAGGCTAACCGGGCGCTTGCCAGGATGAAGCCGAGGAGGGCCCCGGGTCCGGATGGCATCACGTTAGTGATGCTCCGGGCCTTTGCGCGGGCACTCCCGGTCCTTTTGGTGGCGCTGCTAAATGGGTGTCTCGAAACTGGGGTGTTCCCACCCCAGTGGAAGAGAGCCCGGGTGGTAGCCATCTTGAAGGGCCCTGGCAGGCCGACTGACGAGGTCGGTTCATACCGACCCATCAGCTTGCTGTCAGTCCTGGGGAAACTCCTGGAGAAGGTCCTTGTCCTGCGGTTGGAGGAACGCGCCGTGCATGCCCTTTCGGGACGGCAGTTCGCCTTCCGCGCGGGAAGGTCCACCGAGGACGCGTGGCTTACAGCCATGGGGGTGGTTCGATCGTCCCCGGGTCGATATGTCCTTGGGACATTTATCGACTTCAAGGGGGCCTTCGACCACCTCCGCTGGGACCCGATCCTCGGGATACTCCGGGAGGTGCGCTGTCCGGAGCTTCCGCTCTGGACAGACTTCTTCAGGGACAGATGGGCCGGTATGTCCGCCGGGTATAGCCGGGCGGATGTGTCGGTCGTGCGGGGATGTCCGCAGGGATCGATGTCGGGTCCCATCTTTTGGAACCTGGCTATCGACCGTCTCCTGCGGACTCTTAGTGGTCGTGGGGAGGAGGTTGTGGCTTTGGCCGATGACCTCCTCCTCATAACCAGCGCGGATACCCGGCGTGAGCTGGAGATCCGCGCGGAGGGGGGCCTGGCAGCTGTCGCTGAATAGGGCGTATGGGCGTGGGTGGAGATATCTCTTCACAAAACCGTCTGTATGCTCGTTAACGGCTGTCGGGACGTTACCCTCGCATCATGCTCGGCGGGCGGGCTATCGAGTACGTGACCTCGGTCAAGTACCTCGGCATCATGCTGGGGGAACGACTGAGCTTCAAACCTCACCTTCAACAGGTGAGGGAGAAGTTGTCGCGTCTCGTCGGCCTGTTCCGCCGGGTCATGCGGAGGGAGTGGGGACTCCGGCGGCGCGCCGTGAGGGTCCTTTACCAGGGTGTCTTCACCTCCTGTGGGCTGTATGGTGCGGTGATATGGGCGGAGCTGATCCGGAACAGCTCCGTGGCTGCAGTGGCACTGAATCGCATCTAGCGTTCAGTGCTGCTGGCCATGCTACCCGTATGCCGAACCGTGTCCACGGAGGCGTTGACCGTCCTGGCGGGAGTTCTCCCCTGGGACCTTCACGTGCAGCTGCTGGAGTTTGGCTACTGCGCGCGCAAAGGGCTGCCCGATCCGGTGGGCGTGCCCGGAGCGCGCAAGGTCGGGGCTGATGGGGGGTCGCCCCCCTTCAGGGCGCCGAGCTGGAACGCGCTAAGCGGTGCGTTAAAGAGGCACTGTGGTCCCGCTGGAAGGACCGGTGGCAAGGTTGCGGCAAAGGGTCTACGACCCGATGCTTCTTCCCTGAGCCTAGTTGCCGAACTTCGGCATCTCGACTTCGGGCTTAACACCGGGTTCCTTTTGACGGGCCATGGCTCGCTTCGTGAGTTCCTTCATAGGAGGGGACTTGCGGAGTCGCCCGCTTGCGATTGCCAGCTTGGTGCCGAAGACTGGGTCCATGTCCTGTGCGAGTGTCCGTTTTACGATGCTCGCCGGGACTTGGATTGCATGGGCATCTCTGCCCGTTCTGCTGGGGGCTGGGACGTGGAAGGGGTCGTCTTGACACCGGAAGCGTTCGCGGCCTTCAGGGACTTCGCGAACTGGGCCTTCTCCGGTAGGGCGAGCCGTCTGGCTGCCGTTGGTGGGGAGGACCCAGGTGCATGGCGAAGAGAGTAGGGATGCATCCAGTCCCTCGTTAGCCGAGAAGTGCAGGGGGGGCTCTGGAGTCCGGTGGACCCATCCCCTACGGGATTAACGACCCCGCACTGCCTGAGCTGGGTGACCAGTCCCGTGCCGGCAAGGACGCAACTGGGAGTGGGCCAAGTTGACCCACGCACATCCCACCGCTGATGATGGGCGGTACCACGGGGGCCGGTTTGCCCGGAGGTGGGTTCGCCCCACCCCGCCGGCCGATTGGTGTTGGACTCGTGGGGGTAGTGGTTTAAAGCCCGCAAGCTGGGTTAGGGGTCCCCTTCAGGGGCCCCGGCGGGTGAGCTGCGCATTGTTCAGCTCGGATGCGGCCTCGCTGGGCCGTAGGGGTTGGAAAGTGCCCCGGCCCTGACCGAGGGTCTCCGTTGGTCTTGCCGCCAACGGGGGAATTGGTAGCTCTCCTCTTGGAGGGCGCGTTGGCCGGGCGTATCCCGGCCTCTCGCCATGGGGCCCGAGCCTTAAAGCCTTGCGGCGGGTAAGGCTCGGTCATCAAATACAAGGAGACAAATGTTACGAGTATTAATGAATATTTAAAAAATAAAAACAGACCCCTAAGAGAAAATGGCGATTTCAGAGCGATTTTTCGGTTTTTCGAGGTGCCTTACCCCCATTTTCGAGATGACCCTACAATTTAAACATTTCGAAAAAATTACATTATGTTTGTTACGAGTATTAATGAATATTTAAAAAATAAATTCAGACCCCTAAGAGAAAATGGCGATTTCAGAGCGATTTTTCGGTTTTTCGAGGTGTCTCACCCCCATTTTCGAGATGATCCTGGCATAGAAAAATTTCGAAAAAATTACATTATGTTTGTTACGAGTATTAATGAATATTTAAAAAATAAAAACAGACCTCTAAGAGAAAATGGCGACTACATAGTGATTTTTAGTTTTTTCGAGGTGTCTTACTCCCATTTTCGAGATGACCCTGGCATTGAAAAATTTCTAAAAAATTACATTATGTTTGTTACGAGTATTAATGAATATTTAAAAAATAAAAACAGACCCCTAAGAGAAAATCGCGATTACATAGTGATTTTTAGGTTTTTCGAGGTGTCTTACCCCCATTTTCGAGATGACCCTGGCATTGAAAAATTTCTAAAAAATTACATTATGTTTGTTATGAGTATTAATGAATATTTAAAAAATAAAAACAGACCTCTAAGAGAAAATGGCGATTACATAGCGATTTTTAGGTTTTTCGAGGTGTCTTACCCCCATTTTCGAGATGATCCTGGCATTGAAAAATTTCGAAAAAATTACATTTTTGTTATGAGTATTAATGAGTATTTAAAAAATAAAAACAGACCTCTAAGAGAAAATGGCGATTTCAGAGCGATTTTTCGGTTGTTCGGGGTGTCTTACCCCCATTTTCGAGATGATCATGGCATAGAAAAATGTCTAAAAAATTACATTAAGTTTGTTATTAGTATTAATAAATATTTAAAAAATAAAAACAGACCCGTACGAGAAATTGGCGATTCCAGAGCGTTTTTCGGGGTTTTGGGTCTGCTTTTACGACCTCCACCAGCACCCTAATTTTCGAAAATTTTATTTTTTTTCATTTACGAGGTTCATATATGACAAGGATAAGAAAAAAACTTCGTTTGACAAAAAAAATTTTTTCGTTTTCCTCGAACGTTGCAAACTTCAATATCATTGTTCCCCTCTTTTTGTGCGTGCCTCCTTCCACGCACGGCAACTCTCGTTGCCTCCATCACTTTAGGCCCGAGTTGACAGTCCTACCGGCAAAACTCAACGGCAGACCTTATGTCGCATTCTCCGCTGGTTGCCGTCCAAACAGTAGCAGTTTTCATAAAAAAGAGAGACGATGTCTCGTCCGTCTCTTTCCAGGACACGGAGATTTCCGCTTTCCCGCCTAGCTGCCCCGACACGCCTAATATGTTGTATCTCTCTCTCTCCCACACACAAGAGGAAACATAAGCACCCCTCTCTGTGCTGTGATACGCAATCTCCTTGCTTTCCCCCCTCCATACAGCCGTCAAACACCTTTATCCTTTTATACTTTAAATCGCTGTCCTTTTCCCCCGATGTTGTGCGATACGGACAAGCGGCAACATCTCGCTCACGCATTCGCCGTGCGTGCCTCTACTCGAGTGGTCGAAGACTTGAACGCGAGAGAAATAGTGCTACGCGAGTGGAATACACCGTTCTGGAGGGAAGCGCAGACGGAACCGCCCCACCGGAGACCACCACTTCAACGTTTTTTTTTTAAATTAACGATCGCTGCGGCAATTAAACTCCCTGGAACGTTGTTTACTTTCGAGTTTGCTGTCCTTGTCCTTCCCAACGGCCCTTTGTTCGAACGAACAAGTTCCAACATTTCCGGCGAGTACGTACAAATCCGACCTGTTCCAAGAAAATAGAATAAAACACCACCTTCCCTGACGTCCCCGGAAAGTTTTCCGTTCTGAAATAATCAGATTAAGTTTTGAAAAGTAATTAGTTTTTTTCTCAATTTTAAGAATATTTGAATCGATAGTTCAAATTTAATTTTCAAATTTCGTTTCGAATCTAAACTTTTTTTGTGTGATTCGCTTTCAGTTTTGCATATTTTCTCTGTCTTGTTATAAATTTTCATCGCGTCAAGACTGAATAAATTTCCGATTTTTTCTTTGTTGAGTTAATTCTTCCCACCCGAGCGGCAGTTACGTGCATGAGACGCGTGCAGGATTGACTCACTCCTTTTCTCCCCCCTTTTGTGCCACGTTACGTCACAGGAGGACAGTAACGTCTTGCGCCGGGAATTCCCCGTAAAATACCCCGATTGGCGGATCGACGATGATCGCCTGTTATCACAGGCCTCACCCCGTGATCGAATCTGCCGTCCGCGATCTTGACGCATGGAAACTTGTCCCCCCCCCCCCCCCCCACCCCAACCTCGTTTCCGTGAGCTCAGTGACGCACATAATTGCCCCAAGCCGGGCATTTAGAAGTGGATAAGTCATATCATCGTTTTATCCAAGATTTCTATTGGCCGGGCATATTTTAAGACGTCGCCCATTACGTCGCCCGCTACCTAGACTGTTAACGGCAAATAGTATCCCAGCAGGCCCCTGCCGGTATAATAAGAAAACGAACGACCGAAGGACCCTGGCTCACTGTCAGTTCGGACTTTATGGGCCCCTTCCCCGCAGCAAGAAGCAGAATCACTTCATTATCGTGTTTCCGGACATGTTCACGAAGTACATAGAAGTGAAACCCCTTCGGTCGGCCACCGGGCCAGCGATAATGACCGCGTTTAATAACTTTGTCATAAACCGTTGGGGGTGCCCCAAGTACTTCCTGACCGACAATGTCAAGCAGTACGTTAATTCGTCCATCGTTTCATACCTAAAACAGCTAGGTATTTCACATAACCCCCCCCCCCCCCCGCTACCACGCACAAGCGAACCCAGTCGAGCGCGTAAATCGTATGCTCAAGACGATGATGAGCACCTTCGTCTCTCACGATCATTGCGACTGGGATATGCATCTCCCAGAACTTACTTTCGCGATAAATTCAGCTGTGCAGTCGTCTACAGAGATGACGCCAGCATTCCTGAGTTTCGGCAGGAATCCGGTCCCTACCCGTAATTTACGGAACGATCTTACCCCTCCACCCCTCATTCTCCCTCTCATAAGCCGGCTCAAAAGAACCTTTCCTCCAGACACGCCCCCCCCCCCAACGGGATTAAATCAATTGACGATCCGCATTCGCGAAACTATCCCAAATCCTTTTTCCGTCACCTTTTTCCGACTGTCGTGAAAAAAAAGAGCTCGAAAAACCGCCCGAACTGGAAAACTCGAATCCTAGCGTGCGTCATCCCTCAAAAATAGAGACCATTGTGTTCGCGTTCTTAAATGTGCTGTGAGGGTCATATGGCCCAATAAATTGTGCTAAAAAACTGTGATAAGGGAACACTAAATAGCCGTGATATATCACCTTTGCGACACCTCCCCGAGAAAACTATAATGTACCCAGTATAATTTATCTTTTGCGATCCCTTGTGATCGTTTGCGATTTTTCTTTGCGATGGTTCTTTGCATTCTTTTGCGATTAATATCATGTCTGGATTGCTTAGCCATAATTCTGCCAGTATGTTGCGTGTTAGTACGTAAGTATGTTAGAGCCGCCCCAATGCGATATTTCATCCCCTTCTGCAGAGTGAAAGTGACATTCAGTGTAGTGAAAGTATTGAAATACAATTTGGAACTTAGTGGACCGAAATTATGATTCGTCGTACACAGAGGTACTCTAGCCAGGCCCGGGGGTTTGTGACGAAACTCGCACTGATTTCACCCCCATCTGCTGTGAATTCCCAGTTTCCATCAGAAAAAAACTATTATTATTTGTGGTTAAGTGTGGCCAGGCAAAAGGTCGAAAGAACATTACCAGGACGTGGATAACAGAAGATCCCGACGAAGTCGCGCAGTGGCAATTCGGCAGGATTCGGAGATCATCCTGAATCCCCACGTATCGTAGGGCGTCATTACCCTAATTATTTCCGCTATTCAAACATGTACATCCTCTCTTCTCCCCTCCCACCACCCGTCCGTCAACTGCAATTGTAGCGGTTGAACGGAAAGTATCAATGTCTCGAAGAAGCGTCAGCTCGTGTGAGAACTCTTCTCTCGTGCTTTCGATGCGCGAGCCTCTTCTCCCCCCCCCTTTTTTTGCCCCTCATATAGCGCCAAGCTATTGGATCGGTGCTCCGACGATCGTCGCCTCGACGCGCGAGAGCCAGTTTCCATTACTCGTCCCCACCATGGCGACTGCTTCGTTAGCCGTTTGCCTCGGTCGTGCGTGCATGCATCCATCGCACGTTCTCGACGCACGAGCCCTCTCCCCCCACTGGATTTTTCCATGCGGCGGCCTCGCCTCGACTTTCCTCGCAGCCGCGACATGCAAGGATCCGATGCTCGTTTCTTTTCCCCACCACGGCTACACACTCGCCAGCCGTCCCAAGTCGTTTGAACGCCAACCGGACGTTCCATGCAGCGCGCCCGCGCGCCTATGCCCTTTCTTTCGTTCGTCTGTAATTCGCAGGCCCCTCTCTTCATCGTATTTTTTTGTACACATATGATACATTCCCAGTGAAGTGGTTAAAGAAGTGAAAAGTATCAAAATAATTAACAGTTACTTAATTAGTTAATAATACAAGAATGTTTTACAAAATATGATTGTAAAGAACTGAAGACAGTTGGCCTTCCAAAGTAAAACCTCAGAAAATTACGAAAAACTATTTTCTCTAAGAATATTATTTTGCAATAAAACTTTAATAATATGATCATATTTTTTTACGATGCATATATTTTTTAACGCGTTTTCTAGATTATCTTAATTTTTTAGTCATAACTTTTCCAATTTTATGGATAATGTTTTTTTTAATTAACAGCGGATTCTTATTATTTAATATAATAATAATAATAATAATTAATAATAATGTATATTATTTACATTTACATGTGTTACAAAAATAAGCTCAGCGCTGTGCAGAGTTGAACCATAAAACAGCGCGTCAATAGTCCGGCCGCGTAATGGGAAAATTCTCTCACGGCACGTTGAAAAATTGTTACGGGCTCTTTTGAGAATCGTTCACCAACCGGGTGGGGGTAAATCGCATGAACTACAGTGGAAATATGGGACGAATTTCTTGACAGTAGTTCATGCGCTCATCATTATCCTGGTTCACGGAAGAAGTGTGTACTAGGGGGCACGGGTTCCGTGCGCAAATGTCCCGGCAGCGGCGCTAGTATTTCACGGCGAGTTCGTTGCGATTGTGGCGCGTACAGACCCATGAAAAAATATCAACAGAGTTCTCGCCGTGTGGCTAGGATTCTAGAAGACCACAGGCCGCTGTCAATATTCCAAGTTTAAGAAGCTGCTCTAAGCTACTTTTCAGGCGTATCTCTATTGTGTCATCTCACAGGTCAACTTCAATAATTTTTCCACAAAGGTGTCTTCTTCTATTCCACAAACGTGACTGAACATAAAGCCGCCGCCGATCAGTTGAGTGCAGGCCGCCATATTGCAAGATCTTTTTCTGTCATACAGATATCGAAACACGGTTGTGAAGTCCCGACGTTTGTACTTGTTGCACTTATTTTGAACGAAATTATCCTATCTCTATGTCCTATCGTTCACTAACGGAGCTGCCAATTCTAGTCGCACTCATGATAAACATATCTACTATCTCAGTGTCAAAAGCGTCCGATGAAAAGGAGGAAAAAATTGTCGATAGTGAATCTTGAAAGTGTGTGTGTGTGTGTGTGTGTGTCGGAGAAACAAATCCAACTAAAGACTTGATTGTTATCGTCATATCGCCTCATCATTTCGTCGCAACACTCTACTCTTCTGTCATAGTCATCCTCAGAGAGTTCTTGGACGAGTCGTATTTTATAAGGGTGGTATCCATATGACTTCAAAATTGTTGTAACGGATGTACGGTCAATACCATATTCCTCTGCTATTCTCGAAGGAGGATTGTGCGGGTTTTCAATAATATTTTGCAGAACCTGCATAAACACGTCATCATTAGTATGTATGTATGTATTTATTTACGTGCATTTCACACCAAGTATGCTGACACGGGCTTCCGGTTACAAATCATTACAAAGCACTTCATTATTATTGTTGTTTTTACGGTCTTAGGTTGAAATTCACCCCTAATACTGGCATATGTAAACATTTTCAACATATTGTTCAGAATTACATATGCAAATACTTCCTCTCACTCTTTCACTCTCTCTCCCTCTCTCTCACTCTTTCTCCCCCCCCCCCCCTCTCTCGCGCGCGCGCTCCTTTCTTGCCATTTCTATCATTAGCATCCATTTATACCCTCTTCCATCCTCGTGCACTACATTCAACGCTCTTTCTTTCTTTTCAACAAACACACATGCTTCCCTTAGATGATTTATATCTTCCTTGCCCCTCCCGTACATCCTGCATTTTCTCTCTTCCTCCGCCATCCAGTATTTATTCCCCCTTTCTTCATTTCCGCATCTCCATCTGGCCATCATTTGTAATTTTCTTCCCTCCCCTCTTTTATTTGCTCTAATATATATCGGTAATTCTTCTCCATTCACTCTTACGTAGTTTGAGCATGACTTTGATCTAATGACCTTGTCACCTCTCTCTTGCTCGTCAACTTGAATATCTCTCTCTCAAACGCTCCCATTTACTCTCCTCATTCTTGAAGCGCTACTTCTCCACCCCCCCCCCTCCCCTCTCCACGTATAATCCCTCCTCTCGATACTCTTTTTTGTCCACCCGTCTGTCCGTACTTTCCATTCTTTTCCCCTTCATTCCGCTAAACAGTTATTACCTATTTCTCCTCCCGCCTCTTTCTGTAATTTTTCTTCGAACCTTCCAGCTCTCCACCATCAGTTTATTCCTCTTCAGTTTCTCTCTTACAATGTAACCCGGTGTCGTTCTATCTAATCCTAAAATCCATCGTAGGTACATCTCATGTAATGCTTCCACTTCTTTCCGTTCTCGAAAACCCCATATCTCTACCCCATAGTACAGAATACCTTTTACAACCCTGCCGTATATTGTTAAACGGTCAACGCCGACTACTAACGTTTAAGTTTGTATAATTATTTTTTTAAGGTCGTTAAAGTTCTTTGCAGATATTTGGTTCGATACGCACTTAACTACTAAAAAGCGCTAGGACGAATACAATAATATCGTTACAATTTACGGCTGAAATGTTCATTTAACAGCTGATTGATTCGTTGCCCGTGAAGGTATAAACCTAGATGTTATTTTATTTCAGCGACAGTATCACTAATCAATGGGATTTCATAGATTATCGATATCAATGTCAAAAAGGGAGTGCCTAATCACCACTTTTGTATTGATATTGATTTTATATATTGATTATTGATAACAATGCCAAAAAGGGAGTGACTAATCACCACTTTTGTATTGTTATTGATTTTATTTATTGATAACAATACCAAAAGGAGAGTGACGAATCACCTCCTGTGTATTCTTTTCAAAATATACCTGAAAGAAAAGATTTAATTATAGTAAAATAAAGTAAAGCCTTTGAAAGTGGATTTCAATAAACAATTATTATTCAATTCTCAATTTAAGTACAAAAAGGTACATTTTTTCAAAATAGGTGACGCGACTGACTAAATTTGCTTATGGGACTAGTTGATGTCCGTATGTCATGTAAATAGAGTTAGTGTTTCCTAATCAAGCGGTATTACCGGAGTGTCTTATGGGCCGAAAATACTCTACTTATATAGCGCAAGCGGGCTCGTCGCAGCGCCAATCCCCGATCATGGGAATCTCTATTCTCTGAATGGCAGTGATGCCAAAGGTGGGACACTATAGTCTAACCACACGAATTAAAGTCGGAGCGGTCGGCGGCTCGTCTTACTCGCGTAAATGATTCATTACATAAGTCCCCTTAAATTTTTGCAACACGAAACTTTTTCGTGGCGGGAAAATTTACTAAATTTAACTGAAATGAATCCTCTAAAACCAAGATATAAACGAAAAGCACTGAATTTAAATAATATCACACTTACTGTCTCGAAATAAATTGTCTTTGCTTCTTAAACTAAAAAATATACGCAATCCTAACGCGCTTAAAGTCCAACTAAAAAGAGTACACTGTAAAGTAATGAATAATTAAGATTAAGGAAATCACAAGATTTATCACGAGGTTTGTCACTGTATTTCACATATTATTTGTCACAAGGCACTACATTCCGGTACCATGATGTGGTTGAGTTGAATATTCTTCGAATAATTTGTCGATGAAATCGGCATCGTAGCCTGGTTCCTCTGGATCAAATTCAAGTAAAGCAGATTCGCCACTCTCCAACCAACTTGGAGGTATGAAAGGCAGGTCGATGTCGAATAAGTCTGTCATCTCATCAGCCTCCTTGTCGATGTCCCTTTGGCTCGTGGCCTTGCAAGTTTGTACAGCTTGAGACCGCAGTCAACTTTTAACTGTATTTCTTCGAGGTTGATCTCGGGAGTCTTTTCACACCACAGATTTCTTCTTATATATTTCCTCGCGTATCTGCAGTTCTCGACGACGTCTGTAGTCTTATGCATCGTTATCCGCCAGGGATAGTCGGTTTATTTTCCATCAGGAGTTTTCTATATCCACTTGCTATTCGGTGGAGATCATTGCCTGCCGACGTAGTGTTCCTCGTCGCTTCACGATCCGTTTTCCTGGGCAGGTGGTTGAGACTCTCGAGTAAGGCGTCTTGGATGCATACAGGGTAATGGTACCTGTTGTATCTGGTCCTTCGCGAATGCACGTACCCTTTTCGTCCGTCTGCGTGGACGCGTGGACAGCTAGCTATATTTATAATAAGTACATTGCTTCGCTAATTAGTCCTTAATTGCCTTTTCTATTAATGGAAATCCATTTATTGTTCGTATCGTTAATGAGAGGATTATAAAGGTCCTCCTTAATTGCGATAAGCTTTCATGTTGTTTACGTGGAACATTCCTCTGATTTTGCCTTTTTCATTTTTGATTATATATGTTGCTGGGGAAATTTTCCTATCTATGATATACGGTCCTTCATATATAGCGAAGAACTTGGCAATTTTGTCACCAACCGCATCGGAGATATTATTCGCTCGAATCCAAACCTTCTCGCCGGGTTCGAATGTAGTTAATTTTATTTTGGATGATTTTTCGCACCGCATTTTGGTTTTCTTGGTAAGCCGCTCTCGAGCAAGACATAGTTTTCGTTGATAAGTATCTTCCCTGACTTCCGGTGTGTAAATCCATTTTTCCCAAAACGTTGTAGAGTTTGTGTCAGTGCGAAGTTGCAGTGGTGTAAAATTTGTTGAATCATGAGTAGTTTCATTTATTATTTTCTCAATTATCGGTGCATATAACGCCCATGATGTGTGTTGATGTCCGACAAATGTACGAAAAAATCGCCCTAATTCGCGATTTACCCGTTCGACCACATTACTCTGAGGGTGGCGAACAGAGCTGAAGGTTAATTGGATATTTTCATTTTTCAATTTGTCGGACCATTTTTTGCCCGTAAACTGAGTGCCATGGTCACATTATATTCGGCGGGGCTTGCCATATCTTGGAATGTAATCCTCGAATATTTTCTTGATTACACTGGTTACATTTGCTCTTTTTACAGGATAGAGCGCCACGAGTTTGGGAAACACATCAATGGTTACCAAAATGTGCTTAACTCCTCTTGAGGTGGGCAGTGGCCCAAAAAAATCCATTGATAATAAGTCTCCAGATGCTGAAGGAATTATTGGTATAAGTGGTGCAGAACTTCCACGATTCGTTATCTTCTACATCTGGCATGGGATGCATTTAAAAATGATTTTTCCTATTCGTTTTCACAACTTGGGTGCAGTGAAGATTTCTTGAAGTAACGAATTTGTTTTGTGAGTCCCTCCCTACATGTCCGTATATGTCATGCGTGTCGCGTATAAGTTCGTCAATTAAAGTTTCAGGTAGAACAATTTTATTATCGAGAAACAAAATATTATTATGTAATATAATATACAAAATATATATTCGCTCTTTTCGATCGATCTAATTATTTCTTTTAACCGCGTATCGTCACGCTGTAATTTAGATATGTTTTTCAAAGAATCCGTAATTACTTTATTCGGTTTACGTAGAGTTGTTAATTTATTAATATTAATTACGGTCGATTCTAACGACGGTTTCACGACCTTGGGTGTAATTACGCGGCTTAATGCGTCGGCAATTACATTATCTTTACCCGGAATGAATTGAATTGTATGGTCGTAATCTTGTAAACGCAAAGTCCATCTTACGATACGGGAATTAGAATATATGCAAGTTTTTAGAAATTTAAGTGCTTCATGATCGGATCTTATCCTTACATGAGTCCCTTTCACGAACGTGGCAAATTTATCTAATGCCCAGATCACGGCGAGAAGTTCTTTTTCTGTATTAAAATAATTAAGTTCGGCTCCTTTTAAAGTCCGACTGATGAAACTTATAACTCGTTCTTCACCGCTGTCATCTAGTTGCGACAGTGCAGCACCAAGTGCATATTCGCTGGCATCTGTCGTTAAAATGAAATCGCGATCCAATCGTGGGTGTTCAAGTGCGATGGCTTGTATAAATTTATCTTTTAGACTCTCGAAGGCAGCCTCCTGCTCTTCGGTCCACTTCCATTTTGAACCCTTTTTTACTAACTTTCGTAGCGGGACCGTATGTTTCGCATAATTTTTCACAAATCGGGAGTAGAAGTTCAGAAACCCTAATAGTTCCCTAATTTGTTTAACATTCTTCGAGCGCGTATAATCCCGGATAATTTTTAATTTGTCCTCTAATGGGCAGATTCCCGAGGAATTTATTTTGTAGCCGACAAATTGCGCGTCATCTCGACACAATTGTGACTTTTGTAGTTTTGAAGTAAGATTGGCGTGATCAAACTTCTGAAATAATGTTTCCAATAACTTTAAATGTTCATCGAACTCATTCGATAGACATAGAATATCGTCTACGAAGCAAATTATATTTGGTGTATTTTTTAGCACGCTGTCCAGTCCCCTGAGCAGGCTTGCGCTGCTAGTCTTCAGGCCGAATGGAGTAACATTAAACTCATACATTTTTCCCTCGAATGAGAAGGCAGTGTATTTTTTGCTGTCCTCGGACAGTGGCATTTGCCAAAAACTACTGGTTAGATCGACACCAGACATAAATTTAGCGCCGCTACAATTTTGTAGCACTTCTTCAATTCCTATGGGGGCCTTATGATCACTTTCCATATTTAAGTTTAATTGTTTCGCATCGAGGCATAGTCGGATGCTACTATCCTTTTTAGTTACAACCACTAACGGGTTGCAGAAAATACTAGTTGACCGTCTTATGATCCCAAGGTCAAGTAGTTTCGATATTTCATTTCTCATGGCTTCGCGGCGCATAATCGGCACAGGGTAGGTTTTTTCAAAATAAGGTTTATAATTTTTCCTTTTCAATAAGTGTTCGTATCCAATTAAAAGTCCGGGTTCCTTCCGGAATATGTTTTTATATTTGAACATTAATGCTATTAATTCCGTTTTTGCATAGCACCTAATTTTTCACATGAGTTAACCACGCGTTCAATTTCGTCCATGGTAACTTCTTTTGTTTCACGGACTCGTGCCTTTTTTTGTGACGCATCTCTATATAAATCATTATTTATCTCATCTGAGACCTTCGCAATTTTGGAAATACTCGTGGTGGACTCAATTTCCTTACCAGAGTCAACTACACGGTGGATTTAACAATTTTATTTTCGGCGTCGATGCACCAACCCATGTGGTGGTGTAGATTATAACCGAGTATGCAATTTGGTACCAATTTTTGCACTATTATATAGTTAGTGTTGCACTCGTAGTTACCGATTTTTGTGAGAACTCGAATTTGTCGAGTAATGCGTGTGATCTTACTGCCAGTCGCGCATTTTATGAATTTACCAATAATTGGAAGAGTTGGCAATGTGCCCAGTGATTTTCTATTTTCTTCTTAGAAATGTTGAGAAATGCAGGTTATTTCACTGCCCGTATCGATTAGTGCTTCGACGGAAATATCATTTAATTGTATTTTAATTTCAGGACGTTTTTCCCGTAATCTTTTCTCCGCTTTAGAATTTTCATTTGAATCCCGATTCGCCGTGAACAACGTACGAATGGGCATTTGTACATTTCTGCTTTTCTTTTTAGCAGGATAATTTAGGTTATGCCCTTCAATCGTCTCGTCAATATCGATTGAGGCTGTGTCCGCCATGTTGTCATTTATATTGTTTTGGGGGCATCCGGACACAGCCAGTTTGCGTTTCCTCACGTTTCAAAATTCTCGGCATTAATTTCTGCCTCTTCTAAGTTCATGTTTCAAACGTTTTGTTCGCGTTGCATTTTCGGGATTGCGCCCGTCGTTTCCCAATGCGTTTCTTCCATTTTCGCGTGCGTGGATTTTCTCGTCGGCGGACCCCGTGGAAACTCGTAACGCTGCTTCGGCCTTTCGTCCATCCCACCGTCGCACACTAGATCTGGATAGTTTGATTCAAAATAGGATTCCATGGAAACTACTCGGCCGATTTCAATAATTTTTTTTCTATGAAGCTAATAAAATTTGGAAGAAGATTCTCTGGGCCACTTATCAAAAAACGATGCGTATCGCCCTAGCTAAACAACAGATATTAACAATATACAAAATATTGGATATATTTCGATATAGATCAAGTCTCCGACCTTATCTTAAAAAATGCACTTAAGATCTTATGTTTCCACAACACGTCCTAAAACAGTTTCCACATTCACGTTATATATGTGAAAAAAGTGCAGGGGGAAATTGAGAAAAAAGACAAGTTGCCAAAATAACTTTTCAAGATAAAATAAACCAATTAAATATTACTAGAATTCAGAACAGCAATATAAGAAAAAAAGTATATAGATCGGCGAAATTCAAGAAGAATAACATAAAGGGAAGCCATTGTTAGCATCAACAAATCGATTTTATAAACAATGAATTTTTGTGTTTTTTGCATTTATTTCGAAAAATACAAATCACAAACAAAAATGCATAAAATCTTTTTTAAAGAGAATTTGATGCTCTACCTATTTTCTTTCAAACATTTGTTGTGCGATTTGTATTTTTGGAAATAAATGCAAAAAACCGCAAACAAACGCGTTTTTTTAGTTTTGACCTTGAAAATTACCTTGCCAACAATTCGTAATCAGCACATCAAAATACATAAAGATTCGAGGTTACAACTGAATCGGAGACTTGTTCTATACCGAAATACATCCAAAATTTTGCATATTGCTAATATTTTGTGTTTAGCTAGGGAGATACGCATCGTTTTTTGATAATTGGCCCAGACAATCTTCTTCCAAATTTTATTAGCTTCATATAAACAAAAAATTATTGAAATCGGTCGAGTAGATTCGACGGAATCCTATTTTGAATCAAACTATCCAGATCGTTTCCTAGTGTGCGTCGCACCGATTGTTTCGATTTACACGCAGCGAAGTGTCACCCCGATACCCGTCGGGGTCCCCTGGCTTACTGTTTCCATTGTCGACTTTAGACTTGAAATTTTCACGCGGAGGATTCCTAGCGGGCTCCCCGCGGTCCCCTCGCCTTTCATTCGACGAAGTGTACGGCGATGTGCATTCTTCGCGTGGCGGCTGATTTTCTTGCGGTCTCGGCGCATACTGCAGTTACGAATCCTATGGTAGTTTTTCATTTTGGAAGTTCGGTTCCATTTTATTATACTGTTGATTATTTTTATGCTGTGTTCCTGCGTTTCGAGGTGCCCTACGATCAAATTGTGCTAATATGTCAAACAATTCGTCTTTGTTCCGGGGCATGCGGTAATCCAAATGACGGGTAATCCAGTCGCATACGTCTTGTATATTTTGGTCCCAACCGACCGCACGAGCGTTAAGTATTAAATTTGTGACGTATTCGACCCATGTTTCTTTATGTCTGGGATCATACGTCCCTAACTCAATATTTCTTCGGATTTGATATTGAACGTCTCTGTTCCAATATCTCCGGGTAAATTGAGCGACAAATGCTTGGATATCCCTTATTTCGGGTTCAATTAGGAGCCACCAATTCTGTGCAGGCCCATTAACGATTGCCCTAATACTGCCTTAAATTTAAATTCATTTAAATTCACCGCTTCCACATATTGCTGGATAGCGTTTATATACTTTAGGGGTTTCTCGCAACTATTACCTGAGAATTTTGGTAACGTCAACCCGATTGATGATTGAGCTCGAGCGTTTTCCTACTGCGCTCTAGTGCCAATATTTATATTCCGGTCGAATCGGACTCCATTGATTCGATCCGATAATATTTTTTGTGCTTCTTCTAACGCTTTTATTCTGTTCAGCTCTCTCTCCGGTACTTTCAAATTCTTGAAGAACTCCGTTGACTCGATGACGTATGGCAATTCGTGGGTGAGTAATACATCCTGATCTTCCAGTGATGCTCTTCTCGTTTCCAAATGTTTAACGCGGTTATTTTGTTTCGTAACCGTTGTTTAAATTAAATTCGTTTCTTCCAACATTCTTTGCGAAAATTCTTGTCCCTTATTAACTAGTTCATGGAGTACATCGACATTTTTGACTAGTCTCTGAATTTTTGCATCTAATATAACGTCCGCAGCGGTTTCTACGCGTTTTAGGATGAAGGCTTTAATTGTTGTGAATTGTTTATCCACATATTTTTCATTTGTTTCCATTGTTGAATCCAATTCGTGAATACTTTTCCACTGTTCGTCGAGGACGCGTGCGATTTCCTTTTCGATGTGAGTTTCACTATGTATGTCTTCAGCGGGTTTCGCTGGAATTCCTTCATTTGGCGACATCCTCGAATCCATGACAGGATTTCGATTTAAGTTCTGTTGTGTTCCCGAACACGCCGCATTTTCCAGTAGCCGGGTGTCGAGTAGATCTTCATTTATACCTGAAGATTCTTCCGAGTCCCCTAGGGCCGTATATATATTTGAAAGATCGAAATCATCTTCGATAGTTTGACGCGTTTTGCGTTTACTCGCAGTTTTAGTTAATTTCGGAGAACGACCGATTTTACGTGCGCCTTTGTTCAATTTAAATCCGCACCGAATTAATTAATTTTTTTACTAACCAAATATCCTGGCAGGATCGCCAATTTGTAATGGTCCAGGTCTGACGCGCGCAACGACCTGATAACACGTAGCCCGGAATTACAAAATTGAATCTTCTTCAGGATCGCCACCTCATGAATGAGGAAGATAGAAAGGTGATTTAAATGCCGTATATTGTTAAACGGATAACGCCGACTACTAACGTTTAAGTTTGTATAATTATTTTTTTAAGGTCGTTAAGGTTCTTTGCAGATATTTGGTTCGATACGCAATTAACTACTAAAAAGCGCTAGGACGAATACAATAATATTGCTACAATTTACGGCTGAAATGTTTAGTTAACAGCTGATTGATTCGTTGCCCGTGAAGGTATAAACCTAGATGTTATTTTATTTCAGCGACAGTATCACTAATCAAGGGGATTTCAGAGATTATCGATATCAATGTCAAAAATGGAGTGCCTAATCACCACTTTTGTATTGATATTGATTTTATATATTGATTATTGATAAAAATGCCAAAAAGGGAGTGACTAATCACCCCTTTTGTATTGTTATTGATTTTATTTATTGATAACAATGCCAAAAGGAGAGTGACGAATCACCTCCTGTGTATTCTTATCAAAATATACCTGAAAGAAAAGATTTAATTATAGTAAAATTAAGTAAAGACTTTGAAAGTGGATTTCAATAAACAATTATTATTGAATTCTCAATTTAATTACAAAAAGGTACAATTTTTCAAAATAGGTCACACGACTGACTAAATTTGCTTATGGGACTAGTTGTCCGTATGTCATGTAAGTAGAGTTAGTGTTTCCTAATCAAGCGGTATTACCGGCGTGTCTTGTCGGCCGAAAATACTCTACTTATATAGCAAATGCGGGCTCGTCGCCACGCCAATCCCCGATCATAGGAATCTCTGTTCTCTGAATGGCCGTGATGCCAAAGGTGGGACACTATAGTCTCACCACTCGAATGAAAGTCGGAGGCTCGACATACTCACGCAAATGATTCATTACAATAATATTTTTCTTGTTTTTAATAACCGATCTCTTGTCTTCATTAAATTTTTCATGTATAAATGATCAACTGTGATATTTTTCGATATCACGCCCCTAGAGTCTCAGTATTTGAATTTTTAAGTTTGCATTTCTTCTAGCAGAAGGAGGTATAATCTCGAGTGTTCTAAAATGGTTCAAACTAGTTCATACTGATTCTGTTAGAGGCCAGTATGTGGATTTTGCATTTCTTTTAGCAGAAGAGGGTATAATTTCGCGTGTTCGAAACCGCTCCAAGTATTCATTAGATTTTTCACATAAAAGATTTTGAACATGCAAGATTATAAATCTTATCTGCTAGGAGAAATGTAAACTTAAAAATTCACGTACTGAGCCTCTAGACGTGAAATCGGAAAATATCACAGTAGATCATTTATTTAAAAAATCTAACGATTATGTGAAGCCTTTTTGAACACGCGAGATTATACCTTCTTTTGCTGGAAGAAATGTATAATTCAAAATCCACATACTAAGACTCAAAGGGCGTGAAATCTAAGAATACCCATTTGTGGGTATACTTTCGATTTTTTTTCAATTTTTCAAAATTCATTATTGATTGTGAATTGTATTTTAAATATTCCTTGTCACGCGTAATTTTTATTTAATATTCCGGAGCCTTGCATGATTTATGTATTTCTAGTAAGATTTTGACCATTTTCGTTTGCTGAATCTCGTACATGGAAAAAAAAGTTAGTTGGAATAACCAACTGTTGGTTGGATCAACCATTTAGTTGGTTGTACCAACTTTTATATCCGTGTAGGCGCTATTTTTCGTTTAAAACTTTAAAATTTCTCTAAAATTCCACACATTTTTTCTTAAATATTTACTATAAATTTATGTCAATATGGAGAATAATTTTCCAAATTCGCAATAATACAAAGCATGCGAAACAGGCCGAAAATTGTTAATTTATTTAATTCTTAATAATTTAAACCCAAGCGCATGAATAACATTTTTCGTTTTATACTGTTTTGCACGTTTTTAAAACCGACAATGTTTTATTTTTTATGCGCAGCAATTTATTACTTAATAGCGCTTCAGTATCCTGTGCGACGAAATGAGTAAGGTTAGTACATAAATTAATGAAGTCATATTAATAATAGCAATCATCGTTCTTTATTTGCTTCATTAGGCCATACTAGATGGTATTAAAACAGAACACAAAGGCCAATCGTACTTTGTCTCAATTGTTTCGCCGAGGCAATCCCCACAAAATAAAATTCGTTTTTAACGTTCAATTAAAAAAAATCCAATACATTCTAGAAAATAATTCCAGCGCCATTCGATTCCGCAAAAAAAAAACTACCTCCGGATGTAGGTAGATTCCGGTCTTTTAGATACACCATATATATATATATATATATATATATATATATATATATATATATATATATATATATATATATATATATATATATAAGTGTGTATGTGTGTTTAAACATATGTCTAAAGGTCGGTTCCAGACCCATTTCACATGTATAAAGGTAGGTTCCAGGTCCGACCTGGAAGAATTTTTAGTCTAAGGGTCGTTTCCAGTCCCGGAAGTGGTACTTTCCAGGTCCGTATATACTGGGGCTGGAACACAAAATGAGTTTATACTAGGTTCTGTAGAGTTTGGGTTATGATAGTATTACGCGGGGGTCGGGGGGGCGGAGCCCCCCCCCCCCCCAGTACATTCATTATACTTAAGACACTATGAGCGGAAGGCTTAAATTCATAAACACACAGAATGGTCGTTTCCAGCCTGGACCTGGAAACGAACCCTTAGACACATTTATATATATATATATATATATATATTAGGGTGGGGTGAATCGGAAAAGTTTTTTTGTAACACTTATTTTTTGGTAGTTTTTGATGCGCTAAGAACGAAAATGACCATAACAAAATTTTTAAAAAATGTTTCACATTCGCCCCGACGTCCCAAAGATGCCGTTTTTGGGTTTTTTTTTTCCGATTGTCTGTAACTCCGTCATTTTTTTTAATTTTTTTTTGTTGTTGGAAAAGGTGCCCACATTATCCATCTATTAAATCCATATAATAGAAATTTTTATTTTTTTTTATTGTGCCTCTAAAAAATCGATATATATGTCGATTTTTCAAAAAATTGAATATTTCGATATTTTTCATTTATAACAAGTCAAATATCGGCAGAATCGAAGTGTGGCTATGATTTTTCGAAGTATTTTGTACTCCTAAACATGAAAATGATCGGAAAATTTAACTAGATGTCTTCTCTTAGTCGTTATTTTTTAAAAAGTTCTAAAAATGTAACCTGATTCTATTAAAAGCCATTTTAAGGGCTTACTACGGTCAAAAATTGTGAAAGTTTTAATTTTTTTATTCGAAAGTACAATATTTCAAGAATCTTCTGTAAAATCTCGCGTCAATCCGAGCAAAACTAACACAGACATGATTTTTTGAACTGTCCAACTCGGAGACCTATAATATTGGCTGAAAGACGATTCCACGCGGAAATTTCCGCTCCATGTGGATTCACCCTAAGTTGGGATTGTCTATGGATGGCGTTGAATTTAAAGTACAGAAGATCCGTATTGGATGGTATTTATAAGAAACGAACCTTGAAAATTACATTTCATCGATGATGGAGATGTAGATATTTGTTCGAAAATCCAAATATATACGGCCTTTCTGTCGTTGTGAACAATTTGTTTATTTACAATTTATAATGACACACTTTGTTTTCTTAGAATAGATTCGACGCCATTGTTATAATCCAGGGATTTTAATGCGTCTTTTTGCTCCTGCCTTCTTCGTACTCTCTCTTCTTTCTTGGTAATGTCATTTTGTTGCTCAGCTCTTATGCGTTAGGTCTCCCAGTCGGACAGTTCAAAAAATCATGTCTGTGTCAGTTTTGCTCGGATTGACGCGAGATTTTTACAGAATATTCTTGAAATGTTGTACTTTCGAATAAAAAATTAAAACTCTGACAATTTTTTGCCGTAGTAAGCCCTTAAAATAACTTTTAATAGAATCAGGTTACATTTTTAGAACTTTTTAAAAAATAACGACTAAGAGAAGACATTTAGTTAAATTTTACGATCATTTTCATGTTTAGGAGTACAAAATACGTCGAAAAATCATAGCCACACTTCGATTCTGTCGATATTTGACTTGTTATAAATGAAAAATATCGAAATATTCAATTTTTTGAAAAATCGACATACATATCGATTTTTTAGAGGCATAATCAAAAAAAAAATAAAAATTGCTATTATATGGATTTAATAGATGGATAATGTGGGCACCTTTTCCAAAAAAAAAAAAAAATTAAAAAAAATGACGGAGTTACAGACAATCGAAAAAAAAACACCCCAAAAACGGCATTTTTGGGACGTCGGGGCGAATGTGACGTCGGGGCGAACATTTTTTTAGAATTTTGTTATGGTCATTTTCGTTCTTAGCGCATCAAAAACTACCAAAAAATAAGTGTTATAAAAAAACTTTTCCGATTCACCCCACCCTAATATATATATATATATATATGTGTGTGTGTGTATATATAACGTTCAGGCCACCCGTCCCACCCTTTTAAAAAGTAGGGATCCACTTGTACGAAAAAATGGCTTAGACAAACTTTTATCTGGTGGTGACCTTGAATTTAACAAGGTCAGACGTGCACCTTGTCGGGTTCGGGGTGCTTTTTTACGGTGGTTCCCTTTGCCGTGATCTCGTCGGGGTGCTATTTTTAGAAGGTTCCCCTTTCCGTCACCTCGTCGGGGTGCTTTTTTTAAGGTGTTCCCCTTGCCGTCACGTCGGTGCGTTGCTTTTTTCAGGTGATTCCCCTTGCACTCACCTTTGTGCACACGCATGTTATTGTGTCATAATTATTTTTGTAATATTATGTTTTCTGAAAAGAAACTTTGGATTAGTTAATTTTGTGAATAATTAACACCTTTATAATGTTTACATGAACACATTTAATTTGTTAAATCGATCATTAATATTAATTGTTTTACAATTCAGTTCATGACGAAAATAGAGAGCACCCACATACCATTCATTCAATAGTTCCTCGAAATAACACTCTCGCGAACTTATATGAGTCACTAATAATACGCTTAATTATTATTGTTTATCATTTCTATTCACAGCATAATACAAATTATCCTTGTCCCCAATTTTCTTCATTAAACTTTTCTCCCAACAAATTTTGTCATTGATGATTAATGTTCAATAAAAGCGCACATTATCTGACACAAGTTACTTGCGTTGTGTCGAAAATATTACTCTTTGGCTTAGTAAGGTCCCAGTTTCCACGTGATACAGAATTTCCCAGAAGAAGTTGGTCGTCCCTCGTCATCAATTTTTAAAGCTCTTGAAAATGATTCGCCTTAGCAGCATCGTCATGGGGAATTGGTAAGCCGACACGTCTTCTCAACTTATGGAAAAATTCACCTCCGGATGGCATAATTTAGGTTATCCAAGCCAGATTCCTTGCAACAGTCCATTGAAGACATTGACTGCCAATTTCACCAGACAGTGAAGAGGAACCAAAGAGTAAGGAAGCGATTTTGGAAACCACCTCTTTTATAAAATTCCCCCTTCCTAATGTCTTTGATGGGAATTCACAGTCACTCGGTGCTCTCTATCACGCATCGGATGACTTATCGTGTATTTCTCTCTCTCTCTCTCTCTCTCTCTCTCTCTCTCTCTCTCTCTCTCTCTCTCTCTCCCTCTCTCTCTTTTCCTCGCACGCTCTGTCGTCAAGCATTTTTCACCTTCCTACTGTTACCGACATCGCACTGAAAAAAACTTTTAATAAACTCATTTAACAATATGTAATATAAATTATCACAAATTTATCACTAATAATCACTAATAATTATCTCTAATAATCACTAATAATTATCACTAATTCAATAGAATTTCACATGAATACCTCAATATATACATCCGGCATGAAAATTAAATTTTAAACTCTATCTTATACTTATTTTACATTATCTATGATCCATCACCTCATTTGCATCACTAGATACATATCGCTTTAGGCTGGCATGGTTGAAACTACCAATCTTTTTCTTATTCTTTAAATATCAAATAATATATAGGCATTATGACCCCTCATTTTAATGATTCTATACGGACCTTCGTACAAATGGAAAATTTTTAGTTATATTCTCAATCGCACTCGACAAGGGTGGGACCTTTGATAACAGCAGGTCTTCAATTTGAAATTTTAGCTTCGATACAGATTTTTGTTACTTTTTTCGGTTTTTGAAATTTTGTTCAATATTTTATTTTGCTTTTAATAATCTATATTCATACTTTTTTGGTTTTGATCTCGGAAAACGAACTAAATTTTCTACGTCTCTTTTATGGATTGATTAAAATTCAATTCTTTTGCGCATATCCTGTAGAATAGTGCGTCGTAATATTCGGACAGGACTAAAAATAATATTAATTCCTTCATCATCCAATTTCTTAATCCAACGTGGGGAAGAATTGTGAACCGCGATTGCTCTATATCGATTTTGGTTTACCACATTTGGGAATGAAATCGTCTATGATTTTATTTAAACTCATTTTCGTCGTCGCCTTTCATCGGGTAAAGTTTTACCAATTTCATAAAAGTGCCTAAAACTAATATAACATATTGCATTCCCCCATGTCGTCGAGGAAGGGGACCGTAAAAATCTACACTTACTAATTCTAATGGCCGTTTTGCTATAACAATTTGATGTTCTTTATCCATTGATATATGTTTAAATGTTTCACTCGTTGACAAGCGTCGTAGGATGCAACGTCGTTTTTCCATGTCAGCACTTTCAGCACCTACTGATTCTCGTATTGAGAACGGTACTGGATAATGTGTATACAAGTAATTGTTTTTCAGTAATCAACCGTATCTGGTGTTCATAGCCAGAAGCACATCCTATTTTATTTGAAATTAACACCCTATATTTAAGCAATAATTTGGTAAATAAATTTTTGTGTGCATCGCAAAAATTATTTATTTCATTAGTGATAGATTCTACGATATTTTCATAATCTTCATTCCCTTATAAGTCACGATTTTTTTAAATTTAATTCATATCTTTACAAACCCGCTAAACACAAGACCGTTATATAAACGTTTTTAAAACGTAATAAATAGCCATGTGCAACGTCATATATAGCCATGTGACGTTTTGCGTTTCGTCGCAGGAACGTAGCGGTGACGTCGCAGCGACTGCAAATGTCCCGAGACAATAACGTTATTTACGCGACGTCTAATCCCTACTGAAAATGACGGTACAATCATATGATAAAGCATATGATAAATCATATGATCTTTTAATAATTTCTTTAATATCACACACAATTCAAGAAACTTTTCATGCAAATTGTCATACTAATATTATGTTTCGTAATAGCATAAGAAAAAACATGAAATTCTACATGGATCAGCTAAATTATAAAAAGATCATATGATTTATCATATGATTTTACCGTCATTTTCAGTAGGGATTTGCGATGTTTTTAAGAGCATTTGTAAAACGTTACATACAATGTTAATTTTTTAACTTATTTGCGACGTTCATAAAACGAATATGGAATGTTAGGTAAACGTTACAGTTTGTCTTTTATAAATTCTTCACAAAACGTTTCAAAAAGTACGCAGATGAATGTTCCCTGGGTAACGTTACAATTGCGACGGTATTAATATGTTAATGAACATCATTTTTTAAACTTTTTGCAACGTATGCGTATATAATACAGGGTGTATGGATACCTAACCTATGTCACCTCGCTGACCACACATATACATATAGGACAGATTGTAATACATTTATTTGAATTATCCCTGACATTGAAATTATAGCCAATGGAACAGTCAAAGTTGTTCATATACGCCATAATCGCCAAACTCAACTTCTTCCCATTGGCTAATTTCAATGCTAAATCACTTGAAAATGCTATAATATACTTTCCCTATATTCTTCAATTTTTTGTCCTCTATCTCGATTGTGGTCAACGGGGAATCATTATGTATATATACACCTTATACATATACGCCATGCAACACGCAATCAGTGTCATTCATTTTTTACGTTGTTTCTTGTTTAATTATTTAATGAGGGGTCTTGTTAAGTAATTTAATATTTAAAATAATTATCTACACTGAAACTAAAACTAAAATCTGAAGAAAAGCACGACTTTATTTTACATATACCATTCAATATTTTACACGTACTCTTTAATATAAATACGAAATTACAAGCTTTATTTTGCAGATTCCTTGCAAATTATTGTTATAAGGACCTTTTTGTCCTTGCATATGTCTAATGCGAGCCGAATTCTGCAAATTATTTGGGTGATTGTTTTGTTGTTCCTCCCTATCTCTGCCTTTCTCAGCTTTCATACGATCTAAATGCGCGTGCGTCTGTCCAATAGATTCCGTATCACCATACTTTATGGTAGCTAAGGCTTCTTTCGCCCAGATTGGAAATTAGGGGTTCAAAATAAGTTGCAATATATGCGATAATAGAACATCTGTATCCGTCATCCTGCATTTTAAATCGTTCATTAATCCAATTTTGTTTAATAATTTATTAGATTTATCTAGAACCACAGAGCTACTTTATCGGTTAAAGCCTGCTTCACAATTATCATTTTTCATTGCGTATGTTTTTTAACAGAAAATATCTTGCTAACGGTTCTATAAATTCCTTTGGATTTAAAGAATCTTCGTTATCAAATATTTAGAATTTTTATATCGCTTTGAAAAGATTGGAGTTATTCAATACGCCTTTTAAGTCCGGAATTGTTACAGGGTTATTGGGATTTTGATCATTTGGATTATTTTTATTAGGGACCGGCTGTCCTGTTATACGATTTATTTCCTGCAATTTACGATTTTGTTCTTCGATAACGACCTTTAAACGATTAATTTCTTTATCAGCCTCCATTCACTGGATCTGTTCCGATCCCCCTGCTTCACCCTATTTTCTTAGCATAACCATTTCGACTTGTTTATCCAAATGATTTTTTACTTTTGAAAAATTCAAATTACTATAAAGTTGACTCGTCCAGATTTCGTACTAACTTTAAATTTTCCCCGATCAGTCATAAATAATTAGATGCAGCATTACTTCATGTCATGATCATCATGATCATCATCGTGCGCGCAAACTCAAAAATCGCACGATAAATAAAGACATTTTTGACGTCGTCACAAGAGATAGGATAAAAAGAGAAAAAACAGGGACAAATTAAGCAGATTAAACAAAAAAATAGTAATAAAGAATCAAACCAAAATAATAAAGAGTTTGAAAAATTAAATTAAATATTAAGCCGTAGCAGAAATACAATTTAAATTTGCGACAATGAGAGGAAGGGAGAGCGAGCACGTCAGCTACTACGGTAGGGAGAGAGAGATAGGTCCGACCGATTTTGATTTACATCGTCGGCCGTCGACTTCTGAATGTGTAAGAGAGAGAGGTGTATGCATGCAATGTATTAGAAAGAGACACCGCGAAGACAACAAAGCAAGCGAGGTAGTATGCGATAGGACTATTAGAGCAACAGAGATAGTACTATCGTTTCGCCAAAAATTCAGTACACGATCGAATACGATCCGGACTAGGCGCGATTGCGACGGTACGGGTGTCTAGAGTGTTCTCTTTTTTTGTGTGTTCGTGTGGCGACAAGGGTGGAGTAGCGGAAGTAGTCGAGGCCGAGGAGGTAAACAGCAGAAGGCGACTCGAAAAAAATGGTAAGGGTGTAAAGTTGCGACACAGAAAAAGTGAGAGAGAGAGAGAGAGAGTGCGAGAGTGAAAGCGCGCGAAATAAGTGCCGAGAGGGTTGACGTGAGTTGCGAGATTCTGGCGACAAAGGGGGCGACGGGTTAACCTCCACCCGACCGCTTCAAATTGTGGTGCAACCCCCCCCCCCCCCCCCCCATTGGGGAGTAGAGGACACTGTAGTTGCGACAAAGGAGGCAGTGGGTAGGACAGGTGAACCGTGACTCCAGCACCTGGAAAGAGTGTTGGTGCCAGTGGTCGTCCAGCAGAATTCGCCTTCGGAGGAAGTCCGGATAAATTAGGAGTGCGGAAAAATTTTAATTATATAATTTGATATAATGTGTAATTAACTATTTTATAAAGGATGAAATATATATGTGGAAAAAATTCTAGTAAACGAAATTTATTATTAATAGGAAAAATTCTCGTTACAAAATGGCGACCGTGACAGGACTCGTTGTTAGTGACTGCCATTACTAGCAGCTGCTCAGAGTTCTGACAAATAAAAATAATGTGGGTTCAGAAAAATAAAATAAATAAAAATTAATGAAATAAATTTTGAAATAATATTTTTTCAGAAATAAACAGTTATGAAATAAATTTTGTTTTTTTTGGAAATAATGGTTTTCCAGAAATAAGCAGTTATGAAATAACTTTTGTTTTTTTTGGAAATAATTTTTTTCAGAAATAAACATTTATGAAATAAATTTTGTTTTTTTTTTGAATAATTTTTTTTCAGAAATAAACATTTATGAAAATAAAATTTAATTTTTTTTTGTGGAGGAAATTCGTTAGTAGAAACAATAATACAAACTTGTTTATTTATCGAATGATAGCGAATTCGGGTTAGAAGTTGTTGGGACTGGGAAAGATAATTTAATTATTAGAAATAAGTCGTAGAATTAAGTAAAAATATGTGACGCGTTCTGAAGAAAGGGACCTAAGCGTCCGAACGATAATTGTGCAGGAGAGGGAAAAGATATGCTACCAACGGCTCAATTTTCAATATTTTGCGCTGAAATTTTCAGCATATCTTCCTAACTCGAGTTAGTAGTGTACAGAAAGAGAGTAAGAGATATCGGAAACACTGCGCCGCAGTCTCGCCTCTTCTTTTCCCTCTCCTCGTAATTGCCGTTCGGACGCTTAGGTCCCTTTCTTCAGAACGCGTCACATATTATGATATAATAATTATTGTATAACATGGTATTAATGAATTATGTGCCTGTATGATACGAAATTGAATTTTTTTATGCTGGTTAATAAAATTTTTTGGTTGTATTAAAGAGGGGTATATATGAGATGTTATCGAGGAAAATAAAATTATCATAGCGACTTGTGCAGAATATAGCGACTTGTGCAGATTATGGTGACGTGTCCCGATTATGGTGACATGTGCAGATTATGGTGACGTGTGTTTAGCTGGATGGTGGGAAGTATCGTTGTAACAGAGTAGACAACGTAGGATAGGTTAGAATTATACCATTGGTGAATATTTAGTTTTACGAGTTATTTTTTTTTAGTTAAAATTGGGTTAGTGACTAGATTAGCTTATTAGAAAAAAAATTAAAAATAAAAATGGCGACGGATGTGAAAGAGCACATGGCAAAGATGCGGGTGATTTTTCAAAATTCTAGAGAGTTGCGACGGGTACGGAAGAGCGTGTGGGAATTAGATCCGATCCAAGTTATCCAACAACTAGACAAACAAGGGTTGAGTTCAACGGGGTCGGACAAAATTCTAAGGGATAGGCTATTAAGAGCGGAGTTAATAGCAGCCGATGGGAGGTTAGAGGTACCGTGGTATCCCGAATGGAATGAGAGGGTGGTAGATATACCAGCAACAACGACGGCACTACTCCTGGAAGAATCGGATGGGGAGGATTGGTTAGGAGCTAAACCGAGGGGTAGGGGCGTCCCAAAAAGAAAATTTTTAGCGACGATATGCGAGAAGAGGGAGAGGACGATGACGGTCAGAGTGAGGCAGCCGGAACTGATGAAGTAAGTAATTCCGGGAAAAAAAAGGGGGGGGGTCCTTCTACTTCAAGTCAAACCTTTTGCTGGCCTTTGGAGAAAACTATTACGACTTCCACCACTACCTCAACAACTGTCACGGTAACGACTCGGGTAAACTCGAAAAAAATGGTCACTGCAACAACCAAAAGTGTAGGACCGCTCATGAGTAGGTATATTCAGGATAATCAAACAGGGTGCCAAATTAAGGTCCAATATCCTGAAGTGGCTAGGAGACGGGTGCATGCACCCCAACGTAGCCCTTTACCATTGCTACATAGTGCGAGCTATAGAGGACGCCGAGATGAAGAAGAATGGTCTAGCAGGAGTGGGGGTAGCGACGTAGATAGGGAAAGACGGATAGATAATTTAGATCAGCCCAGAAGGGTTAGGTGTGGCGAGAGAGAGGGGCGTAGAAATAGAGACGATGCAGATAGAGACAGGGATGTAGATAGACGGACACGTAGAAGCAACGACGGGCAGTCTAGGCGGAGTAGAGATGATGAGTTTGAGAGAGATAGTCTGCCAAGTAGTAGAGGGTCAGGTAGAAGTAGCGTGCGAGTAAAATGATTAATGGACTATGATTACTCCAGTGATGAGGACTCCGGTCATAGCCATAGAGAAGTGTCGGCTCGGCATCGCCGAAGTAATGCAGAAGTAGATAGGGATAGTCGCTGCTTTAAAGTTTTGCGAGAATGGGGGTTGCGATTTACAGTGACGAAAAAGAGTCGGCCGCTGATTTCTTAGCTCGTTTAGGAGATTGTAGGGAGCAGTCGGGGTTTAGCGACAGAGAGCTATTGAGAGCGATTCCCTGCATCTTTCACCGAATTGCAAGTCGATGGTTCCGTACTGCCCAATATGATTTCCGGACTTGGCGGGAATTTTCGAAAGCATTCCGTCAGTTCTTTGTCGGGATGTAAACGAAGAGGATCTAGAAGACGAGCTGAAGAGCCGAACACAGGGTAAGAAAGAAACAATTGGATCTTTCATATCCTGCATCCGGCATATTATCAGCTACTTCAAAAGACCGCCCTCACTCGACAAACAACTACGCATAGTATTCCGCAATTTAACTCCGGAATACAGATCCTATTTGGCTGAAAAGGAGATTGAGGATTTCTCAACATTAGAGAAATGGGGCAGGAGATATGAACGGTTGCGCGATATGGACAAACGATACAGGGAACCGCCACCCAAAGAGAGGACACGACTTCCAGGCAGTGCGTATATGCGAGGAACTGGCCCCGTACGTATTTCTGCGATAAGGGAGGAATTACCGTCGAGAGAGGAGAAGGTAGCGAGTGCCCACCTATCCGATAGCACTTCCGGATCTGGACCAAATACTTCGTTAAATAAGAAAAAGTCCAGGAAAACGAAGAAAAAGGAAACAGGTAGAGACCAGGCTCCCCCTACACATGTAAATACGGCCGACGAAATACCCGAGAGGCCGGTAAGAGGAGAATGGAATGTGGAAAAACGAACCAGCTCAGCAGAAGTTCCTAGGGCCCATCTACCAATGAGTGTACCAATGAATAGACCGCCGAGGTCATCAGGATCTTGGCAGCCTCGAAACCATTGGACAGGAAAACTCGACGGAACTTCCAGGTTACTGTCGAGATAGGGGAGGGGAAGCTCCTAGGGAGTCGGGACGGCCGCCGAGAAATAACCGGATGCCACCTGGACTGGGGTCACCGGGGATCGGTGCATGTTATCATTGCCAGACTGTAGGACATCGGGCCGCGATGTGCCTAGCCGTCCCTGCTTTACTTGCCACCAAGTAGGGCACAGATCGGCTGAGTGTCCTCATCGCGTTTGCTTCTCGTGTCAACAGCCAGGACACTCAGCTTATGTCTGCCCGACAATACCCTGGGGACCCTCTCGTCCACTTGAAAGATGTCAGGTGTGCGGAACGTCGGGTAACCCCTTTTCATCGTGTATACCGTGCACTCCCCTACGTGAGAAATGGGGGAAACGAGAAGGCCGGAGGGCTATCCAAACCCATGCCCTCCACAGCCAATCAACAGGGTTAGAGAAAGAAAAAATAGTGAGCCGAGAGGAAGGAGAGTTGGCGACTAGAGAGAAAGAAGTTGGGATACCCTCGGAGATATAACGAGAAGCCGAGATAGCGACAATAGAGAGCAGGTGTTTTATAGAGGTAAAAATAAGGGGAAATACAGTGTTGGCGATGCACGATAGTGGAGCAATGGTCTCCATCATCGGCCCTATCCTGGCGGAAAAATTCAAGGCTCGACTACGTCCCTCTCAGACTGTAATGCGAAGCGTTTCTGGCGAGGTGACGCCCTTTCTGGGAATATTGGCGATGCAGGTGGAAATAGATGGGCACGTCAACGAAATTGAATTTAGAGCAACCAACGCAGTATCATGTGACATGATACTAGGAATGGACTTTGGTGAAGTTTTTGACTTGGATGTGCGACAGGGTAGAATGCAGTGGAGAGAACAAGAGGGTCCGTGGCATGCGTTTAGTGACAAACTGACGGGAAAATCGGATATTCATGTAGAGTGTGCAGATATCTGTGAGCTGAGCAAGACGCAAGAAGAGAGAGTGAGAGAAATAGTAGACAAGATGTTAGGTGGCGACCAGGTAGGATTAGGGAAAACGCCCTTGATAGAGCATCATATTAATGTGGAGGGCGCGACCCCAATCAGCGGCCAGGGAGTAGTGCTCCCGTCCTAGTGAAGAAATCAGATGGTAGCATAAGAATGTGTATAGATTATTGAAACTTAAACAGTGTCACCAGGAAAGATGCCTATCCAATACCCAACATGGATTCTATATTGGATAAATTAAGGCGGGCTCAATATTTATCTAAGATAGACCTAAGACAGGCGTACTACCAAGTTGCGATGGATCCCGAAAGCAAAAAGTATAATGTTTTTGCAGTTCTGGGATCGGTCTATGGCAATTCACAAGGATTCTGTTTGGGTTAACGAATACCCCAATGAACTTTCAGCGACTAATTGACGCATTGTTTGGGCCAGAATTTGAACCCCACATATTTGGGTACCTGGATGACATAATTATTGCGACGGAAGGGTTTGAGGAACATTTACATTGGCTGGAATTAGTTTTAGGGAAGCTAGTGTAAGCCGGATTAATAGTAAATAGCGACAAGTGTGAGTTCGGGTGCTCGCGCGTAGCGTATCTGGGGTTTGTGTTGGATAGAGAGGGACTGCGTCCAGACACCGACAAGGTGAAACCGGTGTTGGAATATCTGGTGCCGCGCACCGTAAAGCAGCTCCGGAGATTCCTCGGTATGATAGCGTGGTACTCCCGCTTCCTCGACAGGGATGCGGAAGTTAAAGTAACCTTAGTGAAACTATTACGAAAGGGACAACCATGGAAATGGGAAGAGGAGCAGGAAGAAGCCTTTATCAAACTCAAATCCCAGTTAGCCACAGCTCCCGTGTTAGCCAGACCGGACTTCCGGAAGTCATTTACCGTTCAGTGCGACGCCAGTGGATTTGCCTTAGGCGCGGTTTCGACCCAGGAGTACGACGACGGAGAACATCCAATCGTCTACATTAGTAAAGTACTAAGTACTCCAGAGAGGAACTATACCGCGACCGAATGAGAATGTCTTGCCGTGCTATGGCCAATCCGAAAATTAAGGCCTAACTTGGAGGGTTCTAAATTTACCGTAATAACGGATCATAGCGCCCTTAAATGGCTTATGACACGACCAGAACCCACGGGTCGACTAGCACGGTGGGCAATCGATTTCCAACAATGGAATTTTGAAATTGTGCATCGCAAAGGGACGTGGCATCATGTGCCGGACGCCCTTTCTCGAATGTGGGAATACGAAGAAGGAGTAGCCGCATTTGAAACCATTGAGGACCCCGAATATCTCAAACTGAGGGACGAAGTGGTAGCAAGTCCAGCGAAATATCCAGGGTGGCGACTAGAGGAGAGCGACGGGATAAGTGGTTAGACCCGATAGGATGGGAAGAGGAAGGATGGAAATTAGTGGTGCCGAAAGAGTAACGTAAGAAATTGATGACAGATGCTCATGTAGAAGCATCCTCGGGTCATCTTGGGATAGAGAAAACTTATGACCGGGTGGCCCGAGAATCCTATTGAAAGGGAATGTGGTACGATGTATATAATTTCGTAAAGGAGTGCGACGAGTGTCAGCGATATAAAGTTTCCCGGTTAGGCCCCCAGGTTTTAATGGGTAAACGCATCGTCGAACGTCCTTGGGCAGTCGTGGCGGCCGATATGATGGAATTTCCGCCCAGCAAAGGCCAAAATAAGTATCTTCTCGTCTTCCAGGATCTATTTACTAGATGGATAGAGGCAAAGCCCTTACGGACGGCCGATGATAAAGCAGTTGCCCGGGCCTTGGAGGAATTCGACAATAAACAAGTAAAGGGGCTGTTAGAGGAATACGGAATAAAACATGTAACAACCCCTCCGTATCATCCTCAAGCCAATCCGGTGGAGAGAAATAACCGAATACTGAAGACTATGATAGCGACATATGTGACGGGAGCCCATAGAGATTGGGACAAGCATTTGCATGAATTTAGACACGCAGTCAATACTGCCACCCAATCTTTGACAAAAGTATCCCCGGCCTTCTTAAATTTCGGTTGAAATCCCCCACAGGTAAAAAGCTTGCGACGTGAAGTAGAGAGGAGAGGACCCAAGATACAGGTGGACCCTGTAATTTGGTCCGATCGAATTCGGAGATTAGACGCCCTAAGAGAGTTATTAGCGACACATGTGGATAAGGCGCATAACATAAGCGTTGTGAGCTTTTGACCCACGGCCACTAGAGTCGTAGGCGAAATGGTCCGGCGTAGTCGACGCCGCACTCAAGAGGCCATTCAAGTATTACGTCAGCATGTTAGCGGGGGGGGGGGGGGGGGGGGGGGGAAGGGTTGGAGAATCCTGACACATGCTGACATAGGGGGATGGGGAGACGACGAAATCTTACGTCAGCATGTATACAATATATTAGTTACTTTGCCATTACAAACCTATTTTATTTTTCCGCCTTATTACGATGGTACTCTTGAGTTATCGGTAGAGTATTCACCTTGTTCAGGCGGTCCTTAACGCTGATAAGGTAGGAATTTTCACTAAAAACCATAAATTAAAGATGACTGAATCAAGTTTTCGAAATTCGGGCATTGTATAAGTAATTCTAATTACTATATACGGTCTCATAAAAACTACAAAAGACATTAATTGAATACACCGAGAATTTTCGGAAATAAATTATTTTTCTTTATTTTAAAAATACTTGATCAATTGACATTCAATTTATTTGGTATTTTTTAGGAGTTCGCATGTAATTAGACTTGTCCTTACAGAGCCTGAATCTTAAATAAATGATTCACTTATTTTTAATTTACTGTTTTTAACATAACTTCCTACTTTATCGGCATACTACTTTAGAACACCCTAAATTCCGTTGCGTGCGACCCTATCGAGGAAATAGAGGAATTTGGTTATTAATCAAATGGAATAAGGGATTTACTTTTTGAACACGTTCACAAAAACACATTATTCAGAAAATAGTTTTAATTTTTTTAGAGGTTCTTAAATTCGCAATAGCATAATTCATGTTTCTTCATGTAGGTATTATTGTTTCATTATGCAGCGGTTAAAAAAATTCTAAGCGTTATTTCGTAGAAAAATATGGATAAACGAAGGTATTTGAAAAATTCTCATATGATTTGTCCAAAATGAGCCAATTCCTTTTTCCTCCGCTAGGATCGCATGCTGCCGAATGAATACATAGATCGAATAGAACTGCATGCCATCTAATGTACACCCAAGCGCGTTAATTCGCTAGGCCAGTCAAAACTTTAAATGCACAGAAATCTAGTTGAATTTGTATGATTCATGATCGAATGGAAGTTTTGATTCGATCATGAATCATACAAATTCAACTAAATTTCTGTGCACTTCAAAGTTTGATCGGCCTAGTGACAACGCGAACAACAACGCGGGTGTACACTAGGGCGTAGTGAAAAAACCAAAATTGAGATATTCCAAATCGGGTAGTAAAGAAAAGTTGTGATTTGACTTCAATAAGAAAACTGTGAAAGCTGATCGTTCTAAGCCAATATCTGCTGTCCCGGCAGAGCACCTCCAGTTTAGTAAAATTGTTTATTTTTATACCTCTGTACAGATAATAACATACGTATGAAAAAAATGTATCAGAAGTAGTTCGATTTCTCACCGCTAGGCATACTCCGTCAAGGAGGCAAGTACCGAAATCACATAATGTGATATATCCGCTGTAAAGCCGATTACTCTATAGTCTCACTTATTCGTTACACATATAATATTGCTTCAAAACATTGCAAAATTTACTTGCCATCTGTTTTCTTTATTATATGATATTTGTTATCCATTAGATCTAATGTCCACTACCAAACGTGAATTCTTATTCTACTGAGATTATCTTTTCTCATTTTACTATTTGAACAACTTTCTCGATCTCTATTGATTTTTCTGGCGTATTGTTTCTTTCATAATAACTTAATCTTAATAACCACGATGAGTAAATTTCATTTCCGAAAGACTTTCGATTGTCCTATTTTTGGTGAGCCTCAAGATTTTGACAAAACGCTTCCCACTTTTGAGGATGTTTGGAAATGTTGTCAGTTTAAACGACGTGCTCTTGGACAAGCGACATTAGGTAACAAAGGGCCTACATTCTCTATAATTGCTGAGAACGTGACGTATAAGCTGCACAAAATATGCCAGCAGGCTTCCATTCCCCCTGTTTCACACAAACGCATAACAGATATGTTATTTGCTTGTCACAAAAAATATAGAGCCATCCGAGATATTCATAAACGTGCTGATAATAGCCAACATACACAAAATCGTATTCAGCAATTTACAGAAGACAGTTTAAAATGATTTGATATGTCGGGTTGCAAATGCGATTCCCTTGAGAAATGCTATTGTCCAAAAGCTCAGAAAGTTCCTGTAAAAAAAGAGCATTTTTGGCTGATCAACGAACGGAACGCAAAATGTTTATCAGTTCTGTAGATGCCGCTGAAAAAAAAAATAAACAGAATGCTATTATAAAAGAACAAGATTCTCTCTGTTATAAGAACAAATTTTCTCCGAAAGTTAATTCTAACGAGGAATTCCAAATCTCAAATAATGAAACGGAAAGTGACTTCACTGACGATGACGAATATTGCATCCAAGTACGAAAAAAACAAACTTCACAAATGCGAATTCAATTAAAGAATACAGCATTACTTAGTCAAAGATATGCCATATCTCATCAAGCTACTGCAGCTATTGCAACTGGAGTGCTTCAAGATATGGGTCTTATAACCCAAAATGATAAAACAATGGTTATTGATCATTTTGAAATTTCCCGAGCTAAGTCTAAAGTCAACAAAAACTTGCAAAATGCTTCAATATCTGATAAACCAAATGAAATTTGTGGAATTTATTTCAATGATCGTCATGACAACACCTTAGTAAAAGAAAAACGTGAAGCGAAATACTATCAAAAGACATTACCTATTAACAGAAGATTATTACTCTCTTAAACAGGAACCCGGTTCAAAATATGTAGGGCATACTACTCCTAATTCAGGAAGTGCATTAAATATCTCAGAATCCAAATTTTCATTCATTTCTGCAAAGAATCCTGAAATTATTCAAAATCTGCAGGTTCTTGGTTCTGATGGGACCGTTGTGAATACAGGGGTAAATAACGGCGCTATTCGTCGCATTGAGCTACAAATTGGAAGACCGCTCCAATGGGTCATATGTCTCTTACACCTAAATGAACTACCATTAAGACACTTGTTTGAAAGTATTGACGGGCTAACATCAGGTCCTACTTCGTATACTGGTCCCATAGGAAAACAAATTCAATTTGATATTGCAATGTTCAGTAAAGATCAGTAATATTTCCTACAAATAGTAAATGCTATTAAATCTGGAGTTGTCCCCTCTGACCTTTCAAACAGAGATCCAGGAAAAATAAATCTAAGTCGTTGGTTGACCACCGGCAATAGAATTCTAAGACTTTATGTAACTAAGAAACCATCCACAAATCTCAAAGTTTTGACTAATTATGTAATGAAAGTTTATGCACCGATTTGGTTTAGAATTAAAGTACAACATTCTTTGAAGGGTGGATCAAGAAACCTACATTTTCTCATTTGCAAATCCCATTATTTGTCCAAAAAGTACCTACAAATAATTGACCCTGTCATTGCATGAAATGCATATTTCGCAAGTCCAGAAAATCTTCTTCTTATCATGTTTACAGATGTGAGAACAGAGATAAAAGAATTCGCTCTTCGCAAAATACTCAAAGCAAGAGAAAATGAAACCGCAAACCCCGGATCTGTGAGGTATTTCTCGATGCCTAAAATTAATTCCTTGGCCACAGACGACATTGATATGATTGATTGGTTTTCTGTTGAAATAACATGTCCTCCTGTTCTGCGAAACCTTTCAGATGAGCACGTATCAAATTTTCTATTTGAAAATAAAGTTCCCCAAAATTCGGATTATGAACCTTTCCCAGCGCACACACAGGCTGTTAAGAGAATGTTTAAATTAGTGACTAAAGCATGTGCTAAGGTTTTCGGACAGGACATGCGATACGGTTACATACAAGCTACATTATCATCTCGAAGCCTCATGTTACAATTCGAAACAAAGCGTGACTTCAGTCATTTATAACTATTATGACATAGTATTCGAAATTTATATTTGCTCTTCATGGTTGGGTGGTAGGGAAGGGCTTGGGAGGAACTCGAATTACAACCACCTTCACGCGGTGAGTTCCGAGTCGCATATTTGCTTACTGCGTACTAACACAAGTTAAGCAAAGTAAGGTTGGGTGTACGTTGTACGTGTATATGAAAATCATCAGCGCTCTAACGGCGTCTGCCGCTGATCAAAAGTTCGCATCATCGCATGTACACGTAACTCAACCTTACTTTGACAAACTTGTGTTAGTACGCAGTAGGCGAATACGGCGGGCGAAGTGTTGCATAACAAATGTAAAGAATAAATTTGCAAAAATATATAGTTTTGACACATTTTTTAGAGTAATTGACGTACTTTTAAGTACACCGGAGCTTCGTCGTAAATTACGATAATTTCACCTTAAGGGCAAAACTTGAGGTGCTTTGCCGGGACAGAAGATATTGGCTTAGAGCGATCAGCTTTCATAGTTTTCTTATTCTACCGTATAAGTTACGTATTCTATACGTTAACTTTTCCGTACTACCTGATTTGCAATATCTCAATTTTGTTTTTTTCACTACGCCCTAGTGTACACCCGCGTTGTCGTTCGCGTTGTCTCTAGGCCGATCAAACTTTGAAGTGCACAGAAATCTAGTTGAATTTGTATGGTTCATGATCGAATCAAAACTGTCATACGAAATAACGCTTAAGAATTTGTTTAACCACTGCATAATGAAATAATAATACCTACATGAAGAAACATGAATTATGCTATTGAGAATTTAAGAACCTCTAAAAAAATTAAAACTATTTTCTGAATAATGTGTTTTTGTGAACGTGTTCAAAAAATAAATCCCTTATTCCATTTGATTAATAACAAAATTCCTCTATTTCCTCGATAGGGTCGCACGCAGCGGAATTTAGCTTGTTCTAAAGTGGTATGCCGATAAAGTAGGAAGTTATGTTAAAAACAGTAAATTAAAAATAAGTGAATCATTTATTTAAGATTCAGGCTCTGTAAGGACAAGTCTAATTACATGCGAACTCCTAAAAAATACCAAATAAATTGAATGTCAATTGATCAAGTATTTTTAAAATAAAGAAAAATAATTTATTTTCGAAGATTCTCGGTGTATTCAATTAATGTCTTTTGTAGTTTTTATGAGACCGTGTATAGTAATTAGAATTGCTTATACAATGCTCAAATTTAGAAAAATTGATTCAGTCATCTTTGATTTATGGTTTTTAGTGAAAATTCCTACCTTATCAGCGTTAAAGACCGCCTGAACAAGGTGAATACTCTATCGATAACTCAAGAGTACCATCGTAATAAGGCGGAAAAATAAAATAGGTTTCTAATGGCAAAGTAATAATATATTGTATACATGCTGACGTAAGATTTCGTCGTCTCCCCCCCCCCCCCTAACATGCTGACGTAATACTTGAATGACCCCTAATAAGGGTGAGAGTGATCCCCCGGGGAGACATCGGTCGTGAGCGTAACGAGCCAGGAGTGTTGCGCCATGACCTTGTGGCAATATTATGGGATATTTTGATGAGTATGGCATTTTCGAATGTGTCAAGTGTCCACCGTTCGTTTAGTAATAATCGATGGTGGAGAGAGATGCAGTGTATAGCAGTACGAATCGGTGGCGGGACGACTAGCGATACCGAGTATCTTGACGGTCTCCTCGTCCTGAAGCATCTTTTCACAAGACAATCCGTGATCTGATGAATCAATGTCGGCGAGGAATGAAGCCGAGTTACTAGACCACTTGCGATTCGTCAAGTATCCATTCTGTAGTAATTTAATTGTTTCGTTTCGGATCGCGACCGTGGCTTCCGGAGAATCCGCTCCGAATAGAGCATCATCAACGGATATACAGGACCGAATCACTTCTGAGCCTAGCGGAAACTCGTCGCCCTCAACCTCGACGAGTTGTAACACACGCAGTGCTAAAAATGGGGCACTTGCAGTTCCGTAAGTAACCGTTAGCAGCTGATATTCGGAGACTGCTTCAGAAGACTTATGGCGCCGCAATATACGCTGTAGGTCCACGTCACAGAGATCGACTCGGATCTGCCGATATATTTTAGCGATGTCGGCCGTATAAACATACTTAAAAGTGCGCCATTTCATATGCAGCAGAGTTAAGACAGATTGCAACTTCGGACCGGTGAGTTGCAAGTCGTTCAGAGACTTTCCCGAGGCAGAACGCGCAGACGCGTTGAATACGACTCGAGTTTGCGTTGCCGTACTAGCGGTTTTTACCACTGGATGGTAGGGAAGGTAGCCCACTGGAGCGGAAACTGGTCGCGTTTGGACAGCCCGCATGTGGCGTAGAGTATCGTATTCAATCATAAATTGTGCGTATAGACACTGTACGGCGCGTCTATAAGTGTCGCCGAGAGCTAGCGAAGGGGCATTCACATCACATATTGACCATTTTTGAGACGCGAATGCGTGTCCCTAAAATGACACTCGCAGAATGCGTCATTTTCTGAGACCAGCCGAGTGGATAGCGGAACTTTGGCACGTATGATGTCAACTGATCGAGAACGAGCGCCTAGATCGTTAGTGCCACTTCATTAGAATGTGAACTGAACTTACAGATATTGGCATCACCTGGGTGATCAGAATCTGACCGAATTCCGCTCACGCTCATCGACGTAGCATAAGCTTAGCGCGCAATGCATCTGCGGCGCTTTTTGGTATAAAAGTATTGGTCGATCCTGGATCGAGCAGTGCTTGTACTGTGACTGCGCGTTTCGATGCACTGGTCACTAGCACGCACGCAGTAGCAAGTAAAATATTGTTGGGCACTTGAGGAGTGCTTAGATGTGACTGCACAAGATTCACACTGATATCCGATGTACTCGCGTTTGTAATACTTGCTTCTATTGGGACACTAGCCGATTGACGCGCTTGGGCGGATGGTATCCCATCATTGGGACACCATCATGGAGATAAATGATGCACATTTATAAATTGCATAAGCATCTCCGCAGAGGACGCATTTTACGTCAGGTTTCAAAGTCGCATCTGCAACGTTGAGGAAGTTGAGGCTTTGACGAATGCTTGTAAGCTGGCATATGTATTGAGGTACAATTCTTCATTGGAGCAGATGAAGTCGTCGGTAAAGTACTCGTGGGTGGCGCACGGTGCCAACGATTTATAGACGACAAGTTTTTCGTCGCCAGCTGCTATCTCTTCTCATCGTTTTTCAATATATGAGCAGCGCGTGATTGCTTGCTCGACCGTTAAGTCAGACGAATCGAGTAAACGAGCAGCTCTCTTGATCGACTGCAAATGTTTCTGCTAGGGCGATCTGAACGAACTCATGGTATTCGTCCAAGGCATCGTGTTGGCTCCGATTGTTTGGCATTGCAGATTTTCGTACGATCTACAAGAAAACGAGCAAAAGCGAGAGTTAGCGAACTTCAAGCGAAATCGATTTGAATTAAATCGATTTCCATGCGTGCATTAGATCCACTCTCGGGATCGGTGCTATCTTTGCACAGGAAGCTTTGCGACTAACGGCTTGTAGGTGCGGATAGCGGAGTGAGCGGAGAGGGGATCACTATGAGCGACCACTGGGACGAAGCTAAGGCGTGGTTGAGTCTCCCCGACTTGCGCGTCGAGAGTTATAGGCAACAAGAACGCGAAAAGAGGGAGTCCCGGGACTTCTACCCCTCTGGCTGAACACACTGATCGTGCGATGTCGAAAATAGTCGAAAACAACCGATTTCCGAAAAGCTCGTCCTCATGACGTCACATACGTTATTGGCGCTTCACGGACATGGCCATAACCGTTTTTGTTAATGTAGGTACGCACACTAATTTGTGGTGCACGGGCGAAATTTAAAATCTTCGAACCGTCTTGAAGTCGACGCTCATGATCACTGGTGCTGTACGTATCCAAATCTTCCAAAAGGGAGTCCGCCTTTATCCTGACCGGATCGCCAAAATGTAGCTTTGGGCAATATCTGCAGCAATATTAGGCATTTGCCGCCAGGTTATATATATGGGCAGGTCCACACAAATGAATATTGGCACTTGAGATTGTTTCTTTGGTTTTTAATCGTTAATTACGCACGTGTACACGAGGATTCTTATTTTTATTTCTCACGTATGGTTCCGGTTTTCGCGCACTTTACATTTAAGATGACTGGTCGCACGTGGCAAATAGAAAATAACACGAGGTCCGAATTCCTACTTTGCGTAATACCCGCGAGTAGAACACCTTGAATTCGTAGCTCGATGCAGCGGTTAATTTTTATGAAACGCGCTGTTCCGGCATGCAATGCGCAACCAAAATTCGGAAAACTGAAAGGAAGAGTCTCGATACCGAGGCGCGCGTGTTATTCGAGCTCTCTCTGTCTTAGCACTAATTAAAAAACTTTCACGCGTCTTTTCCGGAAACCAAAATTATCACGCCGCAGGTGGGCTTTATCAGAAACTGCTCTTGGCAGGATCGGCGAAATTCAACTTTTGGTATCGCCTTCAAGACATTCGATACCTGCGGCAGAGGTATGAGGCGATGTGTTGGGCGCGCTCTCGTTTAGATGGCGCGACATGTAGCTTTGCGCTTTCACAGCGCAACACTACTTCACACCTATTCTTGAAATGTTTTTTTTGCACCGTACGTTATATAGATCAGTATTTTAACACTTTTAACATTTCTTTTAATTTCGGGAATCAATTGTTTCTGAATAGTAAATACACTAGTCGTGTAGTGTTTTACACTGTTTGAGAGAAAAATACAACTTTTATGCCTTACTTCAGACTCGTCTTTAAAGTAATAGATCACCGGAAAGACAGTGCACTGGTCATTGTTGAAATGAAATGCTTGGGAAGCACCCTGCGCAGTGTATTTTCAGTTTTCAGAAAAGTCAAACATTACAATTACCTCATCTCCAAGTAACTCCTTTTTCTCTTAGAAATGAATGCGGATTGTTGTTTGGTAATAAATGAATGAGGTTTTAAAATTTGTAATCTATTACATAAATCATCAATGAAATCTTCTACATTCGTCATTATCGTCTGCATTGTTGATCTATTTGTTCCCGTCCATATTGTATATTCTACCTGTTCTCTAGATTTAGATGCGAAGGCCGTTGAAAGTAATTCTGAAATCTTATCAGTATCTAGACACAATTTACATTCATTTAAAAAATAAGCGAATGAAGCAGTTCTGCAGACCATTAAATTCAAACAATTCTTGTAGTCACAGATTGGAATAATAGACTCTTTTGTCAAGCGGGCTACACTTATTGCATCTAGCATAAGCCTTCAATTTTGATGAATGGTGCTGACGCATACTGAATGGGTTCCACTACCTCCAGGGAGAATACAATGCTTTGGGCGAAGTTTTGCAAATGTGCTAAAGCAAATACGCATACCTGGATGAGACCGTTTTTGCACCTTTAAACGTTTAATACCGTCTTTTACTGAAATAGCATCTTTTACACCAGGCATTATTCACCTAATAGTATCATCATTATAAAATCCATCAACTGTCATTAAAGTAGTATTTGGTAAACTTTTACCAACTGCTTTATTTACTTCGGCCAAAACTCCGCTACTCTCCCTTAGTTCCTTAGATTTGTTTGCTAAATAAATAGTTGTATTGGATTCTTTAGCGATCTTTTCGTTACTTTAGGTCTTGGGAAGAAGTGTCAGGATTTTTAATTTCGTAGGATCATTCCCTAAGTAACTTGAAAATATATCTTTCAAAAATGTTAAGAGTTCTTCTAAATCATTTAATCTTTTTATTTTGTCATCATCGTAAGATGTATCAAAATCGTTTTCCTTATCTGAAACATGGTCAGCATCATATTTATTTCCAGTAGCCGTAACGAGTTCACTAACACTACTTGAGGTTTCACAACGTGTGCGCTTTAACCTGCATAACATATCATCGACTTTTCTGAAATATCAGGTTTAAGTGCCAATAGTGATTTTGGAATTTTTCTTCAATTATAACCAACACGATTTGTCGATTTGAATCAGTCCTTACTTTTCTAGCCATTTTGAGTCTACTGAATTTTGGAAAATAATCAAATAATTGAGAAGTTAAAAAAAACAGATCGTTGGTTAGCTATTCACTAAATACAAAATCAAACCTGGAATAAAAAACTTATTTGAATATTTTTACGAATAAAAACATAAATATTCTGTCAAGAATTATTTCTTAATTATTCTAAAAACTAACCCTTAAAAAAGGAGACTTTTATAATAGTTTAAAAAAAACTATTTGGCAGAAATATGCAAATAAAATAAACAACTTTTAGAAGCTCTCTGAATGACGTTGGAAATCATATCAAGAGGAGCGGCCGACGCGCGGCGACCGCTAACATAGTTGAAATGTCACGACATTGAACACATACGTTTCGTCTACGCTTCACCTCCAAAAAATGTCTTATTCATGCTATGCCCAGTATTTTTTATTTTTGTTATCTTTCATTTAAGTAGTCCGATTTTTTTTTTCCGATTGAAATCGGTTCAGTGGTTCGTGAGATATCATTCTTCTGTTGATCATTCTTCATGATTTCAATGATCGAAAATTGTTCTCCTTCATCGGATTTTGGGACATAGAGACAGATAGATGCCGTTTAGCATGAGAGCGAGAAGAATCGACACTCGCTTCCTCTGCTATGGGACATATAAACAGATAGGATGATGTCGTTCAAAATAAGTGCAACAAGGATAAGCGTCGGGACTTGGCGACCGGACTGAAACAGATCTTGCAATATGGCGGCCTTCACTCAGCTGATCAGCGGCGGCTTTACGTTCAATACGATCAGTGTTGACGTTTTGACGTTTGTGAAATAGAAGAAGAAACCTTTGTGAAAAAATTATTTGTACCTGTGAGATGACAAAATAGAGATCCGCCTGAGAAGTGGCTTGGAGAACCGGCTTGGAATTTTGACAGCGGTCTGTGGTTGTAGTATCCTTGCCAGTGAAAAATAAAAATTTGTAGCTCCAGAAACTCTACAAAAACGTAAGTGTACTTTTCTCAATGTAATGTTGAAATGATCTTGTAAGTGTAGTTTATAATTTACAAAAGAATCTTCGTAGTTGATTGCTGGAAAGAAATTGAAAACGATTATAAAAAAGTGTAAACAAAGGTATTAAAAATTTAAATAAATTGTCGTAATGTCTTGTATCATGTACAGAGCGAAAAATACTAGTGGTTTGTCTTTCCGATGCAACTGGCTTATGTCTAATAATGTTTTGTTTTTAAAGGCAAGTAGTCGAGTAGACAAGTTGTTCGTCTCTATACATTAGTGAGTTGTATTCCAATATTAGCCAGTTGTCCTCCGACACGAGCCAGTTGTCTTTAGACATTAACCACTCGTGTCGGATGACGACTCACTAACGCTTAAAGACGAACTAATTGTCTATGAAAACAAAACATTATTAGACACCAGCCAATTATGTCGGAAAGACAAACCACTAGTTTTTGTTGCTCTCCGTACATGATATACGACATTACGACAAATTATTTAAATTCTTAATACCGTTGTTTACACTGTTTTATAAACGTTTTCAATTTCTTTCCAGCAATCAACTATGTACGAAGATTCATTTGTAAATTATATATTACACTTCCAAGATCATTAGTATCATAGTTTGTCCAGCTTCTATGTTTACACATTTTTAAGCATTTCTTAGCATTTTGAGTAGATAGATAAGATTTATTCTTGCTTAATCAAACATAAAATACATGAGTGTACTGTAACGAAAATGCTGTTTTATCTTTGTTTTAATACCCGGTTATAGGAAAAAGCATTTTCGTTATTCCCCAGGCTCCGGCCGTGGTTCCGTATTGTGTAATAATTGTATGGCTAGCAAAATTTCAGAACTAGCCGACTGCCAAGGCGACGAGAGCCGGCAACCCTGTGGAGTATTCGCCGGTAACCGGGAAGTCAGATCTCTGCGTACCTTCGATCCGCGAGCGTAAACAAAAAAAAATTGTTCTTTATTTTGGCTTCCGATCGGGAATTCTTTTGTAAAGTCGTCTGTATTTGATTGTGATGTAGACGACCGCGTTTACGTAGTATTTGTGAACAACCGACATCCGTATTATTGTGCGACCTTACGAGATCTCGGCGAACGGACAGGGCAAGCGACGTCCACATATTGCTTGAGACAGAGAGAGAGAGAGAGAGCTTTCTTTTTCGAAACGTGTACGAAGCACCAATTATTGTAAGTACCGACTCCGATACATTATTATACTTATATACTATTTGTTTTCTCCTAGTAGTTGTTTAATACAATTTGAATGATGTTAACAATTTTTCTTGCCTGACTTTCTTTTAAATTTTTGAGTAATTCTAAAAATGAATATCCTTTGTTCTCTACATTTGTAATTTCGGGGATTAGTTTCACTCTATGTTTATCATTTAATTGACATTCGATCATTGCATGATAGAAACTGTTTTCTTCTTCGTAAAATTCACAATATTTACTGGATAAAAATTTATATTTTGTATTGTTTGTTATTATTCTAGGAGCATACGTATTCAAAAATATAAATTGCGCAATAATTCTCTTTTGTGTTATAGGTATTTTTAAATTTAAAAATGCTTTTGATAATTTATCTGACAAAACTGGGGAAAAATTGATAGTGATGTGGAATTATAACAATCTTCCTTATCTTTGTACATCAGGTTATTTCTCAATTTACAAATTAATTTCTCTTTTTCAAAAATCAATAATTCTAATGTTAACTCATTCCACAAATCTATCTCATTTATCGGTTTAAAGAAATAGTTTATAGCTTGAACCGTCCAGTTATATTTGCCTTTTGTGAGGTCATATTTAGCTACATTTTTCAATTTGAGGAAGCATATTTTTGGGTATTTATCATCTGTCATTTCAAATATTGTTTGTCAGTAATTTAGCACGCGCTTAAAAATCACAATTTCCATCCTCTCCAATTCCAATTCCCTTCTGATGGCATATCCAGGCGTGTTCTGGAGGAGGAAGAAATGTATCCTATAAAAGATATTCTGTATCTTTTCCAGATCACTCAGATACCTCAGACTCCATATTGGTGCAGCGTACGTAACTTTGGCGGAAACGAGAGCACTAAAATGCTTTTTACATACATTTAGATCTATTGTTTTGATTTTATTAATCAGATTTATTGTCGGTTGTATTGCATTTTTACCTTTCGCCAGAATTTTGCTTGTAGCTTTACCATATGTGCCGGATTGGATAAAAGGAACTCCCAAATATTCGTACTCTTTGTCTAAACCTTATTGGAGCTAATTTCTTTTGATTTCCATAACCCTTTCTTAAAAGAGAACTATTTTAGTCTTTTGACTATTGATTTCAAGTTTATTCTGCTCAAAGTAGTCTTGTAGGTACTTCATCAAGTATTTTAAATTTTTATAAGAGTCGGAAAGGAAAAATTTATCGTCTGCGAATGCAAGCAAAGTTGTTTCGGTCGAATGATTCAAGGGAGTTCCTTTTACCAGTTTACTATATAAAAAATCTTCAATATCTGAAATATATAACGCGAAAAGTATAGGGCTTAAAACCTCCCCTTGTAGAAGGCCTTGAGTTATATTACATTTTTCCGACATTTCATCGCCGTTTTTAACCATCATATTTGCCTTTTCATACATATTTCTTAAAATTTCTATTATTTTACGACTTAAGCCCATCTTACTTAATTTGTTCCATAAAATTTGATGTGGTACGGAATCAAAAGCACGTTTCGGGTCTACAAAGAGAGCGCGCAATTTCCCACCCTTTGTTCTCAATTGCATTTGCATTACCGCGTTTAATACAAAAATACTATCTAATGTACCTCTCTTCTCCTTAAAACCCGCTTGCCATTCCGGTAATCTTCCATTTTTTTCGACCCATTTGTTTATTCTCCTATATAAAATGAGTGTAAAGATTTTCCCAATAGTGTTAATAAGAGAAATTGGACTATAATTTTCAGGTAAGTTTTTATCTCCCTTTTTATATATCAGTTTTGTAATAACATTTATCCATATTTGCGGGACTTTTTCTTCCTTCATGATTTTATTAAAGACTACCATATATAATATCCAATTATTTGGTAGATATTTGAAAAATTCGTTCGGAATACCATCCAACCCTGGCGCTTTATTTATTTTACACTTTTTTAAAGCTATTTGAACTTCGTCCAATGTTATTTGATCGTCCAGCGTTGGATCTGTATTATTGTTAATCAGTATATTTATATTGGCAGTAACATTTATGGAATATACTTTACGAAAAAATTCTGACCAAGTTCTCGAATCAATAATATCATCTATCTTTCTTGAGTATCTATATGAGTTTATTACTTTCCAGAAATTTTTTGAATCATAAGTGGAAGTTAAGGTCAATGCCAGATTATTTATATAATTATCTTTCTTCCATTGCAAAAATCTAAAGTGCTCATTTCTCATTTTATGAACTTTAATTACTTTTTCGTGTGGAAATTTTTCTCTTTTAACTTCTTTAATTTTGTTATCCAGCATCTGCTTAAAATTTTTACAATCTAGATCATACCAATTCTCTCTTCTATTTTTTCTTAATTTTGTCATTACTTTTTAACATCATATTTGTGCTGGTTGCCGCACTAGTAATGTATCTATCCGATCATCAGACATGCCATCTATATATAATTTAACCTCTGCCACATTACTAGAGTAATACATGTTGTTAATATACATACATACATACATTGGTCAGATTTACTTGCCAACTTTATGCCATTTATGGCTAATCGGGCAAGGCTTAGTCATCATCCCACACAGGACGATGCAAACAAGTAAACAATCACAAATACTACACATAATCGACACCGTCAACAGTCAGTCGGCGGCCTGTGGCGTAGCAGGCGCATCCCAAACATTATCTTATTTTCATTCAAGACAATATTGACGAAGCGTCGACCACGGAAAAACCATTCACGGTGTCGACAACTACCGACTGATGTCGGTAGCAGTCCCAAATTAGTACCTTCGCCCAGCAAGGTTTCATGAATTATCCGCAATGGAAATAATCAGAAAAAGTTGCCGGACGGGGATTTGAACTTACGACCTAAGAAACGTTCAGTTTACGAGGCGAGCATGCTAACCACTTAACCATCGCGTTCCCCCCATGTTGTTAATATAATTATTACATTCGCTATCTTTCAATTTTATTACCTTTGTTTTGATACTTCTTTCATTATAACAATTATTTAAATTATTAAAATTAAAATTCAGCCTAACAAAAGCTGGAAAATGATTTGACTTTGTTATTTGGTTCTTAATTTCAAAATCTAAGACATAATACAAAGCTAAGGCATTACACATCAATAATGGATGACAGATTTTCACTGCGTGTTGACAAACGTAAACTGAGCTGGGCAGTCACCTGGATATCGGCCATTAATTACGTACATTTCATTTCTCTCTGAAAAATCCTATAGATCCTTCCCTCTTTGGTTTAATACTAAATCGCAACTCATCCTCTTGCTCATGAAGAATCCTATTGAGGTATTCAATTCCTCCAATTATTGTTCGCATATTGATTTTTATTACATATCATTAACAAAAGATCATCAATTTCTTGTATCACTAATTTTGTGTCTCCCATCTGATTTATATCTATATTTCCAAGGATAAGCACAATTTCATTTATCCTAATTTTGATAAAAATATGATTGGTTTTTATACTGATAATTTCGACATTCTTATATATTTTATTATTGTAAGCAATCAATAAACCCCCGCTCGCTCTACCTTTATTAAATGTTTTTGTTGCCATCTGCTCAATAATTGTATGATTATTGGATAATAGATATTGAATTTTTTCAGTATGCCATGTATCGCTGTTTGCGTTAGTCGCTCAAGAAGCTCGTATGCTTAAATTGTGACTTGAAGCGACATCTCTGACTTTGTGTAGAAAATTGCCTATCGAATTTGTAATTACGTGTCAATAACGAACGGCTTAATTAGCGATCGGTAACGGGAGTCGCGAAAAGGCAAATTTGCGGCAGTTACTTCGAGAGCCTTGTCCGAGTCGAAAGCAAATTTAGGGAATTTACCTTTTGCTATCTGCGAAGCGTATAATTATTTGTGTCATCCGCCGCTTATTATTCGCGAATCTGCTCGCACAATACTGCTACACTGCTTCGGGCGAATAGCCGACCTCGTATTTATTTGTAACGGCCCAAGTTTAAACGGTGAATTTTCCACCTCACCACGCGGTTCCGCCATTTTGCACGCCGCGTGTGACTCGCACTGTATGCAAACCTGTATTTAGAATAAAGTGTTGGTGTTCTGTGCATTTTTTAATCTGCTGCTTGTGAGCTTTTTTCTGGTACACCTTGGTACTTGCCGCATCCCGCATTTCATTGGGCATCTGGATTCGTATTGCTCGATTTCGTGCTCGACGAAACATTTTGGCGACCGCGACAGGACGAGTTTCATGAGTGATCAAATACAGTGTCATTTGAATTTCGCTTGAAAAAGCGACCACGCAGCAGCGCAAAGGTTTCAGAAAACACGATTATCTGATCGGGTCCTTGCTAGGAAGCATCTCAGGGCCAAAGTTCATTTCGGTTCGACTCGGACTTCTCCGCCGGTGCACGTGTCATTTGGAGGTGCACGTTTCATTTGGAGGTGCACCGCAGCATCTTTCCTCGCAGCGAACAACGCAATTTCCGCAAATCTCGACAGGATTTGAGCCCGCATCTTGACGTCACGGCAATTACGCCACACCGACTTCCCCCTACGTCACCGCACTCCGCATTCGCATCGTGTGTGTTCGGCTGGAGCCGCACACCGTTTCAATTCAAGTCCAGGAGTGTATTCCTGCACGCCGCAATACTTTCCTCGCTAAAGTGGGAGTGTTCTTCCCTTCCACGGACTTCAAGAAGGGACTCCCCACCGCTTCATCCCAGGCAAACTGACTGCCTTCGGCCTCCGATCAACGCGTGTCGAAATTGAATCACCTCGCATCAGCTGATACGCTAATTGCTAAAAGCTCGTATAGATCAACGGGATTGTCTCCTAAAATCATGTCGCGGCCAAAACGCGGTGACGCACAAAGTGATGAGCATCACAAATATGTGAAGCTAGTTGCTCGGCAGTACAAGCATCTGAGCACGATGAAGCGTGCTGCAGCCGTCGCGACAGCGGCCGATTGCACATTGGAACGTACAAATGTCAGGAAAAATCATTTGGAAACGACTTGGAAGCAGATACAGAAGGATGATAAAGATGTTCAACAGTTTGTCGAACTGTTAGATTGCGAAACTGATGCCTACTTCGCGGAAGAATTTACGGCTGAAGAGATTTGTCTCGACACTCTCGCATCACTAAATTCTGTCATGAATCGGTTGTCACTGTCTCAAACGGGTGTATCATCGCCATCTTCATCGAATGCTGCTCCAGCACCTGCAGAACGTTGACGCACGCAAGTACCTCATGTATCAGTTCCGCGTTTTTCGGGTCGTTATAGCGATTGGATCGAGTATCCCGATCACTTTCAGGCTCTGATCGTAGATGACACGACGATTACTCCGTTGGAGCGATTGTCGCATCTTAAATCAAGCTTGGAAGGCGATGCCGCAAAAGTTTTAAGAAATTTGTCCGTTACCGCCGAAAACTTAGATCTTGCGTGGAAAATGTTATGCGACCGGTATGAAAATAAACGGCAATTGTTGCACACGCATCTCGCAAAATTGTTTGCATTGAACGCGGCCGCGCAAGACGGATCCCCAAGTGATCTGCGTTTATTACTTGATACGGCGCAAGAAAGTGACGATGCGCTGCAAAAGCTGGGTCGGCCAGTTTCCGACGATGTTCTTGTTTTTCTAATTTTGCAGCGGATCGACCGCGCATCGCGTGAAGAATTCGATTTTTCATTAAAATACGCAGAATATGCGACGTATGATCAGTTGCACAAATTTTTAACTGCTAAATCGAGGTCATACGAAGCAGAGTGCACATATGATGTCGAGAAACCACATCGCAGCATCGCGTCCGCAACGCGCACGAAACCAACCGCGAAAATACAGTCGCTTTATTTAGTTGCCAAGCGGCAAAGGCAGTGCAAAGCATGCTCCGGAGTACATCAATTATTTCAATGTTCAAAATTTAGAAATATGACTGTCAGTCAACGTCGTGATTTAGTCAAACAAAGCGGCGAATGTTTTAACTGCTTTTCCACTCAGCATCGGGCATCACGTTGCAAGAGTGAACGCACTTGTAAAGATTGTGTTGCCAAAGTGTGGTGCCACTCGGAAGTGCAACAAAATCGCACGCAGATGTCACCGCAGACATTTGACAGCTCCGCGAATGAAACGTCGCCCAATCCGAGTTCCGTCGACGCGAATTTACTTAATTCGACAGGTATCGCGCATTTAAGTATCGCGCGCGAACCTGCGCATGTCGTTTTATCATCGGTAGTCGTACTAATAACAGCGCCATCGAAGCGAACCGAGCTATTGCGAGCTTTACTCGATTCGGGATCAACGCACACGTTATTCACGCGTGAAGCTGCAAACGCATTGCAAACGCGAGAATTTCCTGCGTCAAGCATTATACCGTCGTAGGTCTACTTTCGCCGAATACATCCAAAGCCATTGTTCCAGTGACAATAATGTCCGCGTCCGATTGCACTAAAGCACTGAGTACCGACGCCGTGATTTTCGACTCGTTTACCGAGTATAAACCCAAATTTAACCACCCGCTCACGCGATGGCCACATCTCGCGGGCATTGAGCTAGCCGATCAGTGTCCGACAAATAACGCGCCGATTCACATGTTGCTCGGAGGTTGCTCCTTGCTAGTTCAGTATGCAATATGTGACGGAATAATTCGAGGTGGATTGAACGAGCCGGTCGTGATGAAAACGATTTTTGGTTGGATTCTGGCCGGCAGAACCAACACAGACGCATCGTCGGTTGAAATGGACGCAATATGCATATATCATGCGCAGGTGCAGAAGAATCTGCACGACACTCTCGCAAAATTTTGGGAGATCGAAGAAATCGCTCCCATTCGCGCGCTTACGGAAGAAGACGAACGATGCGAACTTCACTTTCAGAAAACGCACTCGCGCGCGCCGGACGGTCGGTACATTGTACGCATTCCGTATCGCGATCCCCCTCCACTCAATATCGGACACACGCACGACCGCGCCGAGCAAACACTTAAATCCATTGAGCGTCGCTTAGCCACGCGGGCCTTAGAAAAGGACGCATATGACAAGTTTATGTCTGAATACCTGTCGCTTGGACACATGCGCGAAGTATCGCTCCCTGAGCCTGGTGTTCGCGCAGTGTATTTACCGCATCACCCAGTAGTGAAGGCTGATAGCGCTACTACGAAAACGCGAATCGTATTTAACGCTTCTGCAGCATCATCTAACGGACGTTCTTTAAATGACTTGCAATTAACCGGTCCAAAATTTTGATCGATGAACGCGACATCGATCAGCAACGCATTTTATGGCGAATATCCCCGCTAAACGCAGTGAAAGAATTTCAACTGTTAACCGTTACGTACGGAACCGCGAGCGCTCCATTTCTAGCGCTAAGAGTTTTGCGTCAACTCGCCACCGACGGAGGTCATGATCTTCCAATCGGGAAAAGCATCCTCCTCAATAACATGTTTGTTGATGACGCACTGTTCGGTACCGATTCAGTCAATCAGGCGAAGGAAGCTAGGATTCAGGTCACTGAGCTTCTAGCAAAAGGAAAGTTCGTTCTTCGAAAGTGGGCAAGCAACTCTGTGAGCCTACTCGACGATATCGACAGCACGGAGCATGGGCTTTCGTGCGACAAAACTCTGTAAACAGATGAGAGTGTGAAGGTACTCGGCCTTTCATGGCAGCCTTCCCCGGATACTTATAGATTCACAATCAATCGTGACGCAATGCCTAAGACGTCGAAAAGAATTGTGCTTTCGCATATTGTGCGACTTTTCGACCCTTTAGGTTGGCTCGCACCGTAATCATTATTGCAAAAATTATTATGCATAAACTGTGGACACTTCCTAATGACTGGGACGACCCCCTACCGCCGGTTTTAGATATCGCGTGACGCGAATTCTACGATTCTCTCCCTGAATTGTCTAACATTACGGTGCCACGGTGGCTCGGTACTTACGAATTGCATGGATTTTCGGATGCGTCCGAGAAAGCATATGCACCTGTTGTATACATTTGAACAGAGATAGATAGCCACGAATGGCAGACGCGGCTTTTGATCGCAAAGACTCGCGTTGCACCGCTAAAGAAGCTCACAGTTCCTCGCCTCGAGCTTTACGGCGCAGTATTATTGGCGCGACTAGTGAGTCAAATTCGCGCTCTTCTCTCCTTCTCAGACCGCCCAGTTTTTTGTTGGACAGACGCGAACATTGTATTGGCATGGCTGAACGCTCAGTCCTCACGTTGGAAAACATTTGTCGCGAATCGGGTGGCTGAAATACACCATCATTCGCCCAATGCAATATGGCATCATGTCCCTGGTGTAGAAAACCCTGCAGACCTCGCATCGCGAGGAGTTTCTAGTCAAGACATGACTAAGTCTTCGTTGTGGTGGCATGGGCCGCCTTGGCTCACGCAACCTCCCAGTTTCTGGCCAACTGTCGTTCCTCCACTTGAGGCAAACGCAGATCTCGAAGAAAAATCCGCTCCTCAATCGATTGGGAGTCATAACACTGCTGTAGAATCAGCCGGATGTGATCAAATTTTCTCCCAATTTTCTTCGTGGTCCCGCATGTGTCGAGGTTTAGAGCGTATGTTCCGTGTGTTGCGCAGGTCAAAGCAATGGCGTTAGCGAAACTCAACATGCATTTCAAAATCGTACGCCGAAGAATTAGACTTTGTAATGAAACGCATAAAGATTTTAAAGATTTTAAATCATAAGTCCGCTCAGTCTGATTTGCGCCTACCAAAAAAGAGTCCTCTACGGCGACTTATCCGTTCGTGGACTCCGGTGGGCTTTTGCGAGTCGGAGGTCGACTATCATTGGCACAATTGCCGTTCTCGACCGCGTTTCCGGTGATTCTGCCAACCGTGCATGTAGCACGATTGCTCACAGCGCACGCACATATGCAATGTCTTCATGGATGCATTACACTGACGCTAGGCGTCTTGCGAGAGCGAGTGTGGATTCTCCAGGCACGCAAAATCGTTTCATCGGTTGTGCACACGTGCGTCACTTGCGCACGTTATCAAGCGAAATCCGCGACCTAACTTATGGGGTCGTTACCATCGGCTCGTGTAATCCGTCCTCCCCGTGCGTTTAATGAATGCGGAGTCGATTACTCTGAACCCGTCAAGATACGCCGCGAACATAAGTCGCAGTCGGCTTACATCGCAATTTTTGTATGTATGGCATCGCGAGCTATCCATTTAGAAGTCGTGACCGACTACACAACCCCCGGGTTCCTCGCTGCGTTTTATCGCTTCTGTTCGCGTAGAGGCGTTCCGAAAATCGTCCACAGCGATTGTGGAACTAATTTCCAAGGGGCTGATAAGCAATTGCGCCTGGCGTATCGCGCTATTCTCCGCGACGACGAACTTCGAGTGCGCGCCGCTCAGGAAGGCGTCGAATGGAAATTTATCCCGCCACACCTGAAACGAGTGCTCGGAGTGCACACCCCAACGTACGAAGATCTTATTACGTTAACGTGCCAAATTGAGGCCTGTCTCTATTCGCCACCGCTCTCCTCTACGATAGACGACGTTGAAAGCCTTGAAGTCATTACGACAGGACATTTTCTTATCGGTGGTCTAATCCTAGCTCCGCCGTCTCAGATGACAAGGGAGTCATCCGGTACGTACCATACGCGATGGCAGCTGTACCGTCGGTTGCTGGAGCAATTCTGGCATGCGTGGGCGCGTGATTGTGTCAAGCTCGTTCAAAATGGGCTTCGCAAACTCGATGTCTCAAAGTCGGTCAAATCGTTCTCTTGCGTAACGATAATCTCCCACTGTCCAAATGGGAGCTCGCTCGCATAACTTAATGTCTTCCAGTTCCAGACGGTTTGACTCGCGTCGTTACAGTCCGACGTACAAACGGCCTATATCGAAGGTCGCATTACTACCAATCGATTTATAAATGTAATATAGGTTAAGTTATTGCGTCTTGCATACCGCAAGGTGGGCGGTAATGGTTGCGTGAGTCGCTCAAGAAGCTCGTATGCTTAAATTGTTACTTGAAGCGACATCTCTGACTTTGTGTCGGAGAAAATTGCCTATCGAATTTGTAATTACGTGTCAATAACGAACGGCTTAATTAGCGATCGGTAGCGGGAGTCGCGAATGTAGCTAATCGCGAAAAGGCAAATTTGCGGCAGTTACTTCGAGAGCCTTGTCCGAGTCGAAAGCAAATTTAGGGAATTTACCTTTTGCTATCTGCGAAGCGTATAATTATTTGTGTCATCCGCCGCTTATTATTCGCGAATCTGCTCGCACAATTCTGCTACAGAACTTCGGGCGAATATCCGACCTCGTATTTATTTGTAACGGCCCAAGTTTAAACGGTGAATTTTCCACCTCACCACGCGGTTCCGCCATTTTGCACGTCGCGTGTGACTCGCACTGTATGCAAACCTGTATTTAGAATAAAGTGTTGGTGTTCTGAACATTTTTTAATCTGCTGCTTGCGAGCCTTTTTTTCTGGTGCACCTTGGTACTCGCCGCATCCCGCATTTCATTGGGCATCTGGAGTCGTATTGCTCGATTTCTCGACACTGTATACGTTTTTTATACCTATAGCGTTCCAAAACATTATATTAGGCGAGGAGCTAGACGGTCGTTTGTTATATGTTGCTATTATTCATAGTTATAGTCTCAAAGTTTATTCGAGTAGAGTTATTTACTGTACTTTTCCTTTTTGTTTTGTTTTTTTTTAGTTTCTTTATTTCGGTTGGTGTTGTGCTTATAGCTCTTTCTCTCTTCTTCTAACCTATTGTGACGATGGGCTCACTTGACTGGTCACTCTCACCCTCTCTGTCACTTTCATTGCCAATTTCAATTTCCTTCAAATAATCGGTAGCCTGTTCAATGTTGTGAAAATTTATTTTCAATTTGTATTTTTGTTTTCCGTATAGTGGCTTCTATGCCTAATGATTGAAATTTTCCTATTAACAGCTTGAGATTTTTATAATTTTCTCTTTCCTTTTTCGTTAGATCATTGTTGATTACTATCCCATATGGATTTTTCAGTTTTTCATAATTATTAAAAATCTTTTTTTTCAAACTTTGCGAAGTCAAGAACACTGACACCGGTCTCTTTCCCTCGTTTTATCCGATTCTTCGAATGCTATCTATGTTGATTTCTTCTAGGTCGATCTCTTTTAAAATTTTCATGACATATTTATATAACTCTTTATTAATTTCACTTCTGTCGTCTATATTATGAAAAATCACATTTTTTGCTCTCATGTTCCGTTTTAAAATGGACACCTCTTTTTCTAATGATGTGAAACCACTTACCAGAACATTTTTTTAGGCTTTTCTCCAAAATGTTCTCTTCTACTACTGTATTAATACTACCCTGGTAAAAATGGAAGCGTACACAAAGAGTACAGTAAGAGTGAAATTAAAGGTACATGAAGAGTACGTACGCTTCGTGTACATTACGATAAGAGAACACGGAAAGTACGTACACTTAAATGCCGCTTCCCGAAGTATACAATAAGAGTACAATAAGCGTACAGCAAGAGTGATTTTGGACATTAAGAGCGAACGTACATACACTTAAATACCGCTTCCCAAAATGTACAATAAGAGATTTTAATAAAAAATTGTATTTTTCACTTTTTTCTTATTTTTAGTTTATTATTTAATTTTAATCATTTTTAAACTTTTTTTAAGATAAATAAAGTATCTTAAAAAAGCTGAGATCTCAAGCAGTCACCGATCCATGTATTGTTCCTCAACACAGATACTTTACGCGATCAACGACCGCGTGCAATACGGACCACTGGTCTATCACTGTCTATCACTATATTTATAACGTCATATGATATTTCTGTTAAAATTTAAGACAATTAATTTTTTGTTTGCATTGTTCCGTACGGATGTTCTGGAGATTAATGCTATGAGTTCTGAGTAAAATATAAATATGATTGTAAATATAAGTATGCCACACTGCGCCTATACACATATATAAATATATACGTAATTGTTTTTAAATATTGTTAAATAAAATATTTAATTCAAACTTGTACTTGTAATAAAAATTGACAAACGACACTTTATTATACGCTTTATTTCATCTCGAAGAACGCTTCATTAAGTACACTGCCGTAAGCCTTGCTTCATTCCTAATAAGAATATGGTATACTTAAATATGAATATCAAAAATGTACTCTGAAAAACCTACGTGTACCTTTCATTCACTCTCGAAGTACTTTTCCATAAGTGCGGAACTTTTGAGACAGCGCGAAACACGTCTGCTCACGACCACGGCTTAAGCAAGGCATTTTGAGTATGAAATGCACTAGAAATGTATTTGCGATATATGATAGTTAATAAAGAAAGTATCTAATAATATACTTGATTGTTACAGTCGATTGTCGATGATATGAAACAGTTTAGATACGAAACCGTCCCTCTTGTTGGCTTCAGTGCTCTTTACCACGAATAATTATTGAAGTGCAGCTGGGGACAGCTTGATGAGATTAGTGTATTGACATCGGTTTTCTGGCATCCTGGCTGCTGAAAAAGTAGAAATTTTGTAGCTTCTGAAAATTTATTGAAACGTAAGTAAACATTTCTGAAATGTAATCTTCCAGTGATCTTGGGAGTACATTTTTTTCAATTAGAAAGGAATCTCCGTAATTGACTTATACGATAAAGGAAAAAACGATTAGAAGCGTGTGTTACTTCTAATTATCGTATTAAGAATTTAAGTCTTTACTCGTAATGACATATTATGCTGTTATTTCAAGCGGCAAAGTTCTTCCATTTTTGTCTACTTGCATTTTTTAAAATACTTTCTGTCATTTCAAGCATGAAGTGCACTTGCGATAAAATTGTGATACGCAACTATTCATAATGAATATGTTTCCTGATATATTTATCTTCTACAGTCGATTGTCAGGATTTGCATGACAGGGAATAATGCTACAAGAATAGAAAAATGCTACAAGAAGTACAAATAGATAAAGCTGCAAGAACTCGGGAGCTCAAAATAATAGCAATATATCATGTTAGGATAAAAGATTTAAATTCTTAGTACGATTGCTCACAGTTTCTTGTAATCAGTTTTCGATTTCCCTTCTTCCGTAAGTCAAGTACGGAGATTCTATTGTAAATTAAAAAACATACTCCAAACATCACTGAACATTACACCTTTGAGAAATGATTAGTTACGTTTCAGTAATTTTTTAGAACCTTCAAAAATTCAATTTTTTCCAGCAAGGATTTCGTAGAAGTGCTGCCAAACACCAAGTTCGCTAAGCTGTTCCCAACTACACGTCAATTGTTTCTTATGGTAAAGAGCATTGAATCCGACGAGGTGGACTGTTTCGTGTTAAACAGAACCTGCCAGTGGAACCATGGCTACGTATCAACAATCGACTGCAATAGACATGTATATTGTTAGATAGTTTCTTTATTAACTCTTTGCGTCTCAGTGGGACAGATGTCGCCCGATTTGCATTTACATAAATTTTGCTGTTTTTCTCGTGAAATCTAAGACTGATTTTGATCAAATCTTTCTCTGTTACTTATATAGACCCTAATAATCAGTAAAAAAAATTGTTTCCCCTTTATTGCTAATAATACAATTGTTATTAACAAAACAAGTTAAGAAATGAGTTTTTTCTCGAATATATGCAGTTTTCAGAAAACCTCCCATTATTTTTTTCTGAAAATTTTTTCATAGAGATTTTCGGCGTCGCTGATTACGAATCCGAGGTTAGATTTGCGAAATTTATAATGGTGAATCCAATACGCCGGACAAAAATTTTAAATATAATTCTATTTGTATATTATTTGTTATTAGATAGTTTCTGGGGCGCTGATCTCAAAGCCGATGTTTGTTTTGCGAAATTCAAAATGGTGGATCCAATATGGCGACAAAAATGGTAAATGTAACTCTAGACAAAATTTATGAAATATTTAATTCGGATTACACATTGGAAAAGCGGCTAAGGGCTGGGATTCGTTACTTCATGGAAGCTTCCAGGGCATCCAAGACTCACTACGTGGAAGTTCATCAGTCCGATTTTAAGTCCCTCTTTTATTTTTTTTTATTTTTTAGTTTTTAAATTTTAACAATTTTAAAAAAAATTTTTAATATTTAAATGTAATCACACTAATATTTATTTATTCATATATATGATATACAATAATAGTACATTACGATACAAGTGCGCTAAGTAGGTGATCCCCGCACTCGCGTCTATGGCACCCTCGCTACGCTCGGGCGCCAACTCCGCTCGTGCACGAATCACCTACGCGCACGCGTATCGTATACCATTTTTTTTAACGTGTGAGCTAAGTGCTTACTTAGCACACTGTTTTCCGTGCAATTTAGAACATTCGTGCACCGTGCGCTAAGTAACTACTACCGCACGATGTTATTAAGGGCGCCAGGCATGCCGAAGCATGCCGAATTTATAGGCGCGCCGCAAGGCGATGGTGTGCCCGCTATGCTCAGCCCCGAGATCCACTCGGCACGGGAGAGGGCGGTATTCGTGCGCAGTCAAAACCGAAACCCAAACTCGGCGATATAAGATAGCGGTCACGGCCAACGAGGACGGGGTTCAAAACGACGACTACGTAAATCGAGGTCCCAGACGTTGTCCCTCGGCAGGGGTACGGCCGGGACTTCCTAATCGCGGTGCCTTGCGACGGACTCAACCAGGACTTTTCGGACGCGGCGCCTGGCGACGAACTCGACAAGGACTTTTCGCAAAATACGGTGCCCGGGGACGACCTCCCCGGGACTTTCTAAGAGGCCTTGCCCGTCGACGAACTCAGCGAGGACTTCCAAGACGCACTGCCTCGTGACGGACTCGAGCGGGACTTTATACGCGGTGCCCCGCGAAAACCCTGCCAAGAGACGACTGGTCCACCGTCCCGCTAAACTCAATATTCAAAACCCCACGATTCCACGGTAATAACGCGCAAAAAAAAAAACAAACGGAACTGAACCACCCATAAACCCTACGGATATCTTGAATACTGCGGAGCGATATTAACCCTAGAAAACGCGCCCTATTCTGACCAAGCATTAAGCAAAATGTGGGTTGCCCCTTAAGGGCCGAGAGCCTTCGAATCAAAAGAATACAAAAAAAAACCACGGGACGCACCTCCACAGCGGGTGCCCGTAGCACACGCCAAATACTGGCCGAGAATACCTTTATGGAAAAGAAATAAGATTCACGAGTTTTACGCGTTTGCACCAAGGAGACGCCCGTAACCACAGTTATCACATACGGGTAAATGTGCGACGTAACCGAAACTGGCAGACGAATAAGAGTCGATGAAACGACAAAATTTTGGGTTGCCCCGTAGGGGCCGAGAGCCGCCGAAATAAAAAATACAAAAAGCGCGCCACACCTCCACCATGGGTGTTCTTAGCCGCCATGGCCGATAACCCAAACATAAGAAAATAATATTCAATAGTTCGGTGCACCCTCACGGGTGTCGGTAACCCAGATTCCTACCCGATCCTATTATACCGGAACAACCGCGGAAGAGACGTAACGCGTCCTCTCGGTACCGACTAGTCGACCCGACGCTCCCCGTCTGTCCTTTTATGTACGTCTCGGGCCATCTCGATTAGATTTTCGAACGCGCTGCTTGGACATGCCTCCGCGGAAACCGCGCTCGCCCGCACATAAACACTTAGCCGTGGGTGATCCCTTGTCTCACAAATTCAGCGCCACCTTCCGAAATGTTATTATTTAGCTTAATCCTTTTAATTAAGTAACATTATTCCCTCTGAGCGAATCAAAGGCGATAGCAACATTACTTTTGTTTATATTGTTTATAAATCTCCTTGAAGACGTTGCAAGGTCGCAAACCATTAAGTGTCTTTTTAATTAAGTAACATTATTCCCTCTGAGCGAATCAAAGGCGATAGCAATATTACTTTTGTTTCAATTATTTATTATTCTCCTTGAAGAAAGTTCAAGGCCGTAAACCATTAAGTTTATATTTAATTAAGTGACATTATTCCCTCTGAGCGAATCAAAGGCGATAGCAATGTTACTTTTGTTTAAATTATTTATTATTTTCCTTGAATAAGTTTCAAGGACGTGAACCGTTAAGTTTATATTTAATTAAGTAACATTATTCCCTCTGAGCGAATCAAAGGCGATAGCAATGTTACTTTTGTTTAAATTATTTATTATTTTCCTTGAATAAGTTTCAAGGACGTGAACCGTTAAGTTTATATTTAATTAAGTAACATGATTCCCTCTGAGCGAATCAAAGGCGATAGCAATGTTACTTTTGTTTAAATTATTTATTATTTTCCTTGAACAAGTTTCAAGGACGTGAACCGTTAAATTTATATTTAGTTAAGTAACATTATTCCCTCTGAGCGAATCAAAGGCGATAGCAATGTTACTTTTATCTAAATTATTTATTAATCTCCTTGAAGGATTATCAAAGACGAGAGCAGTTAAATTCAATTTGATTAATTAACAATTTTAGTTTGCTGTAATAAGTCACGGACGGTAGCAATGTTATCTTTAAAGTGATTAAGGCGTATTTTGTTCGACAAAGAACCTCTACCACGAGAAAAGACCAAAAACCCGAATCTTTTATTAATATTTATCGATTCATTTGATGACGATACCCGCACTTCGTCCACAGAAAGTTACACTCGCGAAAGAACAATGATGCTATTCAATTTACGAAGAAGCTACGAATTACAAAAAAAAACTATTTATTACGTCGCGATCACGTTGTATTACGAACCCGGAACCATTTTAAGGAGCACTTCAGCCTACCACGCGAGCGAGAACTATATACGAATTCCGGAAGGCTGTTATCGAGAAAAAAGAACGCGAAGCCTTCCGAAATTCGTCGTACCTGTACCTTCCGATGCCCACCTGCCAAGGCCCACAGATCCTGCCGCTGCTGCAGACCACACGAGAATGGGCCGGGGCTCGTCGCCGCCGTGCCGGAACGCGATCCTCGCCGCCCGCCGGCGCCAGAGACGGAGCGCGCTGATTAGCTCCCGCGGTACCGCGTGACTACCGCGGCTTTCCACGCGGTGTCTCTTCCCCTTTTCTCTCGATTCCCCTCACGCGTTCTGGAACCTTCTAGAGACTTCCAGAAGCGGTAAGCCGTAAACATCCATTGTCTCGATACCTCTATCAAAACAACAGATGCCCTTGTTTATCCCGTAACCATCATAACAAAGCGACAAGATCCTTCCTAATCGGGCTCTTTATGTTCAAATATTAACGAGAATTTCAACACAATAAACGATATAATATTATCCGCGATGTAAAATATAATCTGTTTACGAAATCACCAAAATACCGAGAACCTTCTAACGAAATTAATATTCTAAAATGATGTGAAAAATGCCCAAGTATGCGTACTAATTTTTATAATGACTCAAGCCCGCTACTACACGATATCCAAAAATCTTAAACAATGCAAAAGAAAAGAATTCAAACGATAAAATTTTCTTTTCAGTTTCGGATGAAAACCAAGACGAACCTATACGATGTATGATGTAATCTCTCCCCCCCCCCCATTTTCCTAAAAGATGTTTACTTAATTTAACTTACCTTAACCTAATTTAACGTACTTTAACTTACCATAACATAATTTAACTTACTCTAATTTATCCTAACTTCCTGTAACTTAATTTAAGTTACACTAATTTATCCTAACTTAATGTAACTTAATTTAACGTACTCTAAATTACCCTAACTTAATTTAGCTTAATTTTACTTAATTTAATTTACTTTTTGCGACCTCCGAAATCTCAAGATTCACAACGCGATGTAGGATATCTAAAAAATTAGCGCCTTCACAGCAGTCCCCCCTTTATATCAAAGAATATCCTTATTCCCCGGATAAAGCCTCCCGGCAAGACAAAGTCTATAATTTCTACGGCACTCCGGCCGCCATTACTCAAAATCACAAAACCAAAACTCAAAAAACCATACGAAACGTCACTGTAAAATTAGCGCTTCGAACAGCAGTCCCCCCCTTATAGTGATCGTTATCGTTCCCCAGATAAAGCCTCCCGGCAAGACAAAGTCCGTCTCGGTACGGAGCGGTGATCCCTTGCCACGGGTCAGTGCAGTCCCTTACAAAAATTAGCGCCACGAACGACAGTCCCCCCTATGATGGAACTACACCGACCCGTGGTTTGGAGCCATATCCAAAAAACCAGCGCCACTACAGCAGTCCCCCCATTTACCCCTTGATATGACCCCCGCGAGCAACAGTGCCAAGAAAAGATTAGCGCCACGATCGACAGTCCCCCCAATATAGGCACTGCAGCACCCCTTCGGATTGATTCTCGCGCAGATCTACAGCTGTAACGTGTTGCCACGTTACAATATATCAGGAACTCCGGAATAGGACTAAACGGGTAGCTATAAGTAAATGAAGGGGAAAAAAAGTATGTCGGTGGGGAGGTTCGGATTTACGAGGTTGGAGGGGAATATTGAAACCGGACATGCTCGGATTGGAGAGGTTCCACTGTATATTCATTAATCTTAGTGCTACATTGAACACATCTCCTTCGCATTTTATTCGGTAACATCATAGGTAAGTGTTCTGCATTTGCTTGTCGTATTTCTAGTGAAACTTTAGGTTTCCGACAACTCATTCCTCTTCTTAAAGGTTTTCGATATTTTTTTATGAATACAGTATTTGCTAATAATTCATTTATGACCATTAATCTAAATTGTTTAAATTTCCTGTGTTTTTTCTTATAATAAATACTTATATACAATCGGTGAATGATGACATACTAGAATTATTTATTATATATATGTGGCATACAATTAGCTTCAATTTTACATAATCCTTCACACATATATTTTTTCACGCGGGTAACATCGCATTTACCATCAGTTACCTGAAAATTTCCGGAATACCGGATATCGTTCAAATACAGTAATATTTTACAATGTACACATGTTATATTAGATTTGAGATTTTTAAAACTAATTCGGATACTTAATTAGCCGCAATAAAAATCCCCGAGTAACACATTTTGTCCAAATAGAATTACATCTTAAATTTTTGTCTGTCATATTGAATCTACTGTTACGATTTTTATGTTTTTCGTAATGCAATTTTTATCAGGATCAGGAGTTGTAAGGGATGATTCTCGGTAGCTGAGAATCGTTTCTGGGATCTTCCGCATAAAGGGGATCGACACCCCAAGTGACGAAATACTGGCGAATTTAGTAATAATAACTTTGATTTATTTTTAGAAATGCCAACTACAGGTCGTACAGATCGTCCGGGTAAATAAATACTAAGTCCGGTATTGATTCGCGGAGAGTCGCGCACTTCTTTTGACTTATCGGTAACCTCGGCGATTCGGGGAACCTGTGCTATTGTGTACGCGTGTGAGTCACAATCTTAAGGATTGCGTTACTTCGAGCTTCGGCGTGGCACATTCTTTTCTGGACCGTTTGGGCTTGCAGCTAGAGGAACCCGTGGTTCCCAGTATAAGTTACAGCACGTGTGCAATATATGTGCGACGCCGAATCGGGCTCTTCGGTGTGTGTGTGTCTTGTCGATCTTACAAAGACAAGTATTGTCTATGTTACGATGGCTATGTGCGTAGCCAGCATCCGTAACACGCCCGGGGTTGAAAAAATTGACGATCCACCGTCAATCAATGGTCGTACAAAAAATTAATACGCAACTTAAATTATACGCGTGACCTTCAGTTGGCTATTGTTAGTAAGAAAAATTTTACATTATTGTCTTATTGGGTCATCTTATACATTCCAAAGTGTCTTAATCTATGGTTAGTGATACATTTTTCTTATATATATTTATATATATTTATTTATATGCGCTTGCTTAGGCGTTCGTATTGAATTTCTTATAAAATGACATGTTATGACGCATCCCGTAGTATGCATACATAAAAAAGTCCGCTGTAGCCCTATGGCGCCTCCTTGTCTCGTTTGGACGCGGGGCTAGCCGTAACTTGGTCTGTGTTCAGAAGTCTATTTATATCTTATAAACACACTTGACACTACACATCACTAACACTGCCTATTATGCTATAGCGCATTATGTTGTCTATGGCGTTGTAAAAATGCATTTCTGAGTTTTGTTACTCCATGGAGGTTTCACTGTTGACATTTTCATGGAACAACCAAACATGACGATTGTTGTGAATACTTCTATGTATCATAATTGAACAGATTTATGTGAATTATAATTGAAACACTTATGTGTATTATAATTGAAATACTTGTTGAAACACTTATGTGTATTATAATTGAAATACTTGTTGAAACACTTATGTGTATTATAATTGGAATATTCATTGAAACACCTATGTTTAGTATAATTGAAATGCTTATTGAAATACTTATTGATCCATTTAGGTATATTATAATTGAAATACTTCTTGAAATACCTATATATATATATATGATTGAAATTTTCAAACAAAAAAAAAATTTGGTTTGAATATATCTCTAATTTTGGTTTGAATATTATCTATCGTTTTTTTTTTTTTTTTTTTAAATCTTATATACGCAGAACTTCTGTATCATCTTGTTCACGTATTCTTAATATAATCATGTCCTAATGACCGTTTGATATAAGAATAAAAAATAATTTTTATTTTCGTACAACAAATGGCACATACAGACGTTCACTTTGTTACGGCTGATTTTGGATATCTGCGTTTCGCAGCAAATTTTTATATCCTGGGTTATTTGGTGTATTAAAAAAAATGTCCAAAATTTATATTTAGTACATCAATTGTGAGTCGATGTATTGAGGAGAAAAGTGGAAGGATGCAGATCATAAGAAAACGCGTGCGCGAGTTACTCCTATGCTGCACTTGGGCCTCTCCGGCTTATTCTCGTCTTCTCTCTCTTAAGCGTGAGGCCCACTCTAGGGGTTTCGCTTTCCTCGCGTATCGCATCTTTCGATAATGTTTTACAGGTAATGTAACTTGAGAGTTTCAAGTGTTTATATCATTCTTTCGCTTTTCTACTCAATCCGTGTGGTCCTAGACAATAGGGATTCTGTTCTAGAAATAGCTTGTTTCAAAAATGTTATCTTTCCACTTGAGTTAAGCAAGTGTGGATTGATTCAGTATCGATAGTTGCACTTTCGTCTTCCTACGCTTCGATCTCGTTTTCAGTTCTTATTGTGCTTTCTAAGACGATGCGTCGGCTGCTGTGTTCAGAGTGGATTACAGTGCCTACCGAATCATCGGCGCTCCTCTGCGTGCCGATTTCTTCTATAAGTGAGAGAGAGTGTTTTCTTTGAAAAAAAATTATTTAACAAGTGTTTTCTATTTGTTCTTCGTCGTTTATGATTCTTCCCGTGTGTGTTTCCTTGTCTTTATCTTGTTATCTTTATCTTAACTTGCTGGTTTTTTTTGTTACCCTTTCACCAGATATCTACCGTGTGTGATGGTGGTGCGTTCCGGGGGAGGCGTTGGTGCCCTCCCGGCGTCGTGGTGTTGTTTCAGTGCTTGTATTATGCTGTTCTGAAATCGTCAGCTTATATCTGGTCCATGGATTCTGTGATTGTATAACGGAGGAATGATGGTAAATTCTAAAGATGCGTAAAAATGTAGTGTATCCTTTCATTTCTCCAATGTTCCGAGTATGTGTATCTTTACGTGTGGGTTAGTCAGTTATCCACTTTTTTATGTTTAATATATATTTTTCTCTATCTTATATTAATTTTCTATAAACAAATATCCATCAACTTTTTATATATTTTTTTGTTGTATCATTATCGTTGGTGTATATATATTTCTACGTCTTATTTTAATTTTCTATAGACAAATATCCGTTAAGTTTTTATTTATATTTTTTTTGTATCATTATTGTATATATCTTTTTTCCACATCTTTTTTTAATTTCCTATAGACAAATATCCATCAACGGGTCATGGTTCTTTTTTACTTTATCAATGTGTACTATTTTGTTTTTTCGCGCATTGATACGTAATTTTATATTTCGTGAGCCACATATTTCAATAATTTCAGTGTATTCGTCGTCTACCTTGCCCTTCCGGGGTTCTTTTAATAATAATACCATTTCACCTTCGCGAAAATAGCAAATATTCAATTTTTGATCATAATATTTTTTCGACCGATGTTTCATTTGTGAGAGATTCATCGCGGCTAACGTCCGTGCTTCCGTGATTCTCTCGGTCAATTCTGCCAAATAATCGTCGTATGTAATGAGCTTTTCGCGGGTGGCGTGTGCACTTGGTAATCGTGCGTTTGTCCCATATACAAGCTCGTGTGGCGAGTAGTTTGTCCCTTCATGAACACTCGTGTTGTATGAGAACATGGCGAATGGAAGCCAAATGTCCCAATCGCTACGTTTCTCGACAAAATTCTTTAGGTAGTCGACCATCACCTGGTGACTCCTTTTTAGGCTTCCGTTGCTTTGCGGGTGGTAAGCAGATGTCACGAATGTTTTAATTCTAAAAATTTTCGCAAATTCTTTTATGATCTTTGCGATAAAGCAACGACCTTGGTCGGTAAGAATGGATACAGGGGCTCCAAAACTGCAAATAAAATATTTTGCAAATGCTTTTGCGACTTCTACTGCTGATGCCTCCGCTAGCGGAATTCCAAGGGAGTATTTCGTGAGTAGGTCTTGTATGGTTAATACATACCGATTTCCACTCTCAGTGATATCTGTTGGTCCCCATATATCAAGGGCCACTTTGTCAAATGCGTTTCGTGGTGTGTCTCTAATGACCATTGGTAAACGTGTTTTTACGCGTACGAGTTTTTTCCTTTGACATCCGGCACATCTTTTTACGTATTCCGTGACGTCACTTTTCATGTTTCGCCAAAAAAAATTTTCGCATAAGCGACGATACGTTTTTGTCACTCCTTTGTGACCTCCTATAACTGAATCATGGTGTTCTTTTATTATGGCGAATCGCTCGCTTACTGGAGGTATGGAACGGTTGTCCTTACAAAAGGTGATCGTTAGTTCTCGTCGGCCAAGTAGTGATTGAATTGTATCTTGGATATCTCGCCATTGAATATGTTGGAACATGTCGCGATCCTGCCCGATTATTATGGATGAAATCTCAAATTTTGTTAAAAGGGCATCCAATACATTGATGGATTTGACAATGTTTGATTTCAAGGCTCGATCATCAAGGTTTTGTTTAACGACAAGTCCGAAGAGTCGGGTCTTACCTTTTTTATGTACCATCACTTCACCGATTTTTAATCGTTTGAACGACAATTCGTCGGGATTAATTAAATGTCGTTCCACAAGGCCTAGGCCGATTTCGCTATCTAAATGTCCATTGGCCGTGGTAAAGTAGACAATATGTCCCTTTTTACTGAATACGTGATGGTTGATAGTATTTATTCTTAGTTTAGAATCGACAGGCTCGTAAAAGTCTTCGTTTCTCCCAGCGTCTATCGGATCGTAGGACTTCTGTTTACGTTTCGGGCCATTCCCTCCACGTTGCTGTGTCGAGACGTTGGGATCGTGACCTGCCTCAATCGGCTCCGTTGCGTTCGGGAAATTCCCGACGTACGATGACCTATGTCCTACCGTCGCGTCTAATAGTCCCAACATGCCTATGTACTCGGGCAAGAGTGGGGTGTAGTGTAGCCTATCGAGATGTAGATGGTGCGTTTGGTGTGCATTTTCCGGTTTTACGTGATAAAATTGTGTTTTATCTGTCGGACTAAGCTCATGTACGCAAATATTTGTATTGAAATGTCGTGCAAATATCATTAAAATGTTATCGTCGCCGAATTCCGATGTAGATTCCAGTATGGAAAATGCACGTACATATTCAGCACAGGATAATAGAAAATCGCTGTCCTTCAGCGTTTCTCTTAATTTTTGAGGGCTCATATTTAACTGTTGTAATTTGATTAAAGAGGTAAAAAGGCAATTTCCGTCTTTCGCTATATCAGTATACTCCTTTAGTGTTTTGTAGGGTTCCATACACGAGTTTGAGAGTGAATAATTTAAATGACGAGGCAATTCCTCGTTCTCAGACGCACGCATGGTCGTTTCGTCGACCTGCATTTCGTTTTCTCCGATTTCGTTAGGCTCAGCGGGGATTTCGTCGGGTTCCATCGACTCGTCGAGGATTTTCGTTTCGTCCCGATATCCGGGCCGTTCGTCGGTGCTCGGGTGAGCGTGTCCCTCTCCGTCGATGGTAGCTTCTCTAGCTCTCTGCGCTTGCGAGTAAGAACTATTTTTAGATGGGCCCTTCTCCTTGGGCGTCGAATGGGGAAGTAAACGTATAGTTTCTTCAGGCGGGTCGAGGGAAAAATCCGACGACCATGAATCTTCTAAGTCCTCGTTATCCGATGTATGAATTTTTCGATTTTTCATTTTCGTCTTTTTCTTCGAGTTTTCTCTGACGCTTAGTTCCTCAATTTCGGAATACGTGGTTTCTGTATCTGGTTGTGATGTAAGTTCGTCCTCAGTAGGAAATTCTTCTATTTCCCTCCAACGGTCTCGAACATCAGTTAACCGTTTCCTATAGTTTAATTTCGTTCCTGCTTCGGATAGCACTTCATTTTTTATTATTTTTGGTTTTTCGTTTATCTGAGTTCGCTTTGCTGTAGGGTCAATTTTCAAATAATCCGGCACTTGTAGTTTTTCTACTTCCGTTATATATTGTTTTCTTTGTTTTTTCTTCACCGGTGTAGGAGGTTTTTTCATTGAAGTTGATCCGTCTTGCTGTCTCGACCGAGTTTTTCCTTTATGGTTTCCTAATTTCATGTAGGCTGGCAATTCGAGTTTTTCGACCTCGGTTATGTATTTCTTTCGAGCTGTCTTTTCAACTCCCAGCATTTCTACATTGGAACTCTGGCTCCCTTTGTCGCAGTCAGTCACGTTGTCTTTAACATCTCCATACGTATCGGTTTCTTCATCGAAATCTTTACCACGTTTTTTCGGAGCAGGATTTCCTGACCCGTCAGCATCTGAGACTCGCAGTCTCTTACCGTTTCTTGATCGTTTTTTGTTTTCTTTATCATTTTTACCGCCTTTAATTGGCATACACGATTTTTCAGTTTTTCGTGCGTTTTTTAATTTTTTAATCGTTTTATTCTCTTTATTTATTTTATTATCGATCATATCTATTTCATCGTCATTTTCATTTTCATTTTCAAGGTCAGATCTATCGATTGGGTTACGCGATAATGCATCCGCGTTTACATTGCGTTTCCCCTCTTTATATACCACATCGTATTCGTAATCTTCTAATTTTATGGGAAAACGGTGTAATCTCAAATTCATATCCTTCATAGTTTTAAGGAATCTTAGCGGTTGATGATCTGTTACGAGAGTGAATTTTCGACCATACAAATATGGACGGAACTGTTCTACGGCGAACACTGCAGCTAACATTTCTTTTTCCGATGTAGTGTATCGGGTTTCGGCTCCTTTTAAACTTCGTGATCCGTATGCGACTGGTAGATCCTCACCAATCTTGCCTTGCGATAAAATAGCGCCAAGTGCTACTCCCGAGGCGTCCGTAGTGACAACGAACGGCTCGTCGAAATTTGGTAACTGTAAGATTGGTGTATTACATAACAGATCCTTTAGTTTCTCAAACGCTTCTACCTGCTCGGTACCCCATGTAAACTTGACATCCTGACGTAATAAGATAATTAACGGGTGGGCGATTTTTGAGAATCCCTCAACAAATCGTCTATAATATCCCGCTAGTCCAAGAAATTGTTTAACGTTTTTTCGATTTTTGGGGACCGGATATTTCCTTACCGCTTCGATCTTTTTCGCATCCGGCTGAACTGTATTATTACCAATAGTGTGCCCCAAGTACGCGGCTTCCTTGCATAGGAACTGACATTTATCGGGTTCCAACGTAAGATTTGCGTCTTGAAGTCGTTTCATGAGGCGTCTAAATTTAACCTCATGTTCATACAAATTTTTTGCGTAAATAATTATGTCATCGAGATATACTAGTAGCTCTATCCCTTGTAAGCCACTTAATACTAGATCCATAAGTCGCTGAAAATCGCTGGGGCCGTTTTTTATTCCCATCGGCATTCTTACATATTGATAGTGACCGTTTGGAGTCGAAAACGCAGTTTTATATGCATCTCGCTCATCCATCATTATCTGATGGAACCCAGATTTAAGGTCGAGAGTTGTAAAATACACGGACTGACCTAATTGGTCCAAAACGTCAGTAATATTCGGAATAGGATAAGCATCCCCAATTGTTTTCTCATTGAGATCGCGAAAATCGATAACTAAACGCCATCGCTTTTCGCCGTTAGGACCTGGTTTCTTAGGGACAACCCAAGCTGGAGAGTCATATGGAGAGCAGGACGGTTTAATCAATCCTGCCTCGAGCTGCTCGTCTACTTGTCGCTGCATTTCGGTTTTTATAGCAGGTGGGTGCCGGAAACGTTTAGCGCGTATCGGCACATCATTTGTGGTATGAATGCGGTGTTTGAATACGGAAGTCGCGCCTAATGGTTCCCCTGGTAGGTGAAACATGTGAGCGTAGTCGTGAACGAGATTCTCCACATGTTTTCTTTTCTCGTCCGACAAGCCGTCCACATTTATTCGCTTCAAAACATCGTTATTTCTCTGTTTATCATGTCCCATAGCCACTTGTATTTTTGCGTGATTTTGTTTTTTCCGATTATTTTCGTATTTCTTAAGATCCTGCATGGTTTTTATAACATTATTTTCTCTTTGTATATTTTTTGCTACTTCGCATTCTTCCAGTTCAATTTGTGGGACGGTAAATTTTATTTCATAGTCGTTCGTATTTATGACATACAGATATGCGTATCCATCGCGATTTTTTACTAGGGCATTACCAAAAAATAAACCACTGCAGATGTTGATTTTTGGTACAAATCCGAAGTCTAAATTGTTTAGAACTTCTACGCGAACTACTCTGCGACTTCTTGGCGAAATCTGTATGAATTCTTCATTAATAAATGGGATTATATCATTTCTTATATGTACGCAATCTTGTTCGTAATCGATTTTTGCTCCGAGAGTTCGAAAAAAAGGATTTCCCATGATTCCATCTTCATCGATAGGGAAGTCATCTCTCACTATTTGTAACTCTATAATTTCTTCATTAAATTGTACTTCTGCACAACCTAGCGTACCGATTATTCCTTTGCCGATTCCGCTTAAATCGAATTTGATATCCTGATCGGGGTACAGATCTCGACGTAATTTACTCAGTTTTATAAGATTTATTTCTGCTCCGGAATCGACCAAGAATATTCCGTTTCCGAAATGCAGATCGGGGCTAAAAATGTCTATTCGAGGACATTCTGAAAAACTAACATGCCCGAAATGGACTCTGGCCGTTCCGCTTTTACGGCGCGCATTTTCCGAGTGGAGTTTTCGTCTCGGGCGTCGCTCGACGTTGTTGGTTGCTGTCGAGCGCCCCTGGAGTTTAAATGATTGTTATTTTGGCTGTAGGATGAAATGTTTTCTCGTTTATCGGTGTCTTGATTATTCCTGTATTTATTTCTCTGCCATCTATCATTAGTCTGATGAGACGAATGATAATTTCCCGAGAACGAACGATTTCCAGAAAAACTTGGGAGGTTTTCCCTATTTCGGTCATTCCGGAATTTCAATTCGTCCCGGCGATCGTTATTAAAAAAAGTTTGGTTATTTTCTGCAAACCTATTTTTTGACCTATCCTGAAATTTTCCTTCCGAAATCTTTTTTTTCACGCCGTTTCTAAAAAAACATGTTTCACTGTCGTGACCTATTCGCTGGCAAAACTCGCATTTTTGTTGATTAAATCTTTGTGCGGGACAGTTATCTCTGGTGTGACCTATGCGATCGCACCAAGTGCAATGTCTCTGCATGTCCGGGGTATCGAAATTCCTATTTTTTAGAGTTCGGCATTGTTTTCGAGAGTGCCCTATTCTTTTACAATAACTACACTGAATGTTGTTATAATTTCGCCATTCAGGATCGATTTCATAACGTCCTGGCCGGTCCAAATAGTTATGCTGATATTGCGGTCCTTTCGAAACTAAATGAGCAGACGCTTGATAATATTTTTCTCCACGACCTCCCAGCATGGGATCGGATCCTGCGTCTTTCGCGCTGTATTTTTCGGTTAGTTTTCTAGCGTTTTCTACGGCAGCCTCAAGCGTATCTGGATTCAACTGCGTGAGACGAACTTCCATAGGGCCTTTCGCGCAGTAAATGAAATGGTCCTTTCCGTCACGATTTGCCAAAGTTAATAATCTCTGACCGGCAACTCCGTCAAAATCTCTCGACGAGTTTATGGCTTTCTCGAGAGCTCGATAATCGCGTAATAAACGGTAACCAAAATCTTCTAGACTTTCGCGTGGTCCGGGGTAAGTATTTTTTAATCCCGCTAGCAACTTGAGCGGATCACTAGAAATACCGTAGGCAGATTTTAGATCGGCCAGAAAGGCTTCTACTGTCGCGTATGTCGAAATTTTTTCGCAGAAAATTTTCGCTTTCCCGGTAAGCTTTTTCCTCATCATGTGTAGGTAGATCCGGGTTTCGTCGGCCGATAATAATCCGAATCCGTCGCGACACGCACTTTCGAAGTCTGACAATTTTTCGCGGGTGCCGTCAAATTCCGGCACACTGCTCACTGCTTCCGCAATTGGTGGTGCTCGTGCTACCACATATACCGGACCTGCGGGGGCCACTTGGTGGCTACCGCTTGTCGTTATTTCGCTTTTATAGTCCGCCATTTTTTGTATATTTTTGTTTGAAAGTCGCTATTCTTAATTTCTGATTCGCGTTTGTTTCGTATTCAAAATTTCCCTTTTTTTTTGTTAAAAAATGTTCGCACGATGCAACAAATCGTAAATTTGATAATATTCAAAGTTAGTTAAAAGAATATTTGGAAGTTATTTATAACAATATTTCAAGGTTAATTGTGACAGTATTTCAACATTAATTGAATAAGCACTCCAAAATTAATTACAATAGTGTTTCAAAATGAATTGTAATAGTTTTCCTTTTTAAATCAACAATATTTCAAAGTTCATAAAATTCACAACAATCGTTAAATAGTTTACAAATTTTCTCTCTTTTTGTTCGTGAAATTTAAATATGCTTCTGAGCAAAAGATTGATAAATTATTCCAAGGTTTTTTTTTTTGAGAAAATTTGTACAGAAATGCAAATTTACTTACGTAGCAGCACTCATGAAGTAGGCAATCAGCTTCCTCGATGTCTTTTCTGCTTTAGTTGATGCGTTGAGCTTCCTCAAGTTACTGGACAGTCCCTCAGGTTAGTGAAGCGCCCTCGTGAATCTTGAATTGGATAAGGCCTCCTCCGCGTTCTGGAGCAATGAATCCTGGATAGCTGTGTCTCCAAACAGCTCGTGTTCATTCACAACTTTATTTTACGCGAACCGGACTCCGTTTACCCGTTCTAATTTCCTTGAAAAGTTATTTTTGAAGTTCACCAGTCACTTGCGGATCCCACCGCTGCCACCATTTTTTATGTTACGATTTTTAGGTTTTTCGTAATACAATTTTTATCAGGATCAGGAGTTGTAAGGGATGATTCTCGGTAGCTGAGCATAAAGGGGATCGACACCCCAAGTGACGAAATACTGGCAAATTTAGTAATAATAACTTTGATTTATTTTTGGAAATGCCAACTACAGCTCGTACAGATCGTCCGGGTAAATAAATACTAAGTCCGGTATTGATTCGCGGAGAGTCGCGGATTAATGTGTCGCGAAGCTTCTAAGTTCGAGTGCGACTCTGTACCGAGATCTTCTCTGGATCGTACACGTTGCGACTCTAACGGAGATCTTTGCTTGATCGTACGCGGGGCGACTCTGATTTCGGGCAATGCGATTGCCCTTTTTATATGGTAGATGTCGATGAGATCATCGTCCTTTTTGATGGACACCTGCACTTGTTGTTTGCCACGTGCCATCTTCCACGAATCGCTCACCCCTTTGACTTATCGGTAACCTCGGCGATTCGGGGAACGTGTGCTATTGTGTACGCGTGTGAGTCACAATCTTAAGGATTGCGTTACTTCGAGCTTCGGCGTGGCACATTCTTTTCTTGACCGTTTGGGCTTGCAGCTAGAGGAACCCGTGGTTCCCAGTGTAAGTTACAGCACGTGTGCAATATATGTGCGACGCCGAATCGGGCTCTTTGGTGTGTGTGTGTCTTGTCGATCTTACAAAGACAAGTATTGTCTATGTTACGATGGCTATGTGCGTAGCCAGCATCCGTAACACTACCATCTTGAATTTCGAAAAAATAACTGCGGTTTTATAATCAGCGACTTCGAAAACCCCCGAATAACAAATTTTGTCCAAATAGAATTATATTTTAAATTTTTTCTGCTATATTGGGTGCGCCATTTTGAATTTCACAAATCAAACCTCGGATTCGTAATCAGCGACCCCGAAAACCCCAGAGTACCAAATTTTGTCCAAATAAAGTTATATTTTTGTTCGCCATATTGGATCAAACATTTTGAATTTCGTAAAACTAATCTCGGGTTCGTAATCAGCGACCCCAAAAAACCCCGAGTAACAATTTTCAGCCAAATTGGACAAAAGGAAAAATGCGTCACTCAATGGGTTAATTTATTTTTGTACAGTATTTCTTGTACATTCCATACTCAAAATGCCAGGAAATGCTTCAAATATTTGAAACATGCACGAAGCTAGATGAACGTTAGAGCTGAAAATAATAACAACATATTATGACATTACGAAAAATGATTCAAATTGTTAATAAGCTTGTGCACACTTGTTTTTAATCGTTTTCTATTTCTTTTCGCTTATAAATTTCTATCTCTATTTTGTCACTGGCGACACTAACAGAAGATGTCAAACCGCTCACAAAATTCCAAGCCGAAGAAGGTGCTTCAAGCTATGCTTCAAGCAAATATCAATTTTGTGTAATATCATAGGCAGCGTGTTGGACTTAACTTTTTACTTCTATGAAGGTGTCTTCGAAATTGTTGGCTAAATGAATGCTTACAATGTATGTTGTCATAATAAATAAATAAATAAATTTGCATGTTATTTTATTTCAAATTTGTACACTAATTTGAAATATATGAAATGAAAATATATTCTTATCTAAATAGTCTTCATTTATGATAAACATTTCCTTATCTTTTCTTAAACAACTGTTTTTATTTAATTTAAAACTATATCCAAAACAATTACATATATCAGTTTTATCAAGGATTGAAAATTCTTTTTTTTATTATATGATCAGCGAAAATAGGTTCGCCAGTTGTTAACGATCGCCGATTAGGGGGTCCAGGTATCGCGCTCTGTAATTTTTTATTTTATCAGATAAAATATTTATGCCGGGTCTTAAAAGGGTAGTCGCGAAAACTATGTTCAGAGCACCTGGTGAAAAGGATCACTGATGTCGAGGTCCAGGTCTTCCGCTCCATAGTTATTTTATCTATTAGTTATTTTTTTTTTTTAATATTCTTTTATGTCGACTTTTCTGAACCTATATGGGACTAACTCGCGACGGGACCTACAGTTTATGAAGGTGGAACCCGAGCCACCTGAGCTTCGGCGTTATGAGATACTTACAAACAAATACAGCGGTGCCCCGATGACAAATGGCAGAGGCCGGGTTCGAGCCAGGGTTTTCTGATTACGAAGGCGATACTATCTATTAGTTATAATAGGTAAAGTAATAATTTATATTAGTAATCTCATTAGCCCAAATATTCCCACAAGATATTTAAGATCTCCGTTCTTGCGGTCGCACTTGAAGGTAATTTCAAGGTTGTAACGCGTAACTTGTATATACCATATTAAGAATGTATTCAAGTTTAATTTTCGTTAATCAGAGAGAGAGAGAGAGAGAGAGAGAGAGGGAGGGAGGGAGAGAGAGGGAAATGTATAAGAAACAAACACGGTATACCGAGGTAGAGGGAGATTGGGAGTGTCGAAAACAGCTATTCCGCAACTACGTCACAATATGGCGATTTCGAATTAAGCAGAGCAGTTTGGGTGTTCTAAAATACAGACATTCGCTTTTGACTTCAGACGCATCGATAATTTGATTCTCTTAATCGGATTTAAATTCAAACGGTTTTGTATAAATTCGCAAATGTATCTCGTGATCTCTTGAAACGGACTATTCTATATCTTGTTTGCAAATTCGATCTATTCTTGCAACATTCTTTTCAAAACCTATTACCGATTACAATATAACGGGTTGGATTTTAATCATGTTGTTGAGAAATGTAATTTACCTGAACGTAGTGATAAGATGGGCGTTTATGATAACAATGTACATAAAAATATGAAACTTAATGAAAATAATTCTAATGAAAACATACAAATTAATGAAAATGATTATAACGATAACATGCAAATTAATGAAGGTCATTCTAATAAACACATGCAAATTGATGAAAATGATTCTGATTTGGGTAGAAATAATCAAGCAAACAAAACTAATTATGATTTATGTGATAATATGCGAGGTGATTCTAGAATAGATGAAAATGAAATAAAAGAGGTATTGCCGAATGGTAATAATGAGGTTATTTGTGTAAATGATATAAATATTGAAAATGTTCCTAGTTTACTGGGTGAAATGATAAATACCAATAAAAGTTTGTATCCATTAAATGTTGAAAATAATTCTATGGTAATTGACCAAATTATGAATATTGATTGTAATATCGATGATAATGTAATTCTTAATAATGATGAAAATTATGTAGCGGAAGATGTAGGTGATACAGAGAGTCATGATGTTTTTGCGTATGATGTTGCTCAATTATACAAAGAAAATGACGGTCGAAGTTATTTGGATGACATTTCGTCCATATCAGAATCGTTTGAAAATCTTAATGCTCAGCAACGCCATCAATTTGTTAATCTCATGTCAAAATTTGAGAAATTGTTTTTATTTAAGTTGGGACCAGCGAGAAATTACAAACACCGCATTCGGTTAATAAATCCTGAAGTTATTGTTAAAAGATCATATCCCATACCGTTGTCAATGAGGGAGGCTGTGAGATTAGAAATACAAGACATGTTAGAGTCCGGAATAATTGAACGGTCGGAAAGTGGATTCTGGAATCCACTGCGATTGGTGAAGAAAAAAGATGGGAAATTGCGTATTTGCTTAGATACCAGTTTTTTTAATAACCAGATTGAGTCCGATAACGAGAGACCTCCACTAATTAGTGAAGTAATACAAAGATTCCATGGTACGCAGCTGTTATCCACATCAGATTTGGCCAACGGCTATTGGCAGATTGATCTGGAGCCGGAGTCAAGGCCATATACTGCCTTTCTGGTTGGATCACAGCTGTATCAATTCAGAAGGATCCCTTTCGGACTCAAAACTGCAGGTGCCGGTTTCATCCGAGCACTGTCACTTGTGTTAGGTCATAGATTTGATCCGTTTTTATCGACGTATATTGATGATCTTCTGTTTTCGTCAACAACGGTAGATGATCATTTACGACATTTAGAATCGGTGTTCACTGTATTACAGGATCATAATTTCACGCTGCGATTGGATAAATCGATATTTTTTTCTAGTAAAATAAGGTTTCTCGGCTACGAGCTTACTACTAAGGGTGTGAGGCCATGTCCGGATCGATTGAAAATTATTCGGGATTTTGAGCAGCCTCGCGACTTGAAGCAATTGTAATGATTTATCGGGATTTGTACATATTACCGGCAATTTTGTATCAAACATGCTACATATATCGAACCGTTTCGAGATGTTCATGGATCACGAAATCGTTGGGTGTGGACGCCGAAACATACTCAGGCATTCAATTATCTCAAGAGCAATCTTGCGGATTCGATAATGCTTAAGCATGTTGATCCAGATGCGCCATTTGTACTGCAAACTGATGGTTCAATTCGTGGGATTAGCGGTATTTTTTACCAGATTGATGGGCCAGGAATGCAACGCGAGGTCTCATTAGTAAGTAGGTGTATAACAATGGCGGAAATGAATTATACCACGACGGAAATTGAATTATTAGCCATCGTTTATTCCGTTTTAAAATTTTGAACCTATCTCTTAGGGGTTAAGTTTAAAATTTTAACCGACCATGATGCTCTCACATTCCTTACCGATACAACATATTACATTGCTCGATTAAGCCGATGGTACCTTATTCTACAACAATACTCTTATAAAGTAGAACACTGTCCAGGTAAAGAAAACTTAGTAGCGGACTTTTTTAGCTGATACCCGGACGGTAAGTTTGTGGATGACGAGGACAAGGGATTATTCGTAAATTCGGTAATATCGCAAGTGCTAATTCGAGACTTGCGCATTAATAAGAAGAAACCGTTTTGTATTAACCTCCTCGACTCAAATCCTACATTAGTGTCTAACCTACGGGCAATTCATCTATTAGCGATGTCCAAAAGCTGCTTGAACGATGTGAAAGTGGTAATTTGTCCTGTTTTGTAATTTATAACGATACTCTTTTTCGAATAGATCCGGTTAAAAGAACTCATCAGTTAGTAGTTCCAAGGCAGTTGTGTCGATCTATGATAGAATTTGTTTATAACTCTCTTGGGCATTTGGGGTGTTAGAAAACGCTCATGTATCTGAGAGAATTTTATTTCTGGAAAGGAATGCAAGTATCCATTAAAAAGTTCGTTACGTGCTGCGACTTGTGTCAGCGCATTAAGCATTTAAATTATAAAATGGAAGGAATGTATCACCTAGTAGAATCTAAATTCCCTAATGATTTGGTCGCCGTCGATTATTTTGGACCCTTACCGAAATCCACAGGGGGGTCCAATATATTTTGGTAGCCGTGGACATCTTTTCGAAATATATAACGCTTTACGCATTGAAACGAACAACAACGGCTGCAACGTTGAATCGTCTATTCAATGATTACATCACAGTTGTGGGTAAACCTAGAGCGATATTGTCGGACCATGGGTCTCAATTCGATTCTCCAAAATGGAGGAAGGCATTAAGTGATGAGAACATCAAGGCAGTCTATCCATCCATTCGTCACCACCAAAGCAATCCAAGCGAGCGGATAATGCGCGAATTAGGCAAATTTTTCCGCTTATATGTCTCAGATGTGCATACTGCATTGGCCCGTCACTTAAGAAAGATCGAATTAATCTTAAATGTGTCAATTCATGGAAGTACTCGTTTCAGTCCCATAGAATTGCATTTTGGAGTAAAATCTGATGATGTGATAAAATCTATTGTTCCATACCCTGTGGATGAGGAAACGGCACAGCAGGACAAATTGTTGGTTGCTCAAAGGCGTATTTCCGATAGTTTTGAGAAAGGACAGAGGGGTCAAAAACACAGTTCAAAGATAAACTTGAAGGTAGGAGATTTAGTTCTTCTTGCAGTTCCGCGATTGTCCAATGCTGCCGATCGTGTGACGGAAAAATTTTTTCATTTGTTCGAGGGACCTTACCAAATAACGAGGTCATTTGAAAATAATTCCTATGAATTGCATGATTTAAAAAAGTCTAAAATTAAAGGAAACTTCAATATTACCAGGAAAATCGTGGAGAACATGAGCCTGAGTCGTAATCTGCCTATTCATCTTCAAGCGTAAGAGATACTAGAGCGTGCGAGATATTTAGTGATAATATTGTGTAATTTAGGTTAGAGTATATTGTAATCATAGATTTAAGTTTCGTCCCAAAAAAACTAAGATTGAACCTACAAATATGTCTGATGTATGTGCAATCTAGGGGGGGGGGATGTAACGCGTAACTTGTATATACCATGTTAAGAATGTATTCAAGTTTAATTTTCGTTAATCAGAGAGAGAGAGAGAGAGAGAGGGGGAGAGAGAGAGGGAAATGTACAAGAAACAAACACGGTATATCGAGGTAGAGGGAGATTGGGAGTGTCGAAAACACCTATTGCGCAACTACGTCACAATATGGCGATTTTGAATTAAGCAGAGCAATTTGGGTGTTCTAAAATACAGACATTCGATTTTGACTTCAGACGCATCGATAATTTGATTCTCTTAATCGGATTTAAATTCAAACGGTTTTGTATCATTTCGCAAATGTATCTCGTGATCTCTTGAAACGGACTATTCTGCATCTTGTTTGCAAATTCGATCTATTCTTGTAACATTCTTTTCAAAACCGATTACCGATTTGAGATCAATGGCGGAGTTTACCAAGTGTGCGAGAAATTTCATCGCTACTACGAAGTTGGATCAAGACATCGACATATTTTCCACCAATGATTTCTGAGAAAATTCCGATTTTGGGAAAATCATACTTCATCGAGGTCGCAACCAACTGGATTGTATTTCCCAAACGAGAGGATGGTGATCATTCACTTATCCAACTTTGGTTCCTGTTTGGCAGTCTCACCGAACCTCTACAAGGATAATCATTTTACCAGATGCAAAGGACTTTTTACATGCACCATCTCGTAAGCAACCAGTGTTTTGTACTCTCGCTTCTCTCACAATTTTGAAAATTAATATTGTAACGGCGACATTTCCGTTTTTCACGTTTTTAATTGCATTGATTTGTTGTATTGACTTTTGCTGCGTCAATTTGTTGTTTTTATCAATTTAATATTTGAGAACATCTATATTTTCATAATTATTATGCTTCAATTTACTGATTATTGCGTATTGTGTTAATTGGTGCGAAAAACTTATCATGATTTGGTTTTTATTTACAACTATCTTAGTGAAATGAAATTGAAAAATGGCGGTTATGTCCATTTGAGGTCATATAATATGAATATGAAAATTAGACTCATTACTAAATTAGTGAAATGAAACCGAATTATGATTTTGTTTATATCTTAGCGAGCTGTACCGAAAATCGACGATATTCAGTACATGGATTCTTCTAACTAAAATTAAGAGCGTTTTGTTTGAGCTATGAATTAAATTTCCGTATTAAAAGACTCCATTCGAAAATGTATAATTTTTATTTTTATATACATTTAATTGATAATTTCTTTTTATTTATTATACAATAAATCTGAGTCATTATATTTCGTCTTGTATAAGTGTGACTTTAGTTGACCTTTCTAGTTTGAAGTTAATTAAGCCTCTAACTTACCATGTTTAATCTAAAAAAATTTTATGATAATAGATTCTTTATATTATAGTTCATGATAAGTTCTAAAAAACAAAGAATTTGTTACAAGGTCAAACAATCTACTCGCATTTGTATATGTATTGGATATAACTATAAACAAGGGCACTACACGAGTATGTTTCGCAATAGAAAATCTAGGATTCATGTAAACAGCAACATTATAACAAAACAAAACGTGTCCAAGAAATTCTAACGATTTATACGTTCTTAATTTACATGAAGTTTACATTTTCAAAAATACGATATTACACATGGTATTTTTTATCAACTATTGTATATTGCAAAAATGAATGAAATCCCCCCAAAAACACTTCTTGTACAAAAACTCGCCAAGTTCTTATTAGTAAAACATAATTACCACAAAAAATGCTATCAGAATTAAATTATGTATAATTATAAGGCTATATTCTTATTCAACAAAAAGCATGGAAATCATGTAAAAAGACCAAGATCTTTCTAATGAATGAAACTATCCATTAATGACATATACAATATTTTGGAAAGAAAATTTTGCGTACATTCAGAACACCACAAAATTTTTCAAGAAACTTCTTTGAAATCAAAGTAATTCTAATCATTTGTTTAATGAAATTACCATTTAATAAAAAAATGTTGTTAATGAATTTAATAAACTTTAAAAAACGATGCAATATCATCAATAATATACACATTGGTCTTTTTTAGGAATATCGTGATCCTCTGCGACCGCCTGTTTACATTTTCAGGTGCAAATTAATGCTACCATAGTTTTTTCCAAAAGACGCCGATCTAGAAGAGAAACAATGTCCAACATCACACTTAGTCGGGGGTACAGAATGAGCTTTACATCTTCGTTATTCGGACTGGGGAAAACTCGTACGTGTTACGTCTTTTTTAATTAAAATTCTTTGTCGTCGTAAAAGGCCACAATTGTATCTCCCATTATTCGAAGCTACAGAAATTCTGAATATACAGAAACAGCACGCCTGTTTTGACGCAAATATGTGCAATATCACTTATTTTCCATTTCCATTAGCCGGTATGAAACGTGGAGAACCCGTTCCACGCCAAAGCGCCATAAATTCGTTGGATTTATTTCTTGATGAGAGGTTAATGATACATGTAGGAGGCAGTCTGCAGAATACCTTGATTGGCGAATGTTTTCGTCATCCCATCATCTTAGGGGACCGCCCCGTTACGCGACTTTTAATTCGAAATTTTCATCTACGTACGCTTCGCTGAGGACCCTTATTGATGATGCGAATTATTCGAGAACAATATTGGGTTTTAAACGCACGTGATCTTGTCCGCGCAGTAGTTGCTCGATGCGTGATATGCGCATGACATCGAGCCTAGCTGAGTGTTCAAAAGATGGCCCCCTTACCTGCATTTCGCGTGAAGGTTGCTCCTCCATTCTCTCGCGTAGGAGTTGACTACGCAGGTCCGTTTTTTATCCGGAAACATGCCGGTAGAGGGCACCATGCTGCAAAGGCGTGGATGGCTTTATTTGTTTGTTTAAACACCAAAGCCGTTCATATCGAGCTGGTGACTGATTATTCCACGCCCACCTTCATGGCAGCCTTTCATCGTTTTTGTTATCATCGTGGGACGTGACACTCGTTCTTAGCGATACGAATGTCTAGGGTGCCGAAAAGGAGATTTATAAGGCGTTACTGGAGGTGGTAAACGATTCGGCGTTTAGTTCCATATTAGCTACTGAAGGTATAACGTGGCGTTTCATCCCACTAATTCGCCTCAGTTTCGCGGCATCTGGGAATCCGGGGTGAAATCAGTGAAGCAACGCCTTCGTCGCGTTATCTCTGCTCATACTCTAACTATGGAGGAGTTTACCACGCTCCTCTGTCAAGTAGAAGCCTGCTTAAATTCTAGGCCACTCACACCACTCGATAAAGGCGAGCTATCCGTATTGACTTCCGGTCACTTTATTATCGGCCGTCCTTTGTTTGCTTATCCTGAACCTTCGTTACTAGATGTCTCAGCAAGTCATTTGACCCGATGGCCGATGGTTCGAAGAATGCGGGAACAATTTTGGCAGTCTTGGGAAAGGGACTACCTCGCAACCTTGCAGACCCGCGCTCGTTGGTCTAGTACTTCCGACTCACTTCAATCCGGAGACATTGTTCTGGTCCATCGCGAGGCATCTCCATCGCCGTCGTCTTTTGGTCAAGTTCTGGAGTGCTTTCTTAGAAAGGATGGCTTGGTGCATGTTTGCAAGGTTAAATTAGCTAATACAGAATTCACGCGCTCTATACATAAGTTATGTGAGCTTCCTATCGACAACTCTTAGTTGGGTATTGTTAATATGGAATCACATAGTCTTAAATGAGTTTAGTTCAATTTATTCGTAATTTTCTCAAAATGTACCTCCGCTAGGTACCTTTTTTCATGGCGTGCGGTCGTCCGCTGTTGTGATGCGTTACAGCATAGCGTGCGGTGGTATGTAGTTGTAGTGCGTTATGTGATGGTGTGCGGTTTCCCTTTAATGGCATAGGCGTTCTGAATGTCGTTTCATTGCTGATGTATCTTTTTATTTATTTTGTTTTATAAAAAAAAATATAATGCCATTTTGATTTTCGTTCCAAGATTGTAACGAAGCGTACGGTATGTTGAAGCATGAAGCGGCGCTGCGCGAATAGAGCTGGCAACTTTGCCTCGCGATTGTACGTTTCCAATCTCAAAAATGGCGACAGAGAGAGAAAATATCGTACTTACCTTTTTTATAGATTTTTGCATTTTATATAACTATTTATTTTACATAATTTGCGTTAGAATGCGCTATTATAAAGTTGCAGGCATTTTTAAATAAAATTATACCTATTTTGTAAAAAAAAAACAGCTTTCCCCCACTCCGATTTTCGACGAATTTGGATATGTTTTTTAACTCATTTTTTAGGAATTATCACGAAAAAATCTATCTTGTTGCAATTTGTTCCTGGTTTACTGGTTTATTCCCTATTTTTACGTTCGTTTCCTGGACTAATAGGGCAGAAGGCTGTGGAGGAAGAGGGCCATCGAGCGGGTAAGAGTCGCACGTATGTGTGGGGGGAGGGGGCTGCGTCTCCCACACCCCCCTTTATACTGGCCTAACCTAACACTTACAGAACCTGCCTAAACTGCACATGTTATTTCGATGGCACAAATGTATAGTAGCAGCACCGAAATGACTACTCGACCTTTTTTTTGATGACGCTCATCAAAGTAGACGTTTGTCATCGAAATAGCCACATATATGTATATATATACATACATATATATATATATATATATATATATATATATATATATATATATATATATATATATATATATACAGGGTGGCCGATTTATCTGAAGACATCGAAATATCTCGAGAACTATGCACAGAATCAAAAAAGTTGTCGGATGAAAGTTGTTCGACACGAAGGGGGGCATCCAGTGATAATTAAATTTACCGCCGCCCCCATCCCCTGGAGGTGGAGTGGGGGCAAAAACAATAAAACTTAAATAGGAACCCCCATTTTTTATTGCAGATTTGGATTCTCCGGAAAAAAGTACACGAATTTGACCTAGGAGCTATTGCATTTTGGTTCACAGGTGGCGCTGTAATCGATAAAAATCCAAATTTGTCCGAAGACATTGAAATACCTCGAGAACTATGCACAGAATCAAAAAAGTTGTCGGATGAAAGTTGTTCGACACGAAGGGGGGCATCCAGTAATAATGAAATTTACCCCCTCCCCCATCCCCTGGGGGTGGAGTGGGGGCAAAAATAATAAAACTTAAATAGGAACCCCCAGTTTTTATTGCAGATTTGGATTCTCCAATATTGACAATTTTCGCCCGCGTAGCGGATATGGAATACGGTCGTTCTAACAAAGCCGGGAAAAAATACATTTAGCGTTACCCAGGAACAACGACGTGGACGTAGTATTTTTCTGTTCCCTTTGGGGTGCTTGTTTTACGTGAGTCCCCTTGCCTCTCACTGTCTCACTGTTCACTTACTTGAGTAAGTGTTCGAAATGTTGACCTTCCACTTCAATGCATTTATTTATTCTTTCCTCAAATTACTTTATACATGATCTATTACTTAATCATATCTGCAGAAATTTATGCACAAGCATTTCTTATGCGTTCCACCATGTTTTCACGAGTCGTTGGTACTTGTTCATAAACCTTACCTTTTAGGTAACCCCATAGGAAGAAATCCGGAGATGTTAGATCAGGTGACCTCGCAGGCCAATTAATGGGGCCACCTCTACCAATCCACCTACCATTGTAATCACGGTCTAGTATTTCCCTTGCTACTCTTGAAAAATGTGCTGGGCAACCATCATGCTGACACCACATTGTCCGTCGGACGTCCATAGCAACATCCTGAAGTAGTAATGGTACTTCTTGTTCTAGGAAATCTCGATATTTTGTTCCATTCAAATTACCTTCAATGAAATAAGGACCAATGAGTTTATTTCCTATGATTCCACACCAAACGTTCACCGACCAAGGACGTTGATGATTAACTTGTCGTAACCAATGGGGATTTTCTACGCTCCAATAATGCATATTATGCCTATTGACGCCACCATGGTTCGTGAATGTAGATTCATCTGAAAATAATACATTAGCAAAGAAATTGTGGTTCGTTTGCATTTTTTGAAATGCCCATTCACAAAACACCACGCGGTTATGAAAATCATCGCCATCTAGTTCCTGGTGCAGTGAAATGTGATATGGGTGAAACTTATGACGATGCAATATTCTTTGAATACTGTCTCTGGAAACGCCGGAATCGCGATGTAATTGTCGTGTGCTTACATGTGGATTTTGGTGAATAGCTGCTAGTACAGCTACTTCGTTAGCTTCTCCTGTAACTGTTAATCTTCTTTTTTTTCCCTTTTTTCATTTGTACGCTGCCATCAGAGTGAAAGGCATTCACAACTTTGTAAAAAAAAGAACGCGAGCGAGCATTATCTGGAAAACGCTCAGCATACCACGCAACAGCATCGTCAATATTCCTCTTACATTTACCATAAATAAGAATCATTTCGATTTTTTCGGGAACTGTAGCAGGATTCATTTTTAACTTGCAATTCGATTTAAGCAATGAAGGGTAGACAAAAAATAGTCACGTAAACGGAAAGTTGTTATTCTAAAAGCAAAGTGACCTCCGACCGAATTACTAACAATACAATGGACTTCAGAAACAGTCGTACACTGAGAGACCGTGAATACTAAATTTTAATATGGGGATTAGAAAGTCGCGATATCCATTTACTTCCCTTCAGGAAAGTAGAGAAAAATGTAGGTGAACTGGTTACGTGTGACTCAACTTATGTATAAAATAATATGCTACTTTATTTTCGAGTTATGTCGCCCTCTAGCGTTATGTAACAGAACCGGCGCCGGTGATGGCCGAAATGCAAGCGATGTACATGTATGAAACCACGTGAGTTCTCTCGGGGTCCGGTAGATGGCGATGAAATCCCCAAATGAAGTAAGAGTTTCGTTTTGTTTAATAGAAGCTGGTTTGACCGTCAATGCTCAGCTTATTTATTCTCATTTCGGAAAAAACATACAGTGAGAGAATGAATGAGCTGAGTGAAGGGACATGACGCGTTTTTTAATGGATTGCGTGATGTCCTCTTTTTGGTTATTAAATAATAAATTTAAAACCTAAAATGTAATTTTATTGACGGTAAAAAACTTATTTATAAAATTGCTTCCATATTGTATGCACAATTTTTATGTAATCAGTTTTGATTTTTAATATGAAGAATATCAATTATTCATAATCTTAATTTTTCGAATGGACATTATTAAAATTTCATATTCAGAATAACAATTTTCGCAATTAATATTACTAAATTCTAATATTAAAAATTCTAATATTAGAATTTTTAATATTAAATTTTCATAAAGGGATCAAATTGTCCCTATTTGCCCCCTGGATGCCCCCCTTCGTGTCGAACAACTTTCATCCGACAACTTTTTTGATTCTGTGCATAGTTCTCGAGATATTTCGATGTCTTCAGATAAATCGGCCACCCTGGATAAGGATAAAGGACAGGAATTATCCCCCGCTTTAATGACATTTTTTCGCCTATTTGCGGGTTGGCTCACGGGTGGATAGGTCGGACAGACAATCGAAGACATTTACAAGACAATACATAAGACAATACATGGCAACACCCACCCAGAGCCAGTCCCCCCATTACTGCGCCCCGTAGAGCGTCTTGACCCCTCTGTATCGCATTTGCACGGGGTCTGGGAAAACTACGGAAAACCCAGACAAATACAGTCGACGAACTACTTTATCATCAGGGGTTACCCTCTGATGGTAAAGCAGCTATGTCTCCCACTCAGCAATCGGCCTGCTATCTTTGCCGTAGCGGGCGCAACGCTCGTTTTTTTTATTTTAATAGTCACCTTCCAAGCATGAATTCCCAATCAAGATGCTTTACTTGAAAGAGCGACTGTGCGTCGCGCCGACCACAGGGCAATTGCTGTTGGTTATATATATATATATATATATATATATAATATATATATATATATATATATATATATATATATATATAATATATAGCATATAATTTTCTACTACCACCAAGATCTGCACCGACGGCGGCTCCAGGCAGGCTCACGGCCAGACCCTTCTGCGCACACCGCCGCGACCCTCCTACTTGTCAGGGCTTCATGACGGCCCCGCAAGGGTGCCGCCTCTATTGCCGCTGACGGCCGAGTATAGGCGCGACGCTTCAGCGGCATCCATTTTCAGGGCTTCTTGCTTATATATATACAGGGTCATCGAAAAGTATCGGATCCCCCTAATATCTTCAGTTAGAATGCACTTAGGAGAAAATGTCCAATAGAAAAGTTGTATGGTTTCAAGCGGGGAGTAAGATGATGACCTTGACTTTAACCTTGACCATGTCCTTCAAGGTTATTTCAAGGTCAATCTTATTTTTTTAAATAGAACCTCCTACATTTTATTGCATATTGTTATAGCTTATCTCGAGAGCTTTCCAAAACACTATAATAAAATATTTTTTTATTAAGTACTTTTTGAGTTATAAAGGTTTGAAGTTAACAATTTTTTGACACAAAATGTAGAATATCTTGTAAAATATTATTTAGTTTTCAGTAATCATAACCTTAATACTTTTGTGCGCGGAATAATGAGACCAATTAATTGGTTTGAAGAAAATACATTAATCGGACCCCCCTAATATTTTCAGTAAGAATGCATTTTGGAAAAATGTCCAATAGCAAAGTATTGTACGGCTTAAAGCAATTATGCTAATAGGCTCTGGCGAAAAACTGCCCGAACGTAATCGCGAGAAGCTGCTCAAATGCGTGATTTCCGAAGGCGTTAGCGGGAATCTGACCGAAAGCGTTGGCCAATCTTTATTCTCTCACTCTCGCAGGCACCAATGTACGAGCTCTTGAGCAAACAATAGGGATCACTGATTTGAAACTTTGATGCAGTGCTGTCTTCTTCTTAGCGAGCAGCAGTCACCTCGTGGACGAAAACGAACAGCCTCAAAAATTTTTTCTGTAACAAAAGAAACCATTGCGCTTCAATTGATTATCCCAAACATCTTCATTTTGTTTCCAATAGCCCAGAAATTTTTCGTAAATATTATTAATTGATCTATTAGATTTTCAGTTGCTCAACGAGCTTTTTGCTAGTGCTGGTTAAAATAAACAAATCGATAGTTGGACCAACACTTAATAATTAGTATTTTTCTCTACTTAATTATCTAGATCAATTTCCTATCACTTACCTGATTAATTCTTCTTCGCTCTAGTTAAGAATGGCGGAGCTTTCTGAAAGAGATCGAATAACACTGTTAATGATGCGAGGATGGGGAGTTCAACAAAGAGGGTATAAAACAGTAACGCGATTATTTAATGAAAATTTTCGGAATGAAAATAATAGGATCTCCAAAAGTACTGTAATCCGTACTATTCAACGTTTCGAGGCCATTGCATCTGTCAGTAAAATTCTGAAATTGAATAAATGGCATCCATACAAACTGCATTTGGTCCAAGAGTTGTCCGAAGACGATTTTGATAGACGCATCGAATTTTGTGATCTTGTGATGGAGATGATTGTCGACGATCCTCTATTACTTGATAATATTGTTTTCTCTGATGAGGCAACATTTGAACTGACTGGAAATGTAAATAGACACAATTGCAGATACTGGAGTGACGTTAATCCTCACTGGAAAAGAGACAATCATACTCAATATCCACAAAAAGTTAACGTATGGGCTGGTATTCTTAATGGTAGACCAGTTGGCCCTTTCTTCATGGAAGGCAATTTGACAGCACAAGTATACCTAGTCATGCTTCGCGAACAAATTGTTCCAGCTATTCGAGACATAGCTGGTGGAAATATGGATGAAATTTATTCCCAACAGGATGGAGCTCCACCTCATTATGGTGTCATTGTCCGTCAATATTTGAATGAGGTCTTTCAGGACAGGTGGATAGGGCGAAGGGGTCATATTGAGTGGCCACCTCGGTCTCCGGACTTGACCCCACTTGACTTTTTTTTGTGGGGTTACTTGAAAAGTAAAGTTTATGCCACCAAGCCTCAAGATTTAGATGCTTTAAGAGGGAGAATAACTCGAGAGATAGAACTAATACCGCCAGAAACGTACCGGAATGCGGTTTCGGCTGTTTATAACAGATTGGCACATTGCCAGGCTGTTGAAGGGCAACAATTTGAACATTTGTTGTGAATTGTTTGGTACAATTAAATATTTTGCCCAAGCTAACCAATTGGAATTAAAAAAAGCCTTAACTGGCCGGACTCACACACCACACTTGCCTTAACTGGTCGGACTCGCACACCACTTAACAAATTGTTAACTTCAAACCTTTATAACTCAAAAAGTACTTAATAAAAAAATATTTTATTATAGTGTTTTGGAAAGCTCTCGAGATAAGCTATAAGAATATGCAATAAAATGTAGGGGGTTCTATTTAAAAAAATAAGATTGACCTTGAAATGACCTTGAAGGACATGGTCAAGGTCAAAGTCAAGGTCATCACCTTACTCCCCGCTTGAAACCATACAACTTTGCTATTGGACATTTTCTCCTAAGTGCATTCTAACTGAAGATATTGTAACGAAATACGTTACAGATCTTACCCCCACCCTATTTAAATTATAAGTTTCTGCCACAAAGACCTTTCGATCTAGTGATTAAGTGTGACCAGACAAGACGTCAAGAAGAGATACCAGCCTATCAAGACGCGGACATCTGGAAAATGCCAATAAAGCCGCGCAGTGGCAACATCGGTGACCTCTTCTAAACCCAAGGTCACTTGGACCAAAAACCCTGAGGCTAGGGCATCATCTTTGATTTTACCACCCTATTTCTCGTCTCTCCCGTTTCATTTACCTCCATTATTTCCTCCCACCTCCCATTTGCTGTCCGTCAATTGGAATCCGAGCAATTGAACGGAATTACCGATTGCTCGCCAAAGCATCTGCTTGTGTTCGAATACTTTCGTCACACACTCGATGTGCGAGTCCCCTTCCCCCTCTGTCGCCCCTTCGGCGCTTCATCGTTCGTCGTTTTCACGACGTGTGCCCGTTCCGCCCCCCCCCCTTCCACGGCTATGCATCCGACAGCCGTTCGCTTCGTTCGTTACGAACTCTCCCCCCTCTCCCCGCTGGATTTTTCCATGCTGCTTCTTCGCCTCGACGTTCGTCGCAACCGCGACACGCGAGAGTCCGATGTTCGCTTCCTCTCCCCACCACGGTTACGCATCCGCCAGCCGTCCAAATCTCTGAAATCGTTCTATAACGTCAAATGGACGTTACATGCCGCGCACCCGCGCGCCGATTCCCTCCCCTTGGCTCGCCTGTGTTGCGCAGCCCCCCACCAATACTCGTCTTTCTTCGTCGGACTCATGCAGCCTTCGCTGCGTCCGCCTCACTCCCTCCCCCTCTTCTCTTACGTGCATCCATGCATGTTCGGCGACTTGAGTTGCCGCCACCTTTTCGTGCCCGAGTCGACAGTCGTCCCTCGGCAAAACTTAACGGCAGACCTTATGCCGCATTCTCTGCTGCTTGCAGTCCAAACTGCACCAGTTTTCATAAGAAAAGAGACGATATCCCATTCGTTCGTCTCCAGGACACGGAAATCTCCGCCGTCCCTCTTCGTCGCTCTGAGACGATTCCCTATACTTTATCTCTCTCTCTCTCTCTCTCTCTCTCTTACGTATTAGGGAATGTAATTACCCCTTCTTACTTCCTTATGACGACAAGTCTCGTTACGTCACCCCCCCCCCTTCTTTATACAGCCGTCACACCATTCCTAATTTCGTCCGGTATAGCTGTCCTTTTCCGGCAGCATGCCCGTCTGATATTGCCTTCCTTATCCTCCTTAACCATTATGCTCTACGCCGATGGAAAATTGGCAACACCGTGCCCGTGGGCAAGAACCTCGAGGATTTCGTGGAGAACATCGGCACATTCCGTCCGGCGATCTACAAGCGTGCGGTATTATTATAAGAGCGTTTCCGATCTCCACAAAAGTTTCCGAGCGATTTCCAAAGTGCGGTCCCCCAAAAATTGTTCGCGAAAATTGTTGCGATTCCCCATTTGTTTGCGTGCAGCCCCTAAATAGTGTGTACGAGTGTTCCAGGTGGTGAAGCCCTGTGGACCACACAGATTTGGACAATTCATCTCCCGTAAGTACCGCAGCCCCGATCCTTTTTGTACCCCTCCGCGATTTCCGGTCATTTCACAAGAAATTTGTCCCTTCGCGTGGTTTTCGAACTCGTCGCCCTTTGCTTATTTTCTGCCGTCCATTTTTTTGTCGCGCCCGAAATTAATGTACCCCCTTTAGTTTTGAGAAATATATTGAGTTTTGTTTCGTAGATTTTGGAGTTCCGTTTTTATATAACCCTTTTTTTCCCATCCGAAAATTCGGGTTACCAATGGTATCCCTCATGGGAACCATATTTTGAATAGAGTTGCGTTATATTGTAATAAATTTTTGTTCAGCCCTTTTCCAATCCGGAAATTATCCGTTGGCGCTACTGCCACGATGGTTTCCCCCTCTCGCTTAGCTCCGTTTCGCGCAGCAACTCCCGCGCAGTTCTGCGCGATTCGAACCGAAATCGACAGTCTCGTCGACATTCGCGAATTGATCGACCGTTGCGATCGCGCCGAAATCATGATTTTAGGTTCGATGGATGATCTACGGGACCGTCTAACGCGACGCACGGTGCTCCATCGATTCCCCGACACCAAAGTCGAATGGAATCCTACGGTGGATGAACGGGGTGATCACCTGCCCTTCACCCTATCGGAAGCCATAAGTTGCCCCATTATCGAAGAGTCATTGAGAGAATCCCTTAATATCGCGTTTCCACCTCGCAGTGATCCGACTCGAACGGATCCATCGAATAGCCGCATGCGAAGTTTCGATTTGCCATCCCCCTCCCAGTCTCCCAACATGCAAGGTGCATATTTTCATGACCCAATCTCATTTGGAGATTCGGTCTCCTTTTCCGTCCCGGATCTTCCTTCGTTTTTCGATTCGGCGAATTCACTTATGAATTCCGCCGGCCCACAATATATGGCTTGCCCTTTCGAATCGCGTAAAAACCTTCCCCCCGAATACCCTCTTAATTCCCCTCTCGGGTTAAATACTAACTTCACCGTAGAACCCCCTGAAAATAGCCCTTTCGACGATCGTGATGCCCCGTCGGTCCGATATGACCGAGTTCCTAACTCAACCACTCCTGTCATCGGATTCGGTTCGGATAAATTCCGAACGCGCAATATGGATCCACTCTCTTTCGCAGAAGAAGGTCTTCTTGATTCAGGATCGAAACAAGATCGAGTCGATTTTAGTATTCGATCACGTGACAGGTCCCCCTCTAAAACACCCTACCCCTCCTGTCCCTTACTATCTATCCCCACATATCTTCCATCGCGTAGACCCCCTTTTAAGTCTATAAAAATTAAACCCTATCGTCAGTTACCTACAACCTCTTATCCTCGAACTCCGCAAATACCCTACTCGCACTCCTTGTCCCGTAATAGGTTCGGCCGGGTTCGCCGGGAAAAACCTAAGAACGGCGTTGTTGCATTAACAAGGGTTATTCGGCAGAAAAAAATTTACCGACCCCGTCCCGCGGATTCTCAGATCGCTCCTCTCGCATTGTTAGGCAAGAAACGCAAAAAGGCGAAAGAGAACATAACAGCCGCGAAATCCGTCACCGCGCCTTTTTCGAGGACGTCAAACCCTCAAGTCGCCGCCTCGTTTTATTCTCCCACGGCTGACTTGATGCCTTTAATGAGCATAAAATTTGATAACCTCCCGCGGTCGGTACCCCGTAGGAAAAACGCTGCCACCCATCGATTCCCTACATTACCCCCACCCACTAAATTATTAGCGCGAATTCCGTCATTAGCGGAAGTAGCTCCCAGAATTCGCCCCCCTTGCGTTCGGAATGCCGTCCCTGTCCGTAATGCGCGCCCTGTCAGTAAAGCCCGATATCATAGCGATAAATGTTGTATAGTTTGCAGCCATTCTAATGCGAACTGTATTAACTCCCCAGCCTGCGTAGTTAGCAGATCGAGAAATGCCCCACAATGTGAAACTACCCGTTTTCGCCGTCCCTTAAGAATTTAGTCTCCGGTCTAGTAGAGTCAGACCGCGAGAACGATTTCGTATTTAGGTTTTGTACAATATGTGTTTTCTTTTTGCGCAGCATTGCTTTTGAGTTCAGTATATTGGTTATATTAAGAAATACCGATGCTTTAGGTTAGATACTCCCGTCGAGTATCGTAACTCCCTGTGCGTTTTTGCTTCCTTTTAGATTTTGAATTGGCTATATGAATCTGTATTCGCCAAACCGTTAATATTGGTTATAAATTGGCATTCATTCCCCGATTACCTTTTGAATTTTGCGGACCCCTCGTACATCCTTTGAGATATTTTGCGTTTTCAGCCCCCTCTTGCGTTTAGATTTAGATTAGCTTAATTAGGGTCAGTGTTATTTTCTTATCGAAAATACGTTTTTTCCGAATCGCATTCGCGCACGAATACACACTGACACCTCTGGTTAAGTACAGACTGAGATGGTAACATTTGCCATTTCCGTCTATATTTTTGCCCCCGCCGGCCTGATAACCTGGCCCGAACATCCCTTCCCTCCGAGCCCTCCCCCATCGATCCTAAACTCAGTCCCACAATTTGTACCTTTTGTTTTAAGAGGATCCCGAATTCCTAAATTCCATTTTCCCTCTTCTTTTTCCTAAGTTCGTGAAAAATGGAGCGGGATATGTCTGAAATTGGAAGCATCGGATCCTAGTGTTGCGTAGCAGAAAATACAATCTTGTATATACTCTTGTTTGTATATTTTGTAAGCTGTGTTGCGAGAGTCGTGTGACTCGTTTCGCCACATATATTTCGGTTTGTTGCGATTGTCTTTACGGCATCTTGAGATGCGTATTGCGAATAATTTTTGAGTTCCCGAATTGTTTTGCGATGTTTTGCGATTAGTTAAAGTTCTGTTATAATTTTGCGAGTATGTCACAACGTGACATTGCATAGCGGCCCTATTACGATATGTTATTCCCCCCATAGCAGAAATTATATTTTTTGTTTTGCATTGCGACACTTTGTAGTGTTTTGCGATTTTAGCGTTATCCAACACTTTTTGCGTTGCGTTGTGAAAGTGATTTTTTTTGTGCAGTGATTAAAAGCATTTGGAACATAGTGGCCCCAAAGTATGACTCGTCTTACACAGAGGTACTCGAGTCAGGCCCGGGGGTTTGTAACGAAATACGTTACAGATCTTACCCCCACCCTATTTAAATTATAAGTTTCTGCCACAAAGACCTTTCGATCTAGTGATTAAGTGTGACCAGACAAGAGGTCAAGAAGAGATACCAGCCTATCAAGACGCGGACATCTGGAAAATGCCACTAAAGCCGCGCAATGGCAACATCGGTGACCTCTTCTAAACCCAAGGTCACTTGGACCAAAAACCCTGAGGCTACGGCATCATCTTTGATTTTACCACCCTATTTCTCATCTCTCCCGTTTCATTTACCTCCATTATTTCCTCCCACCACCCATTTGCTGTCCGTCAATTGCAATCCGAGCAATTGAACGGAATTACCGATTGCTCGCCAAAGCATCTGCTTGTGTTCGAATACTTTCGTCACACACTCGATGTGCGAGTCCTCTTCCCCCTCTGTCGCCCCTTCGGCGCTTCATCGTTCGTCGTTTTCACGACGCGTGCCCATTCCACCCCCCCCCCCCCCGACACGCGAGAGTCCGATGTTCGCTTCCTCTCCCCACCACGGCTACGCATCCGCCAGCCGTCCAAATCTCTGAAATCGTTCTATAACGTCAAATGGACGTTACATGCCGCGCGCCCGCGCGCCGATTCCCTCCCCTTGGCTCGCCTGTGTTGCGCAGCCCCCCACCAATACTCGTCTTTCTTCGTCGGACTCATGCAGCCTTCGCTGCGTCCGCCTCACTCCCTCCCCCTCTTCTCTTACGTGCATCCATGCATGTTCGGCGACTTGAGTTGCCGCCACCTTTTCGTGCCCGAGTCGACAGTCGTCCCTCGGCAAAACTTAACGGCAGACCTTATGCCGCATTCTCCGCTGGTTGCAGTCCAAACTGCACCAGTTTTCATAAGAAAAGAGACGATATCCCATTCGTTCGTCTCCAGGACACGGAAATCTCCGCCGTCCCTCTTCGTCGCTCTGAGACGATTCCCTATACTTTATCTCTCTCTCTCTCTCTCTCTCTCTCTCTCTCTCTCTCTCTCTCTCTCTCTCTCTCTCTCTCTCTCTCTCTCTTACGTATTAGGGAATGTAATTACCCCTTCTTACTTCCTTATGACGACAAGTCTCGTTACGTCACCCCCCCCCCCTTCTTTATACAGTCGTCACACCATTCCTAATTTCGTCCGGTATAGCTGTCCTTTTCCGGCAGCATGCCCGTCTGATATTGCCTTCCTTATCCTCCTTACCCATTATGCTCTACGCCGATGGAAAATTGGCAACACCGTGCCCGTGGGCAAGAACCTCGAGGATTTCGTGGAGAACAGCGGCACATTCCGTCCGGCGATCTACAAGCGTGCGGTATTATTATAAGAGCGTTTCCGATCTCCACAAAAGTTTCCGAGCGATTTCCAAAGTGCGGTCCCCCAAAAATTGTTCGCGAAAATTGTTGCGATTCCCCATTTGTTTGCGTGCAGCCCCTAAATAGTGTGTGCGAGTGTTCCAGGTGGTGAAGCCCTGTGGACCACACAGATTTGGACAATTCATCTCCCGTAAGTACCGCAGCCCCGATCCTTTTTGTACCCCTCCGCGATTTCCGGTCATTTCACAAGAAATTTGTCCCTTCGCGTGGTTTTCGAACTCGTCGCCCTTTGCTTATTTTCTGCCGTCCATTTTTTTGTCGCGCCCCAAATTAATGTACCCCCTTTAGTTTTGAGAAATATATTGAGTTTTGTTTCGTAGATTTTGGAGTTCCGTTTTTATATAACCCTTTTTTTCCCATCCGAAAATTCGGGTTACCAATGGTATCCCTCATGGGAACCATATTTTGAATAGAGTTGCGTTATATTGTAATAAATTTTTGTTCAGCCCTTTTCCAATCCGGAAAAGGGTGACAATATTAAGGGGGTCCGATACTTTTCGATGTATATATATATATATATACAGGGTCATCATATATATATATATATATATATATATATATATATACAGGGTCATCGAAAAGTATCGGACCCCCTTAATATTGTCACCCTTTTCCGGATTGGAAAAGGGCTGAACAAAAATTTATTACAATATAACGCAACTCTATTCAAAATATGGTTCCCATGAGGGATACCATTGGTAACCCGAATTTTCGGATGGGAAAAAAAGGGTTATATAAAAACGGAACTCCAAAATCTACGAAACAAAACTCAATATATTTCTCAAAACTAAAGGGGGTACATTAATTTGGGGCGCGACAAAAAAATGGACGGCAGAAAATAAGCAAAGGGCGACGAGTTCGAAAACCACGCGAAGGGACAAATTTCTTGTGAAATGACCGGAAATCGCGGAGGGGTACAAAAAGGATCGGGGCTGCGGTACTTACGGGAGATGAATTGTCCAAATCTGTGTGGTCCACAGGGCTTCACTACCTGGAACACTCGCACACACTATTTAGGGGCTGCACGCAAACAAATGGGGAATCGCAACAATTTTCGCGAACAATTTTTGGGGGACCGCACTTTGGAAATCGCTCGGAAACTTTTGTGGAGATCGGAAACGCTCTTATAATAATACCGCACGCTTGTAGATCGCCGGACGGAATGTGCCGATGTTCTCCACGAAATCCTCGAGGTTCTTGCCCACGGGCACGGTGTTGCCAATTTTCCATCGGCGTAGAGCATAATGGGTAAGGAGGATAAGGAAGGCAATATCAGACGGGCATGCTGCCGGAAAAGGACAGCTATACCGGACGAAATTAGGAATGGTGTGACGGCTGTATAAAGAAGGGGGGGGGGGTGACGTAACGTAACCTTTTTTGTACAGAATTTCATGCTCTATCTTTTTTGTTTCAAATATTTTTTAATAAAATTTGTATTTTTCAAAATAAATGCAAAAAACTACGAAGAAACTTAATTGGGGCTAATTTTTTTTAGTACTGGACGGATGGATCTGCGCCAAAATCTAATCAGATCTAAGTTATGCCAAGACGCGTATTTTAAAAAAAATTTAGGTCAATACGCTTATCCGTTCGCGAGTTATCGCGAGACAAAAGAACGGGACGTATGTACGTAGAACATCACGGACACAAATTTTTTTATTGTTGATTTGGGTTCCTTAGGGTCTGAAACGTCGACATTTGATGAAAAACTATAGGGTAATTTTTATGCCCGAAGTGACCAAATTCAATACTTCGTCCAGACTTAGTCTGGGTCGAAGTAATAGACCCATGCCGTGGTTGCTGAAGGTAGGATATATATATATATATCTATATACAGGGTCATCATATATATATATATATATATATATATATATATATATATATATATCTATATACAGGGTCATCATATATATATATATCCTACCTTCAGCAACCACGGCATGGGTCTATTACTTCGACCCAGACTAAGTCTGGACGAAGTATTGAATTTGGTCACTTCGGGCATAAAAATTACCCTATAGTTTTTCATCAAATGTCGACGTTTCAGACCCTAAGGAACCCAAATCAACAATAAAAAAATTTGTGTCCGTGATGTTCTACGTACGTACGTCCCGTTTTTTTGTCTCGCGATAACTCGCGAACGGATAAGCGTATTGACCTAAATTTTTTTTAAAATACGCGTCTTGGCATAACTTAGATCTGATTAGATTTTGGCGCAGATCCATCCGTCCAGTACTAAAAAAAATTAGCCCCAATTAAGTTTCTTCGTAGTTTTTTGCATTTATTTTGAAAAATACAAATTTTATTAAAAATATTTGAAACAAAAAAGATAGAGCATGAAATTCTGTACAAAAAAGGTTATATGCATTTTCTTCCTAAAGTCAACGATAATGCCATAAAAACTGGTTTAAAATGCTTATTATGACTATTGTCTGAAAAAGTATTGAATTTGGTCACCTCTGCAAAAAATGTACCCTATAGTTTTTCATCAAATTTCGACGTTTCGACCCCCTACCCCTAGGGGTAGTCTTCGCCAGCCCCTCGAGCGCGGTGATCGCATATGGGCGCATAAGTTCTTTTACGCCCTTGATACGAAAATAACTATTTCTATATATCTGAAAGATGTCTTATAGTATCTAAAAGATATCCGTCAGAGCTCTTTTCGGCACTTTCGAGATATCTTTGACGAATTGTATGTATATATATTGTATAATGATACAGACATAATGATACAGACAGTAATTAGTAAAACACTGTAAACATGCAATATGCATCGAATAGTCTATTACAATACAAGTGCTTGAAATAAGTGTTTTGCAAGTTTTATTTATTAATACTACGGCTGGCCTGTTGTCGGGGTCGAAGTTTTGAAAAGGCTCATTTTCAATTTTCATACATATAAGAAATACTATATTGTTGTAACATATCTATCGAAGCCACTTGGACCTAAATATGATTGGACCCCCCAAATATCAATATAATTTTATAATATAATTGAAAGCAGTTAGTAAACAGACGAGTATTAAGGAATAGCCGACTCTCTACTGGGTCGAAGTTTCTGAGCGAGCGAAGCGAGCGAGGCACCACGCCAACACTAGTTTATTTTGTGGAACGGTGAAAATAGGAGACTACCAAAAAGTGCACGTCAACGTACGGTGCCGCTCCACATTTCGCTCGCATCGCGCACCTCTCACCCCCTCATTGTGACCGCGAGCTCAGGCCACTGGTGTCATTACAAATTTCGATTTTGCTCATTTCATTTATGCCTTTGATAAAATATACTACGTCACAATGTCTCTAAGTATATGGGTAATGTTTTTACTTTCCGCCTACTTTTGTGGAGGGAGTCATCGATTTTCTCCAAATCGATGGTTTTCACCCTTCAAAAATAAGATTTTCTACAATATTAGAGCCAAGACGAACTGAGATTCCGTGACCTTCATCGAAAGGCTTAAAATGTGCCTTTTGTTCCCTACATTTGAGAATTTTTGTCTCTAATGTCGTGAAAGTCACGAAGAGTCATGTAGTGCAAATCATATGGGATCATCAGGAAAAATGGAAGTTAATGCCGCCATTGATATGTTCAAACGCTCAGAAGAAAAATTTGGTATACAGTATACAAACTACATCGGAGACAGTGACTCAAAAACCTACTCGTGGATTTGGACCCGGCACCTTACGAAGATCAAGAAATCACCAAAAAAGAATGCATAGGGCATGTGCAGTAAAGAATGGGATCGCGTCTCAGACATTTAATGAAAAAAGCTGTGATAAAGGCGGCAAGAAAAGACAAAAAAATCCTTGATGGAAAAGGCAAATTGACTGGTAAAATGATTGACAAATTGACAGTCTACTACGGCTTGACAATTAGACGAAATTGCGAATCAGTGGAAAAAATTCACGATGCTATTTGGGCTATTTATTACCACTATTGTTCAACCAACGAAAACGCTCAGCACGACAACTGCTCAACCAGATCGGAGTCATGGTGCAGTTGGCAGCGGGCATCAGCAGCGAACGAATTGGATACTTATCAACATGATTATACTCCATTAACACAGGTCGTCGCTGAGGCAATAAGTCCCATCTACAATGATCTGAGCTCAGAAAAATTATTGGAAAGATGCATCAGCGGCTTCACACAAAATAACAACGAGAGCGTCAATCAATTCATGTGGAAAATAAGCCCGAAAATTGTACCGTGTGGCTCCAAAGCAGTAAACATGGCTATATATGTCGCAGCTGGAATTTTTAATGAGAGCGCAGCATCTCTTTTATATTTCATGAGTGCATGAGGACTTTCACTTAGGCCGAATGCACATTCATATATCCAAAAAAGGATGCGAAACGTATCACCATCGCCGATAAAAGAGCGCACGTGAACACCAGAGCGGGGAGAATGGTCGCAGACAACATGAAATTGATGTATTAGAAGCTGCCCAAGAAATGGAAGGCCTACTTTAAGGACCTGGAGTAGATAACTCTATGTAAGTTGAAAAAAATTGTATAAAATACGTATAAATTGATTCTGAAACTTTAAACGCATTTTTCTCGCAACTATTTTTTCATAGTCGGTGAGCAAGATTTCTCGAAATCGGCCTACGAATATTTCAATTATTAGCGATTTTACACGTAAAAAAAGAGTAGGATAAAGGATAAAAGATAAAGGAAAGGAATTATCCCCCGCTTTGATGACATTTTTCTAGCCTATTCGCGGGTCGGCTCTCGGATGGATAGGTCGGACAAACAATCGAAGACATTTACAAGGCAGTACATGACAATACCAGGCAACACCCACCCAGAGCCAGTCCCCCTCATGACTGTGCCCCGTAGTGCGAGTTGATCCCTCTGTATCGCATTTGCACGGAGTCTGGGAAAACTACGGAAACCCCAGGCAGATACAGTCGACGAACTACTTTATCATCAGAAGATACCCTCTGATGGTAAAGCAGCTATGTCTCCCACTCAGCAATCGGCCTGCTATCTTTTTTATACATATAACGCTCGTTTTTTTATTTTAACAGTCACTCTTCCAAGTCAAGATCCTCAATCAGGATGCTTTACTTGAAGGAGTGACTGCGCGTCGCGCCGACCACAGGACAATTGCTGTCGGTGTAAAAAAAAGTGTAGAATTAATTAGGAGTATTTTATTGTTTCGTTTAAGTGTTTACTATTTGTCAATCTCACCTCCATTGATTGCTGGATTTTGTTGTCTAAATTCCACTTTGAAAAACGCATTGAGAACAATTATTTACTGCTATGCTCCTGATACGTAGAAAAATTGTACTCAAGAATTCTGTTTTGGATTAGGCAGAGTATAATTGCATATTATTAAGTAATATAATATGCATGCAGCCATAAATCGCATATCTACAAACCATTGCAATTTGACGCAGGAAAAAGTTTTTCGTCGTAAAGTCGACTATTCAGGGAAATTGTTTCAAAACATTAAAGAAAAATGACAAATTTCAACTGGCTGCTAACAATGAACTAATTAACTATAGTACTCTTAAGATACGACAGTTGATAGGTTTTTCTATTATCTTTACAATGCCGGGTCAGAATTTAAAATCCATCGAATCGTTAAAAAGATATAGCTAATTAAATAGGGCGATTTCCGTGGAAATCGCGGTGTTTCTCATGTTTAAAAGAGGGCCAGTGGTTTCAATCTGAATATAATGGCTAAAAAATGTAACTGAAGCTAGTTCTATGTATATACAAAAACCGCCTTACGAGATTTTTCTTGGGCCGAGCCTTTATTCACTTCTGTCGAACCTCTGGATACTGAGTAGTTTTCTTTTCAAGTAAACCAACTCGTACAACTGATTCGGTATTTTCATATGATTTTGCGGGCCTTAAGATATTCTATGCATTCAAAAAGTAGAGCCAAGAATTCTGAATTTCAACTTTGTTAGAAGTCATCATTAACTTCAAACAAAAACTAGTGTTGGCGTGGTGCCTCGCTCGATTCGCTCGCTCAGAAACTTCGACCCAGTAGAGCGTCGACTATTCCTTAATACACTTTTGTTTACTAACAGCTTTCAATTATATTATAAAATTATATTGATATTTGGGGGGTCCAATCATATTTAGGTCCAAGTGGCTTCGATAGATATGTTACAACAATATAGTATTTCTTATATGTATGAAAATTGAAAATGAGCCTTTTCAAAACTTCGACCCCGACAACAGGCCAGCCGTAGTATTAATAAATAAAAGTTGCAAAATACTTACTTCAAGCACTTGTATTGTAATACACTATTTGATGCATATTACATGTTTAGAGTGTTTTACTAATTACTGTCTGTATCATTATGATATTATATATCGGGCATTCCACGTCAACCGGATAACTTGGCTGGCCAAAATTCATTACCGCCCAAAAATTGTTTCAGGGCTTAAAATTTAGCTCAGTATATCTACTTTTAATTTCCGTGTGGTATTTTTGAAAATTCACAATGGCGGCTCCAATACGGTGCTTAAAAAGACCACACTTTGGAAAACGAGAGTAAAAACCTTTCATACAGTTTTTTGTGCCCAAGAAAAATACCATTTTAGAATTTAGTTCTTTGTTATTGGATGCTCCAATTACGAATCTCGTATCAGAATTTTGAAATTCAACATGGCGGATCCAATATGGCGGATGAATTTGTAAAAAGTGATCGGATGTTGCTGAAACTTGTTTCTCGGGGGTTTTCGGGGTCGCAGAATACGATTCTAATGTTAGATTTTAAAAATTCAAAATGGCGGATCCAATATGGCGGATGAATTTGTAAAAAGTGATCGGATGCTGCTGAAACTTGTTTGTCGGGGGTTTTCGGGGTCGCAGAATACGATTCTGATGTTAGATTTTAAAAATTCAAAATGGCGGATCCAATATGGCGGATGAATTTGTAAAAAGTGATCGGATGTTGCTGAAACTTGTTTCTCGGGGGTTCTCGGGGTCGCAGAATACGATTCTGATGTTAGATTTTAAAAATTCAAAATGGCGGATTCAATATGGCCAATGAATTTTTAAAAAGTGATCGGATGTTGCTGAAACTTGTTTCTCTGGGGGTTTTTGGGGTCGCAGAATACGATTCTGAACTTAAATTTTAAAGATTCAAAATGGCGGATCCAATGTGGCGGATGAATTTTTAATAAGTGATCGGATGTTGCTGAAACTTGTTTCTCTGGGGGTTTTTGGGGTCGCAGAATACGATTCTGAACTTAAATTTTAAAGATTCAAAATGGCGGATCCAATGTGGCGGATGAATTTTTAATAAGTGATTGTGCGTGGTTGAAACTTGTTCCTCGGGGAGTTTTGGGGTCGTACAATACGAATCTGGTGGATGACAAAGCTAAATTAAAAATTGTAGAGTACCAAAATAATGTCGAAAATCGGTTAAACATAGAATAGCTTACCTCTAGTAGGGGTATAGTGTTATAATATGAGTATGAACACAAGTCGTTTAATGAATTATTGCAACCTTCGGATGTAAGAAGTTACGACCTTTGAACCGTATATGTAACAGCTGTTGCCATCGCCATGAGGCACTATTACCCGTAAAGTTAGATTGTCGTGTTTCTCTTCCGACATTTCCCGCAGCTCTTGAAGTCATGTTGATTTTGTATCGTCAATTCGGAGCGAGTTTCGTTTTCGATGCAGATGCATCCAAAAATCATGCTCTTAGCATTACCCAGGATGAACGACGCGGTCGTGATAGGGTTCTCATCCCATTGGGGTGCTTTTTGAAAGTGAGTCCCCTTGCCTCTCACGAATTGGGGTGCTATTTGGAAGTGAGTCCCCTTGCCTCTCACAAAAGGAAGAATCATATTAATCATATAATTTAAAAAAGGAAAAAGTAATCGAGCATTGTTATAAGCTCTGAAAAACCCGTCTGCTAAAGGTTTACAATAAAAATCATTTCTGGATTTCTTAAATATTTAATAGCAGTCAATAATGGTAGAAATAATAGCAATATCAATATTAAGAATATAACAATAAAAGTATAAAGTAAAAAGTAAAAGTATAAAGGGATTAATAGCACTTGAGTATGTCATAACATTCAATATCTTACTTGAATCTGGTACGAATGCATGTGACATTTGAATATTTGTCACGGCTGGGGCAACTGTAAATCTCTTATTTAGAAATCTCTGAGCTTTCTCGTGTGTTTATTTAGTATAGTAGAAAAATTGAATATTTTTGAACTTATTTTTTGCCCAGATATATAGAGCTTCTGCGTTCAAAATTGCTGAATTTCCTTCGGCCTGAAGACTAGCACGCGTTGCTTCCCTTTTTAAAGTCGCGCCGATACCATCGCATGCTCCTTTTCCATGCGCTGTCGCATGAAAATGCCATTCAGCTTCAATGCCGAAATCGATTTTGTGATACATGAGATTACTCATTTGGAATCTATTTTTATAATGTTGTACCGCACCATCGGTAACATAAATTACATGTTGTACGCGTGGGCACACTTTTTTTATTTCAGGAATAATAGTTTGTTGCATTACATACACGGCAGATGTATCATGAGTCAAGCTGTTTGATAATAATATATTACTACAATGGATTATTGTACCTTCTGATTTGTAATAGAAAACGACAGGATGAACCGTACATTGGTCGTTGTTGTAATGAAACCCTTGTGCTGCATTTTGTACAACGAATGCGAAGTTTTCCGAGAAATCACTGTGAACTAATATTTCACCGTTTTGAAGGTTCGCTTTACGTTCTTCTACATATTGCGACTGACTCTTAGAAATAAAGTGGTGCAATACGAATTCAGGCAATCTAGAGCACAGTCTGTCAACATAAGTATCTATTGAAAAACATTCTTTTATCAATGCACATCTGTCAGTGGATTGCCATGTGCTGCAAAGAATTTGCGAAATTTCATTCTCTTCCAAAACACGCGATACATAATCTGAAAATTTATCCAAGTGAGGACAAGACTCACACTCCCGTAAGTAGCAATTAGGTTTTGGGCTAGAACAAAGTACAAAATGATGCAATCATTGTAATCTTTTATGGAATATTCCAAATCTTTAGTCAATTCGTTCAAATGTGCGGCATCAAGTAAACTTTTAAAATTTTGATGTATGACGCAGACGCAGATGTTGTGCGTGCCTGCCGCTCCGGCAGGCACACACCATTTTGGCCTAAGTTCATAAAACTTACTTAAGCCAATTGGAAATTCAGGATTCTCTATTTTAAATAGTTCATGCAGTTTATTCACGTCACTGAGTAATAACCGTTTTTGAACTGTTTGCTTGTGTCCATTAACTCTCACTGATATGCAGTCATTTTTGTGCGGCAGAATTCGGCTGTTACTATCGTTTTCGTAAAATTCAATGACTTTTTTAATTGTCTGTGTAGGTATGGTCTTTCCTTGTTTTGGACGAGGTACTGCCAACATGCCCAGTTCGTTTCTCAAATCACGACCATTCTTTGCAGTTCGATAGGATGTTCCAAATTCTAAAGCTATGTCACGTATACTCCAGCATTGTGGAGGTATTGTTAAAATAGTCAAGCGTAAGGGATCATTTTCAGGCAAACTCGAAAATTTATCTTTCAGACCCTATAAAAGTGCTTCTGACTGAGCCTCTCTAGATAAACGGGTTCTTTTATTTGAAGGTGTATCTATGTCTATTTCTGAATTGGGAACATCTTCAGGTTCATTAGCGGTTGTACAAAGTGTTTTTTCTTTTTCGGCAATTTTTTTCTACAATCTTTGCAAATTCTAGCTTTCTGCGGTAAATGCGGAAACATTAATAAAATATTTTCCGAAACTTCTCGTAACACTTTACCTATATGACCACGTTCCAGCAAGGGTTTATGCATCTGTCTGTGCGAATTACTGTATTTGATCTACCACTATGATCGGAAACCCCCGCCATGGTAAGTAATGAACACAACGATAATACAAGTTATACACTAATAGGTAATATTTGAATCAATACTTGTAGCAAATAGCAAGCGTCACCAATACACTGCAATATTTTATTTAAAAATATTTATATGCGTTTTATACTGCAAAAGAAACACATGTAACGTATAAGATATAAAGTATCGACATATTCCTTCAAGTCTTCTATTATACCAAATGAAGTTACGTTTCTATAACGGAAGCAAAATCGAACCGCGGAAATCGCTATGCCACCTAGCGTCAGCTTAACCCATTAAGGCCCAAACGGGCGGAAGGCTTATTGCTGCTAGGTGCCGTTGCAATATTCACGGCTCTGCGCGTCTGTAAACGCAGCTCCTATAGTAGAAATGGATTTTCATTAGGTCAAAAGGAAGCCTGATATCGAGTACTAATATCGATGTAATATATCTAGATACAGGTGTTCCACATGAGTGTAATGTGCATTGCATATTACTTTTTTACAGTTGTGAGTGCGAAATGTACATCCTAACTATCACGACATCGATCTTTTATCTTTAGTTTAATGAATAACAAAGATAACAAGAGACGTTCATGTGTTGGATATATGAAAGTGAAAATGATTATTCCGTTATTTTTTTTTTTTAATTCGAGGACTAAGCAGAATAATCCGATAATTTTGGAACTTAATTTCCGCTGCTGTTGACAGCCCCGTCTGCGAATCGACTTAGTTCACAGTGATTTCACGAAAAGCTTCGCATTCGTTGTACAAAATGCTGCACAAGGGTTTCATTACAACAACGACCAATGTACGGTTCATCCTGTCGTTTTCTATTACAAATCAGAAGGTACAATAATCCATTGTAGTAATATATTATTATCAAACAGCTTGACTCATGATACATCTGCCGTGTATGTAATGCAACAAACTATTATTCCTGAAATAAAAAAAGTGTGCCCACGCGTACAACATGTAATTTATGTTACCGATGGTGCGGTACAACATTATAAAAATAGATTCCAAATGAGTAATCTCATGTATCACAAAATCGATTTCGGCATTGAAGCTGAATGGCATTTTCATGCGACAGCGCATGGAAAAGGAGCATGCGATAGTATCGGCGCTACTTTAAAAAGGGAAGCAACGCGCGCTAGTCTTCAGGCCGAACAACATCTGCGTCTGCGTCATACCACCAAATTTTAAAAGCTTAATTGATGCCGCACATTCGAACGAATTGACTGAAGATTTGGCATATTCTAAATAAGAATCTTAATCTTCCAAAAAGGAACAAGTTTCAACAACGCCCAATCATTTTTCAAAAATTCATCCGCCATATTGGATCCGCCATTTTGAATCTTTAAAATCTAAGTTCAGAATCGTATTCTGCGACCCCGAAAACCCCCGAGAAACAAGTTTCAGCTACATCCGATCACTTTTTACAAATTCTTCCGCCATATTGGATCCGCCATTTTGAATTTCAAAATTCTAATACGAGATTCGTAATTGGAGCATCCAATAACAAAGAAGTAAATTCTAAAATGGTATTTTTCTTAGGCACAAAAAACTGTATGAAAGGTTTTTACTCTCGTTTTCGAAAGTGTGGTCTTTTTAAGCACCGTATTGGAGCCGACATTTTGAATTTTCAAAAATACCACACGAAAATTAAAAGTAGATATACTGAGCTAAATTTTAAGCCCTGAAACAATTTTTTTGGCGGTAATCAATTTTGGCCAGCCAAGTGATCCGGTTGACGTAGAATGCCCGATATACAATATACAGGGTCATAGAAAAGTATCGGACCCCCCTAATATTTTCAGTTAGAATGCACTTAGGAGAAAATGTCCAATAGCAAAGTTGTATGGTTTCAAGCGGGGAGTAAGATGATGACCTTGACTTTGACCTTGACCATGTCCTTCAAGGTCATTTCAAGGTCAATCTTATTTTTTTAAATAGAACCCCCTACATTTTATTGCATATTCTTATAGCTTATCTCGAGAGCTTTCTAAAACACTATAATAAAATATTTTTTTATTAAGTACTTTTTGAGTTATAAAGGTTTGAAGTTAACAATTTGTTAAGTGGTGTGCGAGTCCGACCAGTCTCCATCTAATATTTTACAAGATATTCTACATTTTGTGTCAAAAAATTGTTAACTTCAAACCTTTATAACTCAAAAAGTACTTAATAAAAAAATATTTTATTATAGTGTTTTGGAAAGCTCTCGAGATAAGCTATAAGAATATGCAATAAAATGTAGGGGGTTCTATTTAAAAAAATAAGATTGACCTTGAAATGACCTTGAAGGACATGGTCAAGGTCAAAGTCAAGGTCATCATCTTACTCCCAGCTTGAAACCATACAACTTTGCTATTGGACATTTTCTCCTAAGTGCATTCTAACTGAAGATATTAGGGGGGTCCGATACTTTTCGATGACCCTGTATATACATATAATTCGTCAAAGATATCTTGAAAGTGTCGAAAAGATCTCTGACGGATATCTTTTAGATACTGTAAGACATCTTTTAGATATATCGAAATAGTTATTTTCGTATCAAGGGCGTAAAAGAACTTATGCGCCCGTAGGTGATCACCGCGCTCGAGGGCTGGCGAAGACTACCCCTGGGGTAGGGGGTCGAATCGTCGAAATTTGATGAAAAACTATAGGATAATTTTTTTGCCGAGGTGACCAAAATCAATACTGTTTCAGACAATAGTCATAAGCATTTTAAACTAGTTTTTATGGCATTATCGTTGACTTTAGGAAGAAAATGCATACAACCTTTTTCGTACGGAATTTCATGCTCTATCTTTTTTGTTTGAAACATTTTTTAATAAAATTTGTATTTTTCAAAATAAATGCAAAAAACTACGAAGAAACTTAATTGGGGCTAATTTTGTTTAGTAATGGACTGATGGATCTGCGCCGAAATCTAATCAAATCTAAGTTATGCCAAGACGCGTATTTAAAAAAAAAATTTATGTCAATACGCTTATCCGTTCGCGAGTTATCGCGAGACAAAAAAACGGGACGTACGGACGTACGTACGTACAAGATCACGGACACAAATTTTTTTGTTGTTGATTTGGGTTCCTTAGGGTCTGAAACGTCGACATTTGATGAAAAGCTATAGGGTAATTATTTGCCCGAAGTGATCAAATTCAATACTTCGTCCAGACTTAGTCTGGGTCGAAGTAATATGATAGTTTAAACATTTAAAAAAAAATTAGGTCTTAAATCCGTGAACGCTCATTGTATCCAATGTTGAAAACTTTGGTTGTAAGCATAGTGTGCGGGCGTGCGCATGGTGTGCGGGCGTGGTATTCGAACCCATGCGGCATGCGTAGGCGTATTTGTGTTCCGTGTTACGAAGGCAGTACATTTAGATGTAGTTACTAATTACAGTTCTATCACCTTTTATGGCAGCGTTTGATCGGTTCTGCTCGCAGCGTGGTTTCCCAAGTAGCATGTACAGTGACCGTGGGACTACGTTTCAGGGAGCGGATAATGAACTTCACGAAGCTTACAGAGAAGCGACTAAAAGTTTGGATTTTCAAGCTCGGCTTACACGTTTTCCGCAGCTCTTTTGGTAAACTATAGGAGGCCGCGGTAAAAAGCATTAAGCATCACCTTATTTGGGTACTAGGCGAGAGAACTCCTACCTTGCACAAGCTCAATACGTTGCTTTGCCGAATCGAAGCTTGTTTAAATTCGCGGCTCTTTAAGGACTTGAGTGATTATGAGGTGGAAAGTCTCGTAATTTGTGCTATTTCCTTATAGGCTGCGCTATACTATATGTACCTTCTCTACTTGGCATTCCTGATAATCGCTTATCGAGTTGGCAAGTCGTTCAACAGATGCTGGAATCATTTAGGTGAAGACGGTTAGATGACTGTGTGGTCTGTCTTGCACCGGACTAAGTGGCAGAACAGAGCCTCGAGTCTGAGGGTTGACCAAATCGTGTTACTCCATCAGAATAATCTCCCTTCCGCCTCTTGGAGTCCCGGAAACATTAATCGATGTCATCAAGGAAGAGATGGCTGACACGGATAGTTACCGTGCGTACTGCATCGTTCGGGTGATCAATCGGCCGAACGAAGTTCGCGCTACTTTCTCTCTCCCTCTCTCCCCCTGTCTCTCTCTCTCTCTCTCTCTCTCTCTCTCTCTCTTTCCCTCTCTGGAAAACGCGGAGTCTGAAGATTAAGATAATTATATTTACATTTGAAGATTTTGTTACTATGAAACACTTTCTAGATATAAGATAGGTTAAGGTCTACCATGGTATCGCCCTCCGCACGTGTATTGTTACATATGGGGCAATGCAAGAAGCGGTATGTTGGCATATTGTGATTTGCGACTCTCACGACAAAATACCTGATGGCGTCATCTATTCGATGTGTTTGAAGTATTTGCAAATCTTAGTCTCGAGCGGTAATACTGTCGACTATGAGAATTCTTTTTGGAAAAACTCAATTAGGTAAGATAGGTGATGCTATTCTGATTTCGTGTTGTTTCGTAGCCCTTCTCGTCAGTAACACTCGGCAGATGTAATAGGGAACAGCGAAGTTTTTTCCGATTACTTTATACGGTGTTCTTTTCTTTCTGTTTCGAAAAAAATCGCTACGAATGTTCTGTACCGGGACAAAATCCTCCCCGCTTTTTCTGCCCAACATTGTGGTAGTCTATGCATTATTTAAGATCAATGGAGGATTCAAGTCGATGTACGACGAGAAAGTTTATCGAAGTGTGTACACGTGGCTTTTCAAATGCGTCCTGGTCACGGCCTTAGAAAATAAATTACACGCGTCATGTTCTGCACTTACTAACACGTGAAGCATGTGAAGTGTACGGCATTTTGCCGAAACTAGCAACAATCAAAGAATTTTCATATTCGAATTCGAGAACGGATTATATGTGTCAGCGTTCATCATTTGTTACATAACCCCCGGACAGTTTATCCATGATCATGACAGCTGAAATTATGCAGAGTGGAAAACCAATTTACTTACATGTCATTGGACTTTTTATTTTATAAACATTTCACCGGAGCACATGGGATGGTATACTGTAGTTGTAAAAAAAGCATGAGTGTTTAGCAACAGCAACGACAAGTAACGGTAATCACATTTCAAATCGTAAAGGTGGAAATGGACATTAATCGTGCTTCACAAACGATGCGTGCATGAGCGTTTGCTTTCATGGAAAAAGTCCCTGAATTCTTAGATGCTTTAATGGATGATTTCCCGGACGACTTCATACCAGTAGCCGACTATTTTGAGATTACTTATGGAAGCAATATGACAGTGTCCTTCGAAACTTGTCTTGGACGAACAACGCTTCAGAAAGTCGGCACGACCGGCTCCAAATCGTCGATTTTTAATACTTAATTTACAAATTACATAGCACATGTCTGAAACAACAACTAAGCATAATAAAGCATCAAATAGACCAATTTCTTTGGTCAAAAATCCACAATTTATAATTTATTTAAGAACAATGAGTACATTATTTCAAACTTCCTATCCAGTTCTTTAAACTGATTGAGTTTTTGATACATATAGTCTATACAGTTGAAATCCCATTGAATTTTATACAGAGCCGCCGCTAATTCATTGCGGTTTTGATCTCACACAGCCGCGTGGTGAATTCTTATGCCATAGGTGTGTGGATTTTAATCACTCGTTTCAGATGCCACTTCTCTCTCTACACTCCTGCCTCCCAAAGCCCTCCGAAATGAAGTCAATACGGAGGAACGAATTCCCAATGTGTGCCATTTTTGGCAAAGTAGTCCCGAAGGGCATCATCATTGATGGTTTCTTAAAGGTTCGCGCCAACTAAGCGGTAACACCTTTAAATGTTCCTTGTTGATCTTTAAACCTGTTGAATGCTGCTGAAAGCGCATCTGAAGTATGATCAAATACCAGTTCCACATGTAAAGCTTTAGTCCGTCAGAGTGCGGTCCGACCACATCCACCTGAGTATCGCACAAGGATACCCCAACGCTGCGTCCCCAACTCAGCTGTTAGTCGTGCACAAGTTAAGCAGTGGTAAATCATTGACCGAATATCCTTCTTTTTTTGGATATCCCAAACCGTTTGCTGCAGGATTTGATGTGGGAGCTTCACACCACCGTGTATATAAAGTTGTCTTCCTTCACTACGAGACGCACTACTGAGTGCGATTGAACTGGAACGGGTTTAAACATTCCACTGCGTCATGTCCTTGTCCTGTCCAACAAGTAATTACAAATTGATTAAGGGACGGAAGAGCTTCGTAGATGACCGTCCTTTGGGCACGAATCTCCAGTGGGAGAGGATTTTCCAAGCCTAGCTTGAGAAGCCATAGTCGTTGAAGTCAGATCTCGACCGATATAATGACCGGCAAAACCCATTCCAACGGGTCATGAAATCGTGCAATAATCGACAAAACTTTCTTTTTGTAACCTCATGTTGATCAACGGGGTTTACCCGAAATTGTTTGGGTTCGAAAATACACCAAGAACTTTAATTCCATCATCCTCTTGGAGTGGTTTATCCCATGCGAGGCCGTGATTGGACACATCGAAGTCATCAAGCAGCTTAGGTACATTACTTACCCATTTACGTGGAACATAACCACTGGAGTAGCAACGTTAATTTATGTTCATATCGTCACACCGTTTGAACGTCGTACAAACCCTTTTGTAATATTGAAGCAGCGCGCGGTAATTGTGGTCCGTGGTCTTCAACAAGTTGTCGAATGACTCGTAGATACGCTGAATGTAACTGTCGTCAATTGATAATCCTCGACTGGGGAATCCGTAGTTTCACGCCAAAGGATTCGTTGGAAATCGCGACCTCAGGGATCAAGCCAAATTTGCCGATTCATTTGTGCAATATCGGCGCAATAGACGACTGGTTATGAGCGCTATTCAACAGGCTTGAAGTTTACATCCGACTAGAAGTTGGTCGTTCAATGAGGTAGGATTAAATGTTTTCTGAGAGCCGTTGAATACCATTCTTAAATTCGTGGTCGTACTGGATTCTTTCAATACCCCATGGTGGGGCAAGTGCACGACTGGGGAGGATGCACCGATACCGTAGTCCGTATTCGTTATGTGACTGGCTAAGCAGTGCACGAACCTTTAACGCTCGACGGTTCGTAGCGTGCACCAAAACTCTGGCTGTAACAATAATATTCTAGAGGATTGCAAGCGTTCATTTGACCTAAAAAGGGTCGTAATTGTGTCCTCGGTCATGGTCTCTGGAGCATCAGCTGACGGCAGGCCTACGGCGGAATTTCCTATATTCGCCGCGGAACACGGGCGCCGACCCACGATGCAATAACGTATGGTGTCGCTGATTACAAACGAAACATGTACATTTGCTCGCACAAGCCACTGATCCGTCTAACCCGAGGCAATTCGAACATAAATGAGTACGCAGATCAAATCAGTCCGTTTCGCTGGTAAATAATTCTTAAAACGCTTGCAAATAAATAAGGCATGTTTGCCAGAATAACTTGTGTGGTGGAGTACCAACATGTGCCTGTACTTTAATCCGATATTTCAAAGTTTTTGGGTTCATATGAAATTAGACACAGACGTTTGAGTGGAAGTTATGTTTGCTGTTTCTAAACTGCATGCCCGACCATATGAATCTTTTCAGCTCGTTAAACGTCGGATATGCGTTACTGGAACCGGGACTCAGCCACCACGCTTTACGCGATTCAAAGTCGAACTTAATACAAAATATGTGAACTAACAGTTAGTTCCTACTATCAACTGGTTAGCCTAAAGCTTTAAGAGCTCCTAAAATCGCGGTGCATTTGTGATAAAAATCGTGAAAAACGGACGCGGAGTCTTTACAAACGCTCGCGAACGCGAAAAGAGCATTTATATGCTATAACGGTAGTATTATATAAAACACGACAATTACCTTCGGGAATTTTCTACATGCGGTAACTAAAAGTAAATTGAATGTTTAATGAAAGAGTGAATAACAAAATATTACTTTGGTATTTCCACGAAAATATTAAGAATACAGAAAAGGTAAAATAAATAATACAAAGCAATGCTTAACTAGAAGTTTAGATATAATATTCCGATTCTTACGGTAAGTTCTATTTTTTTTAAATGTAGGGTGCAGCGAAAAGTTGGTAAAATTTTGCAAATGATAAATTATTGAATAAAATAGATCAACCAATTTTGGGATCAAATGAATACTTGAAGAAATTACAGCTTTGTTAACTATCGTACTACAATCCCGTCCTTATAAAATGTATTCGGTTGTCGTTTTGGCACAAAACACCGGAATTTGAATATTAATTACTTTGACTAAGTAGCGGTAAGTCATTCGCTACTATTCATTACAAACGAATTTAATACGAGAAATCAGTATTCTCTCCAATCAATCAATTGAATAATGTGTTAGAGTATAGTATTTCGCGTAACGAGCAATAAATCGTAACGATACAAATCGGCAAGAATCTACATTAGAGAAAATCGAAATTTAATTTACCGGACCTGTTAGCGTGATCGTTGAACGAAGACTGATCAGGCTGATCCGTACAGATTATATATTTGGTATTTATGCGCATTTCTTTACCGTCCAAATACCGACTCTATTAAACCTGCAAAAGATTTAAATTATTTGGTTATCGAAACCAAATTGGAATCGAAAAGGCAACTTCCGGGACCAAGTTTCGTGAAGAACTTCCGCTACCGTTCTATCTGCGGCGGGAGGTAGGGATTCACGTGTTTGGTTCAAGCTTTGAAAATGGGCCGCTTGCTCTGCAAACAAGGCTTCAAATTGCTCCTGAAGATCACTCTCCATGTCAGTAGAGGATGGCGTTCTAAACAACGTAGAGGAACTAGTATACACAGTTGACTGTTTCTGCGCTTCATCAACGGAGCATCCTTTCCTTTAATTCGACGACGCGTCCATATGTTGAGCGGCGCGAATTGTCGGGCTAAACGCTGAACTCAAAATGAGACGATGATCGACTATTTCGTGAGGAGGCGACCAGTCGGGGCGGGGCGTCCAGAGTGGAAGCACCTCTTGAGGAGTGATGAACGTCTGGCTGTCGGAGTGGTGTGAACGGGTTTTCGGCTGGAGCGGAGCGACGAACTTATAGAAGCCTCGATGACTAAATGATGGGAGCCTTGAGAGAAGCGGGGTAGCGAATGGCGGGCGAGAAACCTCCATAATGTCCGCTTTCAAACGTTCCAAAAACGTTCAAATGCATACGCGTGAAAATTGCACAAAGTTCCCTAGCGCCGCGCCGTTGTTGCACTTATGCACTTAGTTAATTTGTACACACTCCTATGTGAGCACTTTAAACCCTGGCAGGAACGCCAATAATTTGTAGCGATATGAACGGCAATTCGTGGAGGACCAGGATATTTGTCCATGAAGTGTAAAAGAAACACATATGTAATTCGCAAACTGCGGTTTATTCATTTCAATGTAATACCGTATTTCAAACAACTTAATGTAGTACCATTTTGGAAAAATGCTAATAAATACGAACATCGCATGGAATTAAACAACATCGCACGGTACATCCGCTAACTTCAATGACTATCGAAGAACTGACTTAACGATGCACCTGAGGCGCCGTAAACAGAAATAGCCATCCGGAAATCAGAAACGCCGCCGATTAATTTCAATTCCTGCGCGATTCCAGCGTCAAAGACGATCTCTTTATGATACGCGAAATACGAATTGCAACAAATTCCAATAACAAAACTTTAAGGGCGATTTTACAAGTTTTTGTTTTCAGCATTCTGAGATCTTGTTATAATTTTGTCATCATTTTCACGTATCACGTTTACGAATCGCATTAGAGTAATAATGTAACCACACACATTTGTAATGATCACAATTTTTTCACTTCGAAATTTTAAAGTAGTCGATTCGGCATTTTAAGTTCAAATTATCTTCATCCTGGAAAGATTCAAGGTTATATAAATTTTTGTTATTCGAAAAAGAACTAAGATGACACTGGGGTTTCGTAAAAATTCCAAAGTTGTAATCACCTTGGAACGAAATAGGCGGAGTAAAACTCGAGTGTCAGGTGATAATAATAAAACTAGAAGTAAAATCTTTAAAACTTAGTGTTATCTTATTCAAATCCGAAAATCGTGCAATGCAAGAAACAAATGAATACGTAATGCATGTCTATATTTACTAATCAAATTGCACAAACAGTACAAATCTATGGTTCTAACACGTACTTCAGATGTACGACAAAATTTCCAAAATGTTCAAATTGCATTTTTGTAATCTTATGAACGAAAAGTGTATATAATTGGGCACGATCGCACTTATTATCTGAATATCCGTTGCTCGGTGAATTTATGAATATATCAAAATATAAGAAGATAAACACGGGATCAAAGTATGTATATTTTGCCTATTCAGAAGTCCATTTTTAATACGTGTATCTTTGACGTACAATGGCATTTTTTTATACAACTGTATACCTTTCTTTGATTAATAATATTGTATATTATGAGGTAGACGTGATTTTTCGTAGCTGACAACAATTTGACATCTCAATCAATCTATTTTGAAAGGTTATTTTTTTATCGTTTAAAAATTTAATTTGAGTTTTTGTTTACTGATAACATAAATACTTTTCACTAAAATAATACAAGGACAAAAAAGGACATGGATTTTCCCCCCGCTTTAATGACGAATTTGTCTATTTGGGTCAACTCTCGGGTGGAACGGTTCGGACATCACACGACAACAGAGGCAGCAAACAAGAGACGTAGGTCCATAGATCCATCCAGAGCCAGCCCCCCATCCTAATATCAGTAAATTCGCCGATCTGTGCCGTAGCGGCTGCATCGCTATATACCATATAGATTATACCATATTTATCCGTAGATAATACCACGATGTACCGACCGCGAAAAAAACGCTGACTGTACCGACAACTACTGACGTTGCTAACCAAACTACATTGTTATCTATGCGGAGACAATGAATGTTAAGAAATCCATGAAAATAAGAACGCGAGGCAAAGTTTTGTTCGCTAATGAAACGGTTGCAAGGCGTAAATTTCTCTCTGGAGCCGGAAAAGTGCCTATTTCATAGCAGAGAAGTTGCATATCTTGGCCAATTTATTGGCAATGGTCAGGTAAGACTTAATCCTAAAAAGATCGAAGCCGCACAGCATTTCCGCAACCACGAAACAAGCAGCGTATAAAATAATTCCTTGGTTTCATCCATTAATACACACAGTTTATAGAAAATTTTTCTGAAATCGCACATCCGCTGATAAAGTTATTAAGTATAGCAGTAGAGAGAAGATTAAAAAAGAAACGTTTGAAGAATCGAAATTGCGTATATGGGGCTCACCATTTTTTCAAATGTCTGATTTATCGCAACCATTTATATTAAAGACATATGCGTCGGGTTATGCAATGGGCACTATATTATCACAAAGCAAAATATGTCAAGATTTACCTACAGTCTACGTTTCACGAAGTTTACGTAAAAGTGAAAATAATTATTCCCGTCTCTGAACTAGAAGTTTTAGCTGCTATGAACGCTGTGGAGCAATTTTGACATCATTTCTATGGACGAAAATTTAAGCCCATAACCCATCATCATCCGTTAAAGTATTTGAAACCAATGAAAAACCTTAATAGCAAAAGGCATCTATTTTCCATCAAACTGCAAGATTATTATTTCGTCCATAGTTTCGCGGCCTTACGGAAGCCTGACTGCTCCTCCGGGAGGACATCGTGAACTGTCACCCAAGTCATGAGACGATTTGCTAGAAGCTGATTGACCCTTCTTATGCAGCATAACCAAGAATACCTTCGACCAGCCACTCAAGATCTCTTTGGAGGCCAATATCTTATTAAATATCCCGAGCAAAAGTAGCAACCAATCAAGTTCAAGCACATTATAAAACTTACCAGCAATATCATCTTGTCCAGGGGTCTTTCCTTCCCAAGGCCACGCACTACAGTCGTGAGTTCTTGTAGAATAAACGGAGCATCCAGAACAGAATCCCCTACACTAAAACTGTTCAATCTAAAAAACGTGAAATGTGCCGGCGAGTCACTTGAAGAAAATTAGCGCAATTTCTGATTGAAATTGCACACAAATTCCTCACATTCGAATTTTAGATTTACCAATTTGAAGATTTATTTTTCTGTGTAACGAAATATTTCCTGTTAAAAAATAAATTCGTAAAACTCCACACTTAAATTAAATCTTTAGTTTTTTTGTTTCAGGGTGTTTTCGTGACCATGGAATGTGCTTGCGAAAAGTAAACATGCCAAGCCTGAAAGTCATCTGTAACATAACATAACAAAATTATTGTTTCCAAATCGAATCTGTAAATGTAGCGCGTCGTTGGTTTTTTTCTTGTCACGAATAAACTATACACATTAAAGCCGCGCCGATGTTTAAATTTGGAAGAACGGATGTCCAGCATGCAACGTGAGGCCCATTAAACATAAAGATTATCACTATGGGAAAAATCGCCACATCGCCTTTTTAGGAAATATTATCTGATGTCGACACTCTACAAGTAGGAGTTCGTCTAGTGTGCAGCATCACCTACCCCGACGATAGTTACCAAGTGCGCTCGGTTATATTTTTAAAAGTGTACGGTCTGTTTTCTTCCGGAATTTACAACAATAATTTTGGTCAATTCAAATGACATATTTTTTTTTTTAACTTCCCATTTACTTCGGGTATCGTCCCATTTACGAGGAGTTCTCTCTGCGAGACATATCATAACACTGTCATTCGCAAATTAGGGGTCATTCAAGTATTACGTCAGCATGTTAGGGGGGGGGGAGAGGGGTTGGAGAATCCGGACACATGCTGACATGGGGGGGAGGACGGAATCTTACGTTAGCATGTTTACAATATATTATTACTTTGCCATTAATAACCTATTTTATTTTTCCGCCTTGTTACGATGGTACTCTTGAGTTATCGATAGAGTATTCGCCTTGTTCAGGCGGTTCTTAACGCTGATAATGTAGGAATTTTCACTAAAAACCATAAATTATAGGTGCCTGAAACAATTTTTCAAAATTCAGGCATTGTATTCGTAATTCTAATTACTATATACGATCTCATAAAAACTACAAAAGACATTACTTGAATACACCGAGAATTTTCTGAAATAAATGATTTTTCTTTATTTTCAAAAAGACTTGGTCAATTGACAATCAATTTATTTTGTATTTTTTAGGAGTTCGTATGTAATTAGAATTGTCCTTACAGCGCCTGTTTCTTAAATAATTTCCTACTTTATCGGCATACCGGCAGAACACCCTTAATTCCGATGCGTGCGACCCGATCGAGGAAATAGAGGAATTTGGTTATTAATCAAATGGAATAATGGATTTACTTTTTGAACACGTTCACAAAAACACATTTTTCCATAATGCAAATATTCAGAAAATAATTTTAATTTGTTTCGAAGTTCTTAAATTCTCAATAGCATAATTCATGTTTCTTCGTGTAGGTATTATTGTTTCATTATGCAGCGGTTAAAAAAATTCTAAATGTTATTTCATAGAAAAATATGGATAAACGAAGGTATTTGAAAAATCCTAATATGATTAGTCAAAAATGACCAAATTCCTTTTTCCACCGCTAGGATCGCATGCTGCCGAACGAATAGATCGAATAGAACTGCATGCCATCCAATGTACACCCAATCGCGTTAATTCGTGTTGTTACTAGGCCGGTCAAAACTTTAAAGTGCACAGAAATCTATTTGAATTTGTATGATTCATGACCGAATGAAGGTTTTGATTCGATGACAGTTTTGATTCGATCGTGAACCATACAAATTCAATTAGATTTCTGTGCACGAAGTTGCAGAGTGGCTTTCAGAAGGGAAAGTGGATGTGCTCGAAGAAAATACTGATCTTAGTCAAGAAGAATCTCATCAAGTTATCGACAAACTTAATGAATGGCTCACGAGTCCCTGGTCACCTGAACCCAGTTCCTAATATAAATGTCTTTAAATAATAGTTATCAGCAGATTCTCTTACAATATAAAAGAAATGTGAAATAAAACTAATGTGATTTAACCTTAAGAATAAATTTTATAAATAATATATTAGAAAAATTATTATAGCAGTAGTATTAATTTAAAGAAACAATAATGGCTGGGGGGGGGGGGAACAGTAGAAGCTGATGTAAGTTGGGGGGGGAGGTTAAGAATTCTGACATATGCTGACATGGGGGGAGGGGGGAGGGTGGGGGTCAAATTTGATGAAAAATTTGCTGACGTAATACTTGAATGGCCCCTTATAATATAATCTGATAAACAAAAACCTAAAATTTAGTAAATAAATTGATTTCTATGCAGTGCGTAAAGTGCGAAGTGAAGCATTTTCATTATTTGTTGAAATCACTTTATGCATACATGCATTGAAAAATATTATTCAACGCTTATGGAAAAATGTTTGTTATACCAATGTGGATGCAGACTTCCCCTTTAACTTGGGCCGCACTCTCATATTCGTAAAAAAAAAGTTTTATGCCTATGTATCAAAAACTACTGTTATGAAGACGATGAGGGGTACTTGTTTAATTTTAAAAAATGATAAAGCTATTCGAGTAAACGCCTAAAAATGACAAAACAGTAAAAAATAAATTTTCAGATTTTTAATTTAGTCATAAAAATATTACTTGGGAAATAGGAGCTTTATGATGGACTGTATACGGCGCAAGTGCAATTAATAAATAGAGAGCACCCCTGGCCCCGGGGGAAAGGCGTTTGAACGTTAAGAAAGCTGTCGTTGTCCTATTTCTAAGACAAACGTTAACTGATCCATTAACTCGGGCAAGAAGTGCCATTCACAATATAAACGAGCCTTCGTTATTACAAGTTTGCTGATGTTTCGTCCCGGGTCCGCTCACGGACTCGTCAGTGGGGCTACGTGAAGCGGGCCCTGCCCCAGACATTGCATACAAATATATGTAAAGATATAAACGTCATATAAATAAATAGAAATATTAATTAACAGTAGTTAACAGACTAATTGCTCCCGAAATCATTTTACATAAACTATTACTCACACACAGACAAGTCCGAGCGGCGTCCCGGGGTTCACAATCAGTCATCCGCACCTTCCGCAGTCTTGGCCTAAACACTGCCACACGCTCGAGATCTGACCGCTTAGGATCTTCCCGATGAACTAATTTGAAATGCTCTCAATGGGCTTATTTATATGTTCAAGGAAATCTCCCATTGGGCCAAGACTTCAAGACTCGGGAAATTCAACCAAACACACAATTAGAGACAGCGACTCAGAGTCCTATATACTCCCCTCTCATATCAGTGGGTGTTCGTCCTGTAACGGGAGGGCCCCCTCCTCCTAACCGACCCCAAGCAACCCTTTGTTGTGATTATATCCCGAACAAATATATATGCAACTTTCCGCATATGTAGGTCTTTAACCTTCAAATTCGGTATACACTTTTCATCCTTTTAAAAAATTATATATTCGAAATAAGCACATTTTTTATCGGACTTGTTAGGAGAATTACGCCGTTAAACAGGCTCGAAATCAAAGTTTTTTTTGTCATTTTGAATGGCTTTCGAAATGTAATAAACGCTTCCAAATAAAATATAAATAGACTTAAACCTGGTTTATAAGGGAAACGACAGGAGAGTCTCTCTCTGATTTTGCTGAAACTTTTACATAATGCATACTTTTACATCTTATATGATATGAAAGTTTACTGTTTTTAAAGCCGTAATAGCTCAGGCGGATGCACGCTTGCCTTGTAAATGTAATTCATGCGTGGCGAGTTCGATACTGGTCAGATATGTTTTTTTGTCACATAGTTCGTTATAAACTATTTAAAAATCTATATTATTTTCATAATTTGTATAATTAACCGACAAAGGAAAAATTCTATTTCGTATTCCTGTCCAATATTAATATTTCACATTATTAATATGATAATTTATTAAATAAAAAATTAAAACTTTATAGTGATTCATAGAGATATAATAAAAGAAAGTATAATTAAATTATGTAACAATAAATATGTTATAATAGTAGTCTTATTTTTATAATGCAGTATTATATAGATCTATGATATTTCTCATATTATAAAAGTAACAAGAAAACTTTACAAAGGAATAAAAATATACCTTATTATATTTGTAGAAATGCTTTTACATTTATTGTTTTAACTTTTACCGTTTTCTAATTGATAGCATAACTTTAAACAATTCTGACAAGAACTTGAATACAATTTCCCCAGTGATATTCATCATAAATGCAGAAAAAAGTAATAAAACATCGAGTACGTGGTATGGAGATGAAAGTTTCAAATTTACAACAAACTGCCCAGACAGCCAGATCTGCTGCATATTGCGGCATATAAGGGAAAAGTCAGGCGGCGAATATGTCGGCAGAAATACGGATTATGCGTCATCACACAGACAGAAAATTTGCTGGAAATTCTCCCCTGCCGACTAGTCTGCGGCGATTTTGACTCATTTCTGCCGAAGAGATTAAATCCGTGTTCGTATGTGTCTTTAATCCCTTCGCCGACCCTTTCACCCGACATATTCGCCGCCTGACTTTTCCCTTATATGCGGCAATATGCAGCAGATCTGGCTGTCTGGGTGCTGACAGAGTAGTGTTCATGAATGATAATGAAGAATATTTTACAAGTTGAAGCATTGAAAAAACCATGCAATTGTAGAACCTTCTCTTTCATTCGACGTACTCGAAGTTTTATTACGTTTTGTGTTGTGCGTTTTTATGATAGTATTGATTGTGAGAATTGGTTCGAAATTCATGATATGTAGAATTTTTAGGTATAATACTATGGCACAATCAAAATAATAAATGTTTAAATTTGTCATGTTTGTATTTTAATTCCCTACTCGTTTTCTTTTAATTTTTATAATATATAAAATATAATAGATCTTCATAATATTTCATTATAGAAAAAAGACTAATATTATAAAACATATTGTCACATAATTTAATTATACTTTCTTTTATTATATCCCCATGTTTCAAAGTTTTAATTTTTTAAATAATAAATTATTATATTAATACGAAATATTAATACTGGACAGGACGAAATAATATTTTTTTTGCAGGGTAATTATAATAATTATGAAAATAATTAAAATTAAAATGTATTTGGCACGGATCGAACTCGCCATGCACGAATTACAAGGCAAGCGTGTTACCCCCGATCCATTATGGCTTTGAAAACACTAAACGTTCATATAATATAAGACGTAAGCTCGAAAACTTCAAACACGTTTTTCTTGAAAAAGGCTGAGTAATGCGTCGTATGGCTTTCTGAGAATTAAAAATATATTAAGCACTACATAATGTAAAAGTTTCCACAAAATCGAAGAGAGACTCTCCTGTGTTTTCCCTTGTTAATTATTAAAGAAAACAGGAACGTTTTTTTACAAGAATCAAAAACAAACACATTTAAACAAATCGTAAATAAATTTTATTTTGTGCTGAAATTTTAACTGTAGCGTTATCTGTTGAGTTAGAACCAAGAATAAAATAATTAACAAAATCGGTGGCATCGAGTTTTTCCAACTAATGTTTTCACGCAAAGTCGGCTACATATGAATCGAAAATTCTTAATTTGCGAGAAACGACGAAAAAGAAATAGTTTAAATGAACGAAGAAATAGCGGCTTAAATAATGCAAACGATATTAAATATTGGCTACCTTTGAAAAAATAGTAGAGGAAAATAATGTTAATAGTTCTGTAACGCATCAAGTACCTATATAACGAAAATAAAATATGTTCAGAAAACTTCTGAAAATTGAAAATATTGTGCAATATAAATTAATTAATATCTTTTCGTAAACTAAAGAAAAGGAATGTATGCTTAAATGTAAACTCAAGTTTTCGAATTTTAATTTCATTGTAATATTATTGTGTTGGTGTCTTCTAAATATGTATTACAAAAATGTCCTAAAAAATGTTAGCATATATTGTCAATGTCATTTAATACAATAAATATTATATAATCACTAATTTTTTTAGTCCTTCAATCCATTTGATTAAGATTTTATATTTTGGTAGATATCGTAGCCATATTTTTTTTCTTTATCACAGCTACTACTAAATAGTTTTTATAGTAACATTTGCAAATACGGTTAATACGTTTGATGATATAAAAATTAATATGATATCGATAACATAATTTAAAAATATAAGGTAGTACCGAAAAACACGTACTTTTATTTGTCAACAAATATAATTTCTAATATTCTATAATCATTCTTTAATTGAAAGATTTTAGTTTCAAATTTTCAAACAATTTCTTTATTTTGTCATTGACAATGAGGAATTAAAGGGCCACATGGTTAATAGTATTTTATAAACGAATTGTGTTAATACAAACACCGCAGTAAATTAAACGTGAAATGTCTTTTATTAAGTGGAATCAATAATTAGTGAATTATTGATTACGGGGTAACATGTTTTCATCCTTCTTTAATAGTTTAGTTATATTTTTATAAAATACAATAATAAATTAGTATTTATGTTTTATTGCTTCATCTATATTTCTTAACTCAGTGTCAAAGAATTCTTTGCATGTTTTAAATGTTATACATGCAAAACTTATAAATAGTAACGCTATAAAACATGACAGCGTACAACAGTTTACTATGTCATCCACACCAGGGATAAACGTCTTTCTAAATGCAAGCTTCCCACCATTCAGAGAGAATGGACATCTCCACCTCCTGCAGAAGGTATCTTACATACCTGGCTTAATCTACTAAAAGCCATCTAACGTATATAAAGTAGCGAGGTTGAGATAGATGCTTCAGAAATACTGCTCCGCTCGATCACGCATTACAAAAGGTCTTTTGGTGAAAAAGTAAAAAGGTGAGGAGCTACAAGAAAAATACCATATGAATTGTTCTATTCTTTAATCGACAATTGCACATTCATATTGCGATGAGATAGTAATAGGCCACGAATTCTAGCAATCAAATTTACTACATTAAATGTATGACTAAATCCTTAAACATAATATTATGTTTTAATTTCCTGAAAATATTTCGGGAATCTCCATATTGTATATTTGTTTATTTTTGAATACGTATAATATCACGTTTGTTTCAAAAACGCATTTGACTACTAAAGAAAAAATAAAAAATATTAATTGTACAATAATATTCGTAATATATGAAATATTTGTGGTTCACTCCGTTTAAAACCAATTACAGGCAAATATTCAATGTGTAGAACTTTTATAAAGAATTGTGATTGCCTTACATTTTCATTCTTGTGTTATTTTTACAAATCATTTCAATTGATGCTTACAATTATATATAACATTATTTTCGAATGATAAAGAAATGATCTGCATAATGATTTTATCTGCAATTTGTACTTACTAGCGAAACCAATTTTTATAGCCGAACAAAATGAAAATGATACTAGGCATTGGTATGATATATCTTGCGGGACTCGCTTTTTCTAATCCATTCGAGAAAGTGGGTAGGATTGGCGTAATGGAAAACTCTGGGGCACTTGCAGATCGAGTCAAATATGAAGATGAATTACTTCAAAAACTAAACATAAAATGCTCTCAAAGTGACGTTAATAGTTGCGTTATGTTAAAACTTGTGACTTATATGAATCAGTTACTGAAAAAAGCATCGATAGAATTGACAGACGATATTGAAATAAAACAAACCAAACAAGACGAAGAAGTTATAAATTTACAAACTGCTCGAAATGAAGATGAAGAATCAGTGATAATCGATCTTATAACAAGTAAAATCTACGCATTTATAAAATCTCGAAGTATTAAATGGAAATTTCTACCTGAAGATGATGTTGTCATCTCAGCATCAGAAGACACCAATGGATCGTTGAAACTGGGGGTTTCAATAGAACGGTCTGATAACATAGTTTCTGATGGTAAAATTTAATTAATTTTATACATTGTTTATTCGAATTCGCATTTTTTACAAGCACATTCCATCACTATATTTTATATTGTTAGTGAGCATCTGCTTTTCACCAATTACTCTGCCCTGTCTTCTTTACCATTAATCTTTGAACTTCCGGAGTGTTAGAAACATACCTCAGGATATGTTAACTGAATTAGAGTTCGTTAACATTTAACACACCACCAGAAATAAACGTTATTAAAGAAATTACTTATATTACAGTCACTTTGTACAATTCCATTTGGAATCTAACATTTATTCAAAACAGTTATTAACATTTCTTATACATAATGCTCAATGCTGGTGGATTGTAAGTAAGCAATGTACAATTGCTGACGTGCATGTTATCAAAGTTTTCTTATAAAATACAGACAAGTCAAGCTAGTTCCCTGAAGATGACACAAAAAAATCAAACTCTTGCAAAAGGCACACATTAATGCACTTTTCGACATTAATATTTCAATCACATTTCAGACAAATCATTCGGTTATTGGATACAGCAGAAAAACATATTCCTATTAGAACTAATACTAATTAATATTGATATCTTTTCTGAACGAAGATGGAAATTGCTTATGTGCTTAGATAACAGAGCAGAATTTGGATACTTTCTGATTACAAATAATTTCTATTTTGTTTTCATTGATCTAATTAATTCACAATCAATATAAATTTAACCAGTTCAATGTGTCCACGATTAAGAGTTATATATGTGTACAGTAATACCTTTTGAACTTTTAAAAAACATCTTATTTCAGGTCGAGGTAAAAAAAATAATATGGGACCACTCCTAGCTGCCGCTATTCTTAAAATTGGCCTTATTGGTGGATTAGCCTTTAAGGGATTGGCGCTTTTAGTTGGAAAGGCCCTCTTACTATCAAAGATAGCATTGCTGCTGGCTAGTATAATTGGCTTGAAGAAATTATTTTCTCAACAAAAACACGTTACATATGAGGTTGTTGCTCATCCTCATACCAGTTCGAGTCACACATTTAGTGACCATGGAACGCATAGTGATAATTATGGTGGAGGATGGTCGAGAAATTTTCAAGAACAATCAACTATAAACGGACACTCTGATTCTCGTACAATGACTTACTCTACGAACACTAATGTGTTTTGAATTGTCGAACCGGGTAAATCAGTGATGTGATTGAACCCTTACATTGCTTTAAAAACAACAATGCATCCTATGTGTAATTCATCATACTTTCACCAAAATGTCCATTTTCTTTAAGTTAAATTGTATGTAATGTAAAATGGGTAAATACTTTATTTATTACCATGCTAAAACACATGACATGAAGTCTAATAATAGGGGCATAATTTAGCATAGTCATGTATTAGTCCAAATGAATACGCGCGCGCGCGTGTGTGTGTGTGTATGTGTGTGTATGCGTGTGCTTGTGGGTGTGTGCATGTGCGCGCGCGCGTGTGCGTGTGGTGGTGCGTATGTGTGTCTGTATTTGTCTGTGCGAGTGCGTTGCTTCTTTACCGGTGATGAACTCTGATAAGAGGTACATTACATAGAAGTAACCCACTTTCAAAAACTGGTTCGATTGAGGTCACTAGTGGTATTCAAGTCTGCAGAAAATCGAACAGTCAGGATCATATCAATGATTCACACATAAACAGATGTCAATTAAAGACCAGAACACATGTGTATTATATGTAACCTGAATTCTAAACCAGGAAGAATATATACATATTGCATAAACATATTGCACAAATTTAATTACAATATTGGTTTTAAAATGGTACAATAATATAATATTAATTATACGTATCATTGAATAATGGGAAATTTAATAGAATATTTAATGGAAAGTCACTTAATGGAAACAATATTATTTTCATTCATATCAAAATAGCATGTACATTGTTAAATGATGCCGAATACGAAATTATGCGATCAAGTTATGGATATCGCATGCTAAAGAACAATATATATCATTTTCTATAGCATAATTTTTGAAAATTAGGTTAGATTGAAAAATAATATGCACACCTCGCCTTTCATATCATGTATTTAGTGCAATGACGACATTTTGATCATTGCTATTGTTATTAATAATTAATAAACAGTTACTAACAGAACACTCAATATTATGTGACTAACACATTTTTTAATAAAATTAGTTTTCATTATTATATATGCAGATCATACTCAATTACTAAGTTATTACCATGATATTAGATCAAGTTAAATTTAAACGCAACGAATTTCAGGTGCATAACCAATGTATGAATTTGTATATAATTATGTGTAACTTAAAATAAATCATAATAAATGCAAATAGAAATTATTCCATAAGGAATTAATATTAATACCACTTACTTTCCCATTTATCAAATGTTATGGCATAACGCATTTGTATTAAATGTATTCAATTTTCCCAGCATTGCAATACTAGTACTTTCATAATATAATATTTTGAATGAGATATCAGTATTTATTTCGCCGTAGAATAACTTTTATACTAATGTATTTTCAATGCAAAATGTTGCTACTAAATAATAATAATAATAATAATAGTAATAATACGAAAATGGAGATTTATTAATATCGTTCTTATGAGGTTTAATGAACGGGCTATCTTAAAAGCTTGGTCAGTATCCAGGTAAACATTTACCTCCGGATCAGATCTGTATTGCGTATGGGTTTCATACTTTACAAATTAAGAATTGTAAAATATTTTGTTTTGTTTTAATTCTTAATTAACGGGCGGAATCGCCCTTTTTACTTAATTGTTGCCATATTATTATTAATCGTAAGATTTTGCGAGAGCTGCAGATCGACTTAAGAAGATGGCGCCATACTTCACATTTGTGTATGAAATGTAGGACTGCAGAAACCTACACCAAGTCAGCAGCGGTCATGAATCGATTTCCGCCAGATAAACAATATTTTCGAAACGTAAACAAACAACGTGGCTCTTCTTACCAACAGCGAGCTGCTACTTGAAAACGAAATCGAGAAATTGTTCACCGGACGGGGATTGAACTCACGACCTACGACTTCGTAGCCCAGTGCGTTACCGCTTGAGCCACGAAGCCATATATATTGTTAAAATCTTTTAATATTGTTATATACATTCATTAAATCTTTTAAACAATTTTAAAATTACTTTTTAATTACTTTTTATCGTCTAAACTAATTTTCAACTACGTTTGCTCCTGTATTTGGGAGAGCAGTGCTCTGAAAAGTTGCACCGTATATATAGTGTACAACATCACAGAATGCCTGTTATCTGACAGTGTTTCTAAAAAATTGCACAGTAATTTGTTTGTTTCTTTTATAAAAAATATATATTATATAATATGATGGAAAACATGAGAATGGATAAAATCCTTTGAAATAAGAGCACCTATTTTATATTTCGATTCCACGGCGCCGATATTTTAAAATGGTTTTTATAACATACCTAACAATAAGAAAAGTTTATACATATACAAGTTACTTCCATTTCTTACTATATAGCAATTTAACGCCGTAGCAAGCATAGGTGTATATATAATTTCCAAAAACATCTTACATTGTTACGTCCAAATGAGCTGTAAAAAACCCATATAAAGACGTGGGAAGGGCGAGTTTACCGAAAGGTAGACTTCCGGTTGTAGAGGATAGCGAGGGCTACTATACTAAAATTGGGAAAAATGTGAACACAAATAAATAACAAGTATGGTAAGTAAAAACGTTTTTTATTTAGTAAGATTGGCGTAAATATTGGACTAGGTTTCGGATCTGGAGGTTGTTTTATGAATGAGATAACGAGCGTGGAAAGTGGGTGGGTCGGTTGGTCGGAAAAGTTCCTCCAGGGAGGGAAGTGGAGCAGCCGGAAAAGGTGGACGGAAGGAGCAAGTCAAGCTGGATTGAGATGGACCCAAAATCAAGAGTGGGTCGGGGGGAGGAGGCGTGGGTTGACCCGCGCCCTCTGCTGCTTCGGCGGCGATGGCTCTGGCGGCTTTCAAGATTGCCCGGTTCCGTACACGGTAAAAATTACGGGGCTTAGTTTCCTCATATTTATTATTTGTCGATGCTGTCTCTGGGTGCCGGGCTGATGCCTGAAGGTCCTGAGATTTGGAAACAATTCTCTCTGTCCGTCTATATCTGAGTCTATATCTGAGTTGATTATTAACAGTGCGGTTGTATTTATATATGACTCCCCCTGACTCCGAATTTCGGGACTGATAAACGGCATAATCTGGAAGAGTAGATTTCTTGGAAAAGTCGGGATATTTCGTTGATGTTTCTAGGCTCCACTGATTCCGATTAGATATTTTGATTCATGTGATAGATTTTTTTAGATGCTTGACCGAAGAACAAATGAATATCGTAGTATGCGTCGGATTAAAATAGTTTCGATTAATTACATGATTACCCGAAGGTCATATACAACCTTTGCCAGTTTGTTTTGGGATTAAGATTATAATATACATGTGTTCTATTTTAACGGAATCGGTTTCTTAATCGTATTGCCAGTCAATATCTATTTTCTTAGGGTGAGTGATTTATAAGACGCAGATTAGCATTGTAACGAAGATCATATAAGATGTATCACTGCTGTTCCGCTTAGAATCTATGTTTACATTGAAACGCCAATATATAGAATTGATTACATGCATCGAAATTTTACGGAGTTCATGATATCTTGATCGAGTATTAAGAAGCGGAGATGACTTAATGATAGACAAAGATAATGTTATAATTTGAACGGACGGCTGTATCTGAAGACTTGTACGTGCATGTTGCGTCATACTTGAGGCGCGTGCTATGAAGAAATAGAGTGATTAATTTTATAAGTGTATTAATACATTTCAAAGAAAAGATGCATTACAACTGGTTTTCGGCATAAGAAGATGAAGTTAAAAATTGCTGAAATATAATCGTTACGTAGGACGTAACAATATGATAATTGTGAACTTCAAATTCATACATATTTCATTTTTCTCTGTAATATAGGTGCGAAATGTTAATTTGCTTTTTAATAATGAGATCACATTATTTGAAAACACTCGATTTATCTATTTTTAAGCGCATTCTACTATTTTTTAATGCCTACCTTTACGACACATTGCATTTTTGTTAAACTACACTAATGTTATTAAGAACGAGGTCGACACATTTGAAAAACTTCACGTACAGATTTTGTACCGAAAACTACAATTTTCACTGAAATTTCAAACTTCGCCGCGTAATTCTTATTCGAGAATGTTTCATTACCATAAACATAGCAGATGATTGGGTACCCTAAATACAACGATTTTTAGATGATATCTATAATTTTCAATATTATTTTTAAATGATTATCCCTTTCACCCCGCACGTTAAAAAATATACGCTGAAATATTATAGATTGTATTGTCGATTGCCTCCGCATAATACGAAATTTTTAACGCTATGTGATATCAATAACTTTGATTCTAATCCGTTCCGGTTAGCTGCTATGAATTCTCCATGGGGCTTAGTTACTCTGTTCAGACCGATTCCATCAGGATTCAGGCAGGTTGTCATGGTCGATGTCACCAAATTAATCACCGTCAAAATATTATATTCTTGAAGGAAAATAAGGCGCTACGTATTTTACTGATTTGCGAAAAAACAATTATTTTAAATGTTACTCGTACACTGTAAAAAAATTTGGTTTAGACAGCAAAATTTTAGTTAAAATAACTAAATGTCGAAGTTGCCTAGTGGGGACGAAATAATTAGTTGTCTCAACAATACACATTGTCGAAATAACAAAAGGAATAGTAATTTTAACTAAATAATTTAGTTAAACTGATTAATACTTGGTCACGTCAACCAAATATTGAATCAAATTTACTACACAGAAAGTTGAATTGACTAACTAAATAGTTAAATTTACTGAATAAAAGATCGAAATTACTAAATAAAACGTGAAAATTACAAAATGAAAAGTTACGTTTACTAAATAAAACGTAAAATTTACAGAAGAGTGAGTTAAATTTACGTAATTGAGCATGTCTAATTTACTACATTAAATTTATATGAAACAAATTTAATGTAAATTGAATTTAACAATTCAGGTAAAAAAATTTACTCGTCATAACATGATTCTTGCCCGGTCGCGCTCGCATGCGCGCATACGCACACACATGTATACCGAGAGGGAGAAGAACTTGGATGAAGACATGAGAGAATCCTAGAATTAATGAAAGAAAGTTACTATTGGTTTAATGAACTCACAAATACACATATATAATTATTACGCATACGCATATACATTTCCTAACCGCCGCAGTTGTTTAAACGCTTGCTTAGTATAATCGCTCGCATAATGTCGCAGTGATAGAAAGTTCTTATATACAAACCTGGCAAGTCCTTTCACACTTATGAAATTGAAACATACCATACAACATCCATCTATCGGTAGCTCCGTAGTATGCATATGTGTTGTGTATGAGGCACGAGCGCGACCGCGCCCTATACGCATCAGAAGCAACACGACGCTGCACGGTCGGTACTATCGCAAATCAGGTTAGAGAGAGAGAGGGTGCTACAACCAAGAACGATGGCGGTTTTCCGCAAGCGGTGTCCGAAAGGTAGAAAGAGACAATAATATCGTCTATAGCGCCACACCGCAGCGTTGATACAAAAAATTCCATGATTGGTTGTTTATCTAGCTACCTTCAGTTAGTAAAATTGATGGAAGATTAGTCAGTTTAACTAAATTATTTAGTCAAAATTACTACTGATACGTTAGTTATTTATACAACGTATTCATAGTTGTACCAACTAAACATTTCGTCCCCATTGGGTAACTTTACCGTTTAGTCATTCCAAATCATCAATTAATTGCAGTGACTTGAAATGATGTCAATTGAGTATATAGCATTTAGTTAATGTAACGAAATAAAAAAAGTTAAAGGAAACGTGTCAATTTGTTACGCCAACTAATCACTTAGTCAATACTACTGAACCATTTTGACCAAATTATTTTGTCAGAATAACTATTTCATTTCAGTTATGTTTACTAAATTTATGTTGAAATAACTCAATTTAGTTATGTCAACCAAATCAGATTTCAACTAAACTGGTTTAGTTGTCTGAACTAAATTTTTTTTACAGTGTATTTGAATTTGCTTCGTTCTTGACGTAGAATGTCAAAAAATGAGCGAAACAAATTTAAAAATTCACATTTCATACCTATTGCAAATATTCTAGTTTCTCTTTATGTTTCCTGTGAGGTATTTTATGTTTTTGAAAACAAACATTTTTCTGTAAAACGTAATATTTGATTTACTAAAAAAGCCACCATTTTTTTTCCTGAAATTTGTTGTACAACTTCGTGGTAATGTGTAGAATATATTCCATGTGACAATTTTGTGTACCCGTCATTTAATCAGCCGCACTCGGATTGGCCAATTTCTATGATCGAAACCGTTTCTCTGGCACAGTTTTCAACCGATTTTAATGATTTTTTTTAAACACGCCGAAAACCTTCCCACATCACGTCAAAGTGCGATTTTTTTGATTCCATTAGTTTTAAGCCCGTAAATTCCGGAAACAGTGAAATAAAAATATCTAACGTATTATTATGATCACCTAGACGTGTATATCACAAAGGGAAAAACGAAATACGCATTTATTATATGTTAATTGTTACAAAATATACATCACATAGATAACAAAAAGTATAGATTAATGTTCATTGACGTCCATGTGGAGATGTTACGTCCTACGTAACGGACTTAGATTAGTTATTTTCGAATTGTCGTAATTGCAGATTGCGCGTATTGTAAACCAGCATCAATGAACATTCTTTATTAGCTAGCACTTAACGCATGACGCACAAACACGTTTTTATTTTCGAATTTCACCGATCTTTTATGTTTGATTTCATTATTCGAAACGAGAACAACAAGGCGTTTGTCCATAACTCTTAGGGCCACGTCACCGAACATTTCGACACCGATCTTTCTCAGTTTCTAAAATTTCCACGAAGTGCTTCTTATTATCAGACAAAGTAAACATCTGTTTTTTAATTCGTATCCGCGTTGGACTCATCAGAAAGAATCTAATTCTCACGTGCACCTTATCACATTCTAAACTATGAACCTTCACATCCACGCCCACTCCCAAAATACCAGCGAGTATTTCGTCATCGATTCAACTGCTACAATTTCCACGTGGGACAATATCTACACACCAATACATAAAGAGATAAAAAATAAGATGATCTCTCTCGAAGAGCCCAGTCAGTTCTCCTTCAGCAGCGGTGTCGGATAGACCCCGACAAAATTTGGATAGTGTGTGTTCTTCCAGAAGTGGTATCGGATAGACCCCGACTAAGTTCCGACAATCGCGACTCGACCCGACGTCATCGGACTGATGGTCAACGAGTTCTCGTAAGGAACGACATCGAAGACAAATCATCGAACACAAATCGGAAGTCAACCCAGAATTATAGTAGCACTCCGAAGTGCTCGGGAAGCGACATCGGTCATCGGACATGGAAAAAGACCCAGAGAAGTTGGACACCGGAGAATCCTCGAAATTATCGCATTCCTAATTCCTTCCAACCCTTCCTTATTTTTATCTTTCTAAATAAACGAAATTGTTTACTTTGAAAAAAAAAAAAAAAAAAAAAAAATATATATATAAAAAAAATAATAATAATTTTTGCAAAAACACTTCCTTCGCTGCCATAACAAGTGGTGACAGCGGTGCTCGTGGGAAAACTGTTAATGCAAAGGAACAAATAAAGGTCTAGACTATTTCAACAAAAAAAATATATAAAAAAAATAATAATAATTTTTGCAAAAACACTTCCTTCGCTGCCATAACAAGTGGTGACAGCGGTGCTCGTGGGAAAACTGTTAATGCAAAGGAACAAATAAAGGTCTAGACTATTTCAACAAAAAAAATATATAAAAAAAATAATAATAATTTTTGCAAAAACACTTCCTTCGCTGCCATACCAAGTTGTGCAGCGGTGCTTGTGAGAAAACTGTCAATGCAAAAGAAGGACTAGACAATTTCAACAAAAATATATTAATAATTTTTGTAAAAACACTCCCTTCGCGGCCATACCAAGTGGTGACGCACTATTATAAAGAAAGAATAATGGACTAGCAAGTTTAAAAAACAACAATATTTTTTATCTTTTTAAATAAAAGTAATGGAAAATAGTAAGTTTTCAGAAACTTATAGTAAATCAAAATAGTAGCAACCATATGAACAGTAATACTAATAGTTCAATTCTAATATAAATATTATAATATTTATTCATGTTTTTTACTTCCTCAGATATTCCAATTTTTCCTTTACTTCGGTGTTCGACTTCACAGTGGCTTAGCAATAACTACCTGTTGTGTATTATTCATCCTTTATTTTCAGGCACTTAAAAACATTTATTTTTCAATTTAGGAAAAAAATCATAATATAATCAATATAAATAGAAAAATTTAATCAATTTCTAATATAGTATACAAATTTTTAACATTCCGTTAAAACCTTTCCAAACTCTTTGACGAATATATTAAAAAATATCCAATACTTACACGAAGTTTAATATTTTTGACATTTTAGCAACATTTTTAACAACATTTTTGTTTTGATATTAAGAAAAAGTTCAATACATTATTAATAATTTTTATACAGATTTAAAACATTACTGGCTATTTTATTTATTAATCAAAAAGAAAACAGAATTATATCAGATATCTTTTGACAAAAAACCAACAAGAACATTTTTCCGAAAAAAATACTTCTTTTTGAATTAGTATTACAATTGTATTACACTTTCGATATCTTTTTTATCAATTTTATTGAAACAAAAAAAGGGGAGACAAATTGATTAATTATTGAAATTTTTCCAATTTGGAACATTTTTTAGGCAATTTCCTTGTGACTCTAAGCAATTTTTTTGAATGTAAAGTAACATTTGTAAAATTAAATACATATTAACCTTAGAATTAACCTTATTTTATGTTAAGCTATAAACAATATTTTGTTTAGATTATATAATCCGTTCATTTTCACTTACAGCTTATATTTAAATTACAGACGATTTTTAACATATTCTTTATTTTCGCTCCTGACAAATTTTTATATTCAAACATCTTTTAGAAACTTACAACATTTGTTAAACGAGTTTTTATTACAAAAAAAAACTTTGAAGGTCTAAAAAAAATTAATTTATTTTTTTTTAAATTGTATCGTTAATCACGTTCAAGGTTATTTTTTGCGAATCTTACTAATTTCCAGCAATTTTGAATTTATAAATAGGTTTTAAAAAGTTATTATTAGCTCAAAACAATTATTAAACACTATTTTTGTTGTGCATATTATTACATACTATCTTTTATTTGAATACTACTTTTAAAATAGATTTTTTAAACTATAAACCATTTTGTATTTATAAGTAGTCTTTTTCGTAAACATAATTTCTTCCTAAACAATTTTTGGTTAAAAATTCTTTTCGGAAAATGTACTGCAAACAAAAAATGCAATAAGTAAATAAATCGAATATAATTTTAATAAATCATCAACGAATTCTCCTTATATTATTAATAATTTTCAGAATTTTCGACAATATTTAAACACATTTTAACAAAAACACGTTGTTTTAAAGCAATTGTACAAATAATAAATGTCGATGGTAATAATCTTTTAATAAAATGTATCAACAATAAACAACAAAAAAGTCATTACGGAGGATCTATACGAATTATTACAAAAATTTGTGTGATTTTGTCAGAAATAAAACATAGTTATATACACAGTATATTAGCAGTAAAACAGAATTAATTATTCATAAGAAAAGTAAAGAAAATCATTAATAAATAACATCAAAGTGCGTAGAAAAATCCGTAACAAAACAAATAAATAGTTATTCAAATGCGTAAGTTGCCTACAACTATACTTAATAAATACCAAGTTATAAAAGCAATCAACGAAATGTATTTCTATATCCTGAATTGAAAGAATTTGAAACAAAATTACTAAGCTCCGACACTCCGAAATAAGAAAATGCACAAATTTCAAACCATGCAAACGCCAAATTTTCACGCAGTACCTTGGAACTATAATAAATGTCAACCACAAAATTATGAATATTTTCAAGTTCGAAATAAAAAAGCACACAATTACAAAAAATTACCTTGGAACTATCAACAAGATCAACGCCATACGCATAATTTCCAAACTTCGAATTTCGAAAATTTGCAAGCAGTATCATGGAACTACGAAGAAAACCAACCGCAAAACAGAAAAAAAATTCAACAGTTTAACTTAAAGTCGCGAAATTATCAGGATAGTTTCAAATGCGACCAACCTAACAATCGTCAAAATAATCGAATTCAATTTCAATATGCAGAATTTCATCAACAAAGTTATATACAAAATAGATCAAGACAAATAAGAATCAAATGTACGCATTGTAAACGTATAGGACATATCTGGCGAGAATGTAACAAATTTAAGGAAGAAATAATCTCCGAAGTAGTACACGAATTTAACAATATAAAGCTATCAAGACGGGAAAACGGGAAAATCACAGACGGAAATTTGGAACAAACTAAACATAAAAAACCTAAATATGTACAGAATTATGAAGAGGAAAATAAAAAAGGACAAGTATTATAATACTAAAAACGAAACCAAAAACAATTATAAAACTAACAAAAATTATGAAAACAAGAACGATACAGGCAATGAATTCGTAACTGAAAACAATACTGACGACGATTATGAATTCGAGAATGATACTGATAACGAATATACCATAATTGAGAACAATACTGGTAATGATTACAAACCCAAAACGGACAAAAATTCACAAACTGTTCAACAAAATTACACTCCATATAAATCAAACCGAAAAAGAATCTATTGTACACATTGCACAAATATAGGACATAACTGGCAACAATGCAAGAAATTTAGAGAGGAGATAACCTCAGAAATATTACAAGAATTTAACAGCCAAAACATGTTAGAAAAAGAACATGACCACGAATCAGGTACTGAAGACCATAATGATCATGAACTAGAGAGTATAACCGATGACGACCATGAAACCACGAACATTCCCAACGACAATTATAATGCTGAGAGCTACATCGATAATGATAATAAAACGACGCACAAAATTAATATCAATTACGAAGTTAGACTCCACACTGCGAACGATGATGAAATAGAAAATAAAACCAACTATTATGAAATTGGGAATGAAATCATTCATGATTCTGAAAGTGCGAATATAATCGACAACACTTATTTAGCCAAGCACTACACCGACATCAGTCATGAAATTAAAAAGAAAACCAACAAAGATTATAAAACTGAAAACTATGAAAACCTTCAAGCAGCAAAGAAGAAAATTAAACCTTCCCAAAAATGGAAATCACAAAATTACAATGCTGTACCTTGGAACTATGAAGATAACCATGAAAATCAAGAACAACAAAGAATATTCTGTGAAAAAGAATCTACCTACGATTATCAACATTTTTACCTATATCGTAGCAAGAGACAAGTTTACGAAAATAAGAGTCAAGATCACAAAACGAGTATTTATCAAAACGAGTATGAAACCATCAAGGAAAATGAACATGAATCATATAACGAATACAACGAATGCCATGAAAATAGTGAAAACAATGAAAGTAATGAAAATAATAAAAACAATGAAAATGAAAATAATGAAAATAATAAAAACAACGTACATAATAAAAATAATAAATATATTCAAAATAATCAAAATAATCAAAATAATCAAAATAATGAGAATTATGAAAATATTAAAACTAACCAAAATAAGGAAAATACCGAAAATAATGAGAATAATGAAAATAATAAAAACAACGTACATAATAAAAATAACAAATATAATAAAAATAATAAAAATAATAAAAATAATGAATATAATAAGAATTATGAAAATATTAAAACTAACCAAAATAATGAAAATAATGAAAACAATGAAAATACTGAAAATAATGAAAATAATAAAAACAACGTACATAATAAGAATAATAAATATAATCAAAATAATCAAAATAATGAATATAATGAGAATTATGAAAATATTAAAACTAACAAAAATAAAGAAAATACTGAAAATACTGAAAATACTGAAAATACTGAAAATACTGAAAATACTGAAAATACTGAAAATACTGAAAATACTGAAAATACTGAAAATACTGAAAATACTGAAAATACTGAAAATACTGAAAATACTGAAAATACTGAAAATACTGAAAATAATGAAAATACTGAAAATAATGAAAATAATGGAAATAATAGAAACAATGAATATAATGAAAATAATGAAAATAATAAAAACAATGAATATAACAAAAATAATGAAAATAATGAAAACAATGAAAATAATGAAAACAATGAAAATATTGAAAATAATAAAAACAACGAAATTGAGAATAATGAAAATAATGAAAATAATGAAAACAATGAATATAATAAAAATAATGAAAATAATGAAAATAATGAAACTAATGAAAATAATGAAAATAATAAAAACAATGAATATAATAAAAACAATGAATATAATAAAAATAATGAAAATAATGAATATAATTCTGATCAAGACTTGATAGATAAGTCCTCTCGATCACCAATATTAAATAAAACAAAAAGGGATCAAGACTTGAAAGATAAGTTCTCACGATCACCAATATTAATTAAAACAAAAAGGGATCAAGACTTGATAAATAAGTCCGCTCGATCTAATACGATTTTTCAAATCACAAATTGCAATGGCAAAGATTTCGAACCTGCTGAAAATGAAAACACTCAAAGTATAAATACATATCTCACATCAAATGTCGAAAGAAACAATGAGTCATGTAACGAATACTCTGGGTTTTCCGAGAATTACTATAAAATAATGAATATTAAATTTGTTTTAAATAAATCCGGTAAATGTCATGTCAAGGACAATGCCAAGAGTACAAATTCTACATTCCACAAGTCAATTCAGAATATTTCAAACATAAGTTATCAATTAGGAAGAAAAGGATTTCAACGATTTCCATATGACAGAGGGAAATTTATTCAGAAATATCTCTTAGCTTTTTAATTTGTTTTAATTTTTCTATATTTTTGCTAAAAATAATATTCAGAAATTACATTAAGCATAAAATGATTATAAGTAAACATTACATGACATAATCCATAAGTAAAAACAAATTCACATATTATTATTAAAAGCACATGAAAGTGACAGCAAAACAAAAAGAAACGAAATTGAAATTATTATTACTGATAATAGTTGAACATGTTATCAGAAACCAACGAAATCGAACTCACAAGCAAAGTAAATAATTATTACATTTAGAATCGTCAAAATGAAAAAGGGTCGGAAATAATTAAAAATGTTATAAATGAAATTGAAACTATAATTTAATCATTCATATAATGAAAAATAAATTTAAAAATTTTATTAAAAAAAATGTTATTCAGATTTCCCGATGCATTTTAGATATGAATATGAATGCAAACCTTAAAATTAAATTTTTAGATAGACGAAATATGTTTCAAACCTTTTGACAAAATTGAACAAACCACATCATGATTATCTTAAGTCTAGTTTATATGAAACACTATCACTTACGTTAAAACATATAATATAAATAATAATGCTCCTTTGCATATACAAATATACATGTGTAATCCCGTTATCTAATCAGAGAAATGTGGAAACATGCATATATGTATATGAATATTTCTTTTTTCAGGACCAACATTCACACACGGAGCAAGATAAAAATAAAAAATTATTTTCTCTTCTCGAACTTTATATCTCTTTAATAATTTTCTTTTCATTCCTAACAACCATTTTCAAGAGGCTGGAATAACGCTTAAAACAACTTTTTTTTAATTAATAATTTTTCAATTCTTTTCTGTTTCCTAGACACTATTAAGTTTTCTCATAAATCCAACAAGCTAAAAGTAATATCAAATGAAACAATATTATTCAACCAGCATGTATACATTACAAACAATTAACAAAGCTAATGAATACTAACCTTCACGATTAGCAATAGAATTAAAATGAAACAGTACGGATAGACAATAAAGTAAAATATAATAATGCACGAACTTCTCCAGTGAAAATAAAAATAACAAAAAGAATTGCGAATTGCATTACTACATGATCAAAGTAATCGACACAAAATGAGCACAAATGTGAAAAATACGAAAATGTTAATTTTAAATGATTACAATGAATCAAATAAAAGAAAATAAATTGAATCTCAGAAAAAGAACTAACCTCGCGTTTAAGTTAGGCTTGCCACAAATTGGTGGAGTGCGAGAGTTACGAAACAAAATGGGATCAGTGAAAACTGTTAGAATTAATGTTATCTCACCGTTAAGTTAGGCTTGCTACAATTTGGTGGAGTGCGAAATAATATATGCTAATTAAGATCAATGTAATTTCAAATTCGAAGTGATAGAAAAACTCGCCGTTAAGTTAGGCTTGCCACGATTTGGTGGAGAGCGAGGTATCACTGACTTAGTAAAGATTAATATTTTGGTATTCGTTTCATTTGAACCTCATTGAATATTACGATATTGCAATTGCCAACAAAATAATAAAAATATTCTTTTAATAAAAACAACAACTGTAGTAAACAGTAATAACTTTCCTAAAACTAACAATTATACTAACCAAAATCTATCATTCACAAAAATTTTTTAGACGGAAATATACGAAAATATATATATTTTTCTCACAACTTATCAACAGATGCGAAAAGAATGATCAAAGTACCCTATAACTTTATGTGATCGAATATATCAGTACCATCAATACATCGCTAGAACTTAAAACTTTTATACATTGAAATAAATTGTTATCAAATTACTAAACGTTATGAATCGAAATTAACATATACACTGTTTATTTGCTACTGTTATTAATGAAATTAAGAAAGAATACCGTTCACATATCGCGACAAATTGTACTCGAAATATATTATTACCGCAAATATGTAATATTATTATGTAAACACATACTGTATCATTCTACAACAATTTAACAGATTTGTGAACAAGATAAAACTCAATGTAACTCAACGCCAAAATGTAATACCCTCGAATGCGAATGTATACTACTTACAATAACACTGTACCAAAACAGTTCATAACTACCAACATATTGGAATACAAAATGCAGATGTATGTAACGTCGCAATAATGGACCAAGTCATAGCGATTGTAACAATGCGAATCTTCATGCGTTTTAGATAAAATGTATTAGGGCCACAGATATAGAGAAAGCATTAATGAACAATATTCGCAAACTATCTACTTCTTCTACTAAAGTTGGAGGACCAACTTTTAACTAAGAGGGGGGGGTGTTACGTCCTACGTAACGGACTTAGATTAGTTATTTTCGAATTGTCGTAATTGCAGATTGCGACAAAGAAGTTGGACACCGGAGAATCCTCGAAATTATCGCATCCCTAATTCCTTCCAACCCTTCCTTATTTTTATCTTTCTAAATAAATGAAATTGTTTACTTTGAGTTAGAATTTTATTTAAATCCAACCTTTATTCTTGTTCTTTTGTATTAGCAGCAGCCCCCACAAAATTTCGAACTCAGAATCGACTCTTCCAGTCGATTCCGTCTTTTCGTGGTTGTGTTGAGGTGAAGGTATTTGCAAACATTTTATTGCAAAACGCTTCCCCACCGGCCATAACAGAGATTTAACGACATCAGCCTTGTATTTTGATAATCGGATTTTTTATGTGTAAAATCAGGTAAAAATCAATGCCTGCATGGAAAGAAATGAGCTGTGACATGCACACCCTGGTATGTGATGATATATCGAAATATCACTCCATGATACATACATATATAAACATGTATAGTGATAAATAGTCATATAAATATTGATATAGTGATATGGTGAACTCTCAAAAAATCGGCTGATTATGTTCTTTGTGAAAAATTTCACATAAAGTAACATGTAACACGACTGAATCAATTTTTCCTAGTTACGATATATCTAATATTATTATTTGAGGGCCCTATTCACCCACTATATTATTAAAAATCATAGTTTTTACTCGCGAAGATATAAAAATATTTTTGCGTACTTCTCTTGAATAGCTTTGAAAAAATCATTCTATTTTGACTCAAAAGAGTACATGTTTACAATAATAAAAGAGTACATCAACTTTACATGCCAATTTTTGCACTGATTTATGTACGCATTAGGTTAAAAAAGATGGGTTCCAAACAAAAAAAAACTCCGTTAACTTAAAATACACATTTGACATTACTGTTGAGTGTTTATCCTCAAATTTCTTATTATTTCAGTATTATTTCAGTTAAATAAACTAATGCGAAATAAATTAGTACGAAAATAATAATCATTTTCAAACATTATATTAAAAAATTTGGAATCAGACCGACTTTTGGAGAATTCACCATATATCGTCGTTGATAAAACTCCAGAAAAGATACTCTGAGGCACCTTGGTATGTGAAATCAACATACCAATATGTGAATTTCACAGACCATTTTTTTCCATGTGTTTGCGCGCGCATATGTTTTACTATGTGTGCGTATGTCGTTTTTTTTTTCAAAATCACATTAATGCTTTCTTTACTTCAAACGATATCTTATTTTGAATTGTATAATGTAGATAACAGCTGTGTAATCACGAGCTCAAGAACTCTCGAGTGATGTTCTTCATTGCATTTTTTAAACCCGCAATTTTGAATTTTATAATTTCGACATGGGATTTATAATCTACTGCCTTAAAAGCCCCAAACTGGTATTTGTTATTAGCTTTCATCCATATTCGAAAAATTTCATCAAATTTTTCTTTCAATGCTTAATCTAAAAGTTTAAATTCTAATAATCTGAATCCGAAACCGATAAAACTTAGAAACTTATGCGTAAAAATTTGCAGATAGCTGGAATAATCTCTTGATTATTGGTTAGCCATGCAGTTAGTATCTGTAAATATGTTGTGATTATCTTATATTTATAGATTGATCGATTTTACTTAAAAAATAAAATTGTTCAACGGCAAAAAGGTTCAAGTATTCGGTCGTATTTCAAACTCTCTGTTGTTTCTGATTGGTTTTGTATTCAAATTCTCAACAACTTAAGTAAATTTAAGTAGTTTGTGGAGGTCTTTTTTCCAAAAAAATATTTCGTGTCAGTGTGAATTGATTTATAGTATCAAAAAATAAAAATTGGTTCAGTCGTGTTACTTTATGTGACATTTTTCACAAAGAACATGATCAGCCGATTTTTTGAGAATTCACCATATCACAATATCACTATACATATTTATATATGTATGTATCGCGAAGTGATATTTCGATATATCATCACATACCAGGGTGTGAATGTCACGGCTTATTTCTTTCCATGCAGGCATTGATTTTTACCTGATTTTACACATCAAAACTCCGATTATCAAAATACAGGGCTTATGTCGTTAAATCTCCACATGGACGTCAATGAACATTAATCTATACTTTTTGTTATCTATGTGATGTATATTTTGTAACAATTATCACATAATAAATACGTATTTCTTTTTCCCCTTTGTGATATACACGTCTAGGTGATCATAATATTACGTTAGATATTTTTATTTCACTTTTTCCGGAATTTACGGGCTTAAAACTAATGGAATAAAAAAAATCGCACTTTGACGTGATGTGGGAAGGTTTTCGGCGTGTGTTAAAAAAAAAACATTAAAATCGGTTGAAAACTGTGCCAGAGAAACGGTTTCGATCATAGAAATTGGCCAAATCCGAGTTTGCGCCGTGGGGGTTTACCTCGCAGCGCCCGTGATATTCCTGAGTAAGAGCCCTCTCACTTTCTCTAGGTCCTTGACAGATGTAGTCATAGTGGACCTATTCCACCAGGCCAGTGAAGCATAGGTTAACCTTGGCTACAGTATAGCCTCGTATATCTATAGCATAGTAGCCGGCTTTATGCCCCAGCTGCTGCCTATGGTCCGTCTCATTAGCCATAGGGAAGCTGTAACTCCGGCACATCTGTCTTTCAGATGTTTCTTCCAGCTAAGCTTGCTGTCTGGAGTCACCCCGAGGTATTTCGCTGTTTCCGCGTAGACAGGGTCCCATTTGTAGTTTTTGGTGAACACCAGCACCTTTATTTTTCTAGTGTTAATAGAGAGCCCCTTTTCCTGACTCCAGTGCTCCACAAATGTAAGTGCACGCTGCATTAAACTTTTGGAGGAGTTCAACCCCCCGCTCCTGATATTTGGACCCTTCCAGGGGCCCCCCTCGGCCGTAAGCTCAGCCGTTAGACGGTCCCCGGTTGCCTGGTTCGCCGGGATGAACGTGATGGCCCCGGCCATGCAAAAGGAAGCCTTTATCTTCGGCCATTGCTCCTCTGGCAGCTCTTCAGTACGCCTCGAGAAGACCCGGCAGAAGGATTCGAGATGCTCCCTTGTCAGCTCGGCATCGGGGTAATCCTCATTCACCATGAGGAGAGTGAGGGGGTTCGCCCGCTGGGCGGCAGTGAGACCCGAACCCATGGCCCTGTCTACAGCCGATTGATTCGCGCCCCCCCCCCCTACTTTTTTTGGACGGTTTCTGCCCCGACAGAGGGGTCTCTTGTGGGTGCCTCCCCCTCTTCAGAGTTTCCTTCGTCCCGGTACTGTTGTAGGGTCCCATTGTATCGCTTGTGATTGAGGTGTGCACTTGAGTTGTGTCGGAGTAAACCGGAACACTTTCGCGTGCCTTACTTTATTTTATTCATTATAATATAGATATTCTTTCGTCTTCATTAACATGTTCGTCTATGTGGCAATTGGACTCCCAAATGGTACTTGTTGCGCCATCTCTGTATTGAAGACGTATTCTACGTGCGTCAGCTTTATTGTTTAAATACCGCGCTTTGTATGTCTCTCCGATGACTCACATACACTACATACTCTACACTAACGTAGATTCGGAAGTTCGCGAAAATCGTTGAAGATGTTCGGGTGACGGTAGAGTTGATACGCTATGTACAGCCACGAGACTGTCCAATAATACCCCGAGATTTTTTTAAATCTCAAAAACCAGTTTTTTGCGCCAGCTGATGCAGAGTGTACAATTTTAAACAATTAGGTCAAATTGCTGGTACCAAATGAAAGGTTATTTATCGTACCATAAATCAAGCTTTGAAATTTTGAGAAAAAAAACATCTTTGGAGACGTTAACAAATACACAGGTTTAACTTTACATAGAATAAATACAGGACATATGTTTGATTTCGAAAATGTTAAAATCTTAACCATAGAAACAAATAACAACAAAAGAAAACACATAGAAAATTATTACATTAAGGAAAACAAATTTGCAGTTAACATCAGATTAGAAAAATCAAATTTATCAGAATTGTATTTTACACTTTTAGAATTTTAAATTATTGCGTAACAAATTACATCGGTTGATTTTCAGTAACTTTTATATGTTTATATTTTATATAAGAGAACATCCACGTATGTATATATTAATGTATTCTTGTCTGTATGTATGTATGTTCGTCTGTATCCTTGAACGACTTTTCAGTTAGTTGTGTCTTTACCAACGAATATTTAACCTCATTTATATTACTTTGTTACTTTTTATTTTATTTTTTCATTTTTTTAATTAACATCTTACTGAATAACTTATGTTATTCACACTTCTTTTTAAACATTTACAGTGCTTCTATAGAAGATGTAAGTTCGTAAATTCGAGCCTCTAACGGACTATCACATATATCTAGGTAAGACGTTAAAAACTTTTTTAATAACAATTTTTTCGGATTTCCTTTTTTTTAGTAACTATTTTTTCGGATTTTATTAACTTTGAAAAGTCCTCTGAAACATAAAGTTTTTCAGTTAGGGAAATTGAATTGTTTATGTATGATTATCGGCTTCGTAGCTCAGGCGGTAGCGTACTGGACTACGAAGTCGTAGGTCGTGAGTTCGATCCCCGGCTGGGCAATTTTTCGAAATTGTTTTCAGGCAGCAGTTCGCTATGTGTAAGACGAACCACGCTGTCTGTTTGGCATTTTCGAGGTATTGTCTTCAGGCGGAAATCGAGCCATGGCCGATGCTGTACTCAATGTGGGTTTCTGCAGTTTCCTACATTCTCGACAAATGTGAGTATGGCGCCATCTAAGACGACCTGCAGCTCTCGCAATGGTACTCGCCTGTACGCGGACAAGCTCCCTGGGAGCTTTTGGGACACCTCGATCGAGGTGGAAGGTAGAGGAAATAAATAAATAAAAAAAATATCGCGTAAATTTCGACTAAATTTGTAATTGTACTTTTATTTTATTTTGTTAATTTTTGTTTTATACAGAATAACAAAATATTTTCTGATGAGGACTGCATAAAAACAGTCGAAACGTAAATAAGGAATTTTCATTACCATCCTTGTCCACACTCCGGTTTTTAAAAAACACACAAAGGAAAGTTTTTACTTATGAAATAACGGAGAAGAATTAAAGAATTTTTATTCATTGATTATTACATTTATTTACCAACGAAAAAAGTTACTCCACAAAAAATTCATTTTAAGACATTTGAAAAATAAAAATCATTTTAGATTTGTGTTTTCTCCATTTATTTATAAAAAAAGATTTCAAGATTTATTTGCAAGATAATAAAATTCATTCCCTTGAAAAATTCCAGATAAATACGCAAGTGTATTATATTTACATATTAAAACCATGTTTTTATATGAAATAGTGCATAATTTTAGTAAAATTTAATTCCTTTGCGGATAAAAATAATATTTTTCTATCATTTTAAATAATCGTACTCGGATACCAGTAAAATTATTTTATTGTAATTTCCATACATGTTTATTCCTTTGTAACACAATTTTCTGGCTTCTTTTTATTTATCTTCCTTTGAATAAATTTTCGTAATCGTCGTTCTTTTATTTCGGCTTTCCTGGAAAAAATCTAAGTCCCGTGACAGGTTCCATAATCTACTAATCAATACCCAACTTTTCCACGTATTCTTACCAACTTCCCAGCAATGGAATTTCTCCAAAATCACTCACTCGGTAGTAAATATAGTAGGCTATATTTTAAACAACAAACATTTGGTGAAAACGGCTTATATGGATCATGGATGTTCAAATACATGGGAACTGAATGTGTGAATCGAAATAAATATTTCATTGCAGCGGTGAAAACTTCGGGACGATTACATTTTTCTTAAGATACCAAGGAATCTCGAGCAACTCCATAATAAAAATTCACAATTGCCTAAATGCTCCAGCACGTATAAGAACGCCCCTATTGAGATAAATAGTTAATCAAATCAATAAAATTTCAATTCGTTAAAAAAAATGAAAATAAGTGACAGAAGTACAGAAGGTTTTATTAAAATATCATTGTCTGCTATTCAGGCCTTTCATTCCGATGCATAAAGGTATAAAACTAAATGAAAACATTATTCTGTCTAAAGGTTAATTTCATTTTAAAATTGATAGATTTATTTAATTCTTCACACTTCGTGTGCTTACATATATTTCCAGGAGTTACATAGAATTCCGATACATTACATTTATACTTTTACATAACACTTAAAATTATAATTATAATATTTCTTTACACAATTTTATTTCACTCACTCCCTCTCTCTCTCTCTCTCTCTCTTTATTGCGCATGATTGCTGAAGTGACGTGGAGAAAAATGTCAGCCGCCTGCTACACCGTCTACCTGTCATCGTAAGAGTGTTCTATGCTGTTTTTGCACTTTTAACACAACTGTCATCGAGCCGCAATTCTTCTCCTCAAGCATCCAAACAAGTATCTTAAGTGCATATTAATCAGCTAAATTGGAAAAGTATTATTTTGTTTAATTAGTTAGCATGGAAAAGTATTATTTTCATATTTTTCGTTGTCCGACTAGTGCAAGTTACAGGCCTCACACAGAGTCGCATACAACATAATCGTCACGCGTACGCACCTACCCGTACTCATTGTTCGTTCCGCGCTAAACTGGGAGGAGACTTGCCTAGCCCCTCCGTTTTCGGGCTGCGCGCGGGGTGACGCGTACGGTTCACGAACCCCTTCTCTAACGGCTACACATGCATGGTCTGTACGTGTCTTGATTACTTATACGTGCTTAAATTGGTAGTGCATGGTAACTTCTTCATGCACACCACGATGGATCAGTGTGCTACATGTGGTACACAAATAGAGGAAGACACCGCCCGTGATTGTGTTGTATGCAAGAAGCAATTTCATCTCGCCTGTCTACTTTCTACCTTCTACTTCTTCTGATACAACGTTCGGTGTCCTTTTATGTTGCTTAAATATTCCAACACGAATAAATAAAAAAAAGAAAACCGAATGACACACTACTAGCTCCAGCACGCCTATTGCGTTCTGACAGTGTCACTTCTATCGACTCCAATATAAGCGAAAAATCAGGTAACATTCAAATTTCGCCCGCGTTTCAGCTTTATTTCGATAAGAAGGAACACTTTAACAAGGAGCAAAGTGCAAAGCTGGACCGTTACAATAAAGAGCAAAGTGAAGAACTTGATCGCATACTACAGCTTGAAGAAAGGGTTAATAACATAGATTCGAATGTAAAAGTCTTACAGCATGCAGTCCATGCGCTCCAAATTGATGAGGCGCAAATGGCCTATGAAATTCGAAACTGCGACCTAATTCTATCGGGTTTGCCGGAATCTACCAACGAGGATCTTCAATCAATTGCTATGAAGTTGGCTTCCTTACTTGATGTCACAATAGCAATAAAAGATGTTTTGGCAGGATATCGCATTCCTCGCTCGGCCGCTTCAAATGCCTCTACAAATTATTCACTTGGCTTTACTACGTTTGCTCAAGCTTCATCTACGCTTCAGTCGAAACCTGAGGCGGCTTCTATATGGTGTGCACTTATCTAATCCGGTCTTGCGATCTGCGTTTATTCAGGCCACGCGGGCCAGAAAAATTTTATTCTCTAACGAAATCGTTGCTTCTCTTCGTAAATCCCGCGTTTACACTAATGAATCTCTCCTAAGTACGACTCTAAAATTACTTAAGAAAGCACGGGCTTTAGTTAAAGGCGATTAAAGTAAATTTATATATATTTACCGAGACACAGTGTTGTACCGACCGGCGCGTGGCTTGGATGCTATATCCATTTTAAATGAAACCGACCTGGAGAAAATCGCTAAATGACGCCAAACGCCACACTAAGCAAAGGGTTGCTCCTCTCAAGTTCTGAACACAAGCGATAAGAATCAAGCCAATGATAACGTCATTAATATTTGTCACATTAATGTTCAGTCTCTTGGTGCATCAAATAAAATTGATCGTTTTCGATCTTATTTTGCAGACTATTTTTATCAAGCGATCCTTCTCTCTGAAACATGGTTTAACGAGCACACCAATGACCGATTCTTCAAGTTGGCTAACTATGATCTAGTACGGAATGATCGCAAAAATAAGATTGGAGGTGAAGTTGCGATGTATGTCCAAGAGTCAGTCAAGTATAAAAAGCTTGATTTTTCTGATTATACTAAAAACCCTGAAAAATTTCTTGAGTTTCTCTTGGTTGAACTTAACTGCGACTCTCCCTCGGATCAACGTATATTGCTTGGTGTTATCTATCGACCACCAAAGAAGTCATTATTAGAATATTTCGAATCGGTGTTTAATAAATACAGCTGTAATTACAACCGACTTATCGTTATGGGAGATATAAATATTGATTTGCATCGAGACTACTTTGAAGCATAAGATCTTAAAGAATTTATCACCTCAAACGATCTGCACATAGTTCCGTATTCAGCTACTCACCATATGAAGATATCGGATACCTGGATAGACCATTGTTTCGTTGACAACTTGGACTATGTCATTTCCATGCTCCAGGAAAGTCTCGATTTTATTTGCGGTCACGATCTCATTGGAATTCAAATCCGCACTGTCGCCACTAAACCAGTCCTATTGCCGGTAACATGCCGGGATTACAGGTGTTTTCACAACTCTCCCTTACTTGATGATCTGAAATTGCTTGATTGGAGTTTGTTTGCCCCCTTTCTGTGATCGCCTAATGGCCAATACTATTAAGAGCAACCTTTTAAGCATATTCAACATCCACGCTCCGATCTATTCATTCATGCCGAAGCATAAGCCCACACCGTGGATCACTCATAAACTACGCGTGCTTCATCGAGAACGAAATAAACTACTTAAGGCTTATCGCAGAACTCGCAAACCTGCCCTCAAAACTCGTCTGCATCTTTATAATAAAACGTGATTCCCTTTGGAAAGAATTACGTAATTCCGGTCTTATTGGTTTAAAGAAAAGTGTTCCCCGGATATGCTACACATTGAATGACCTTAACCTATTCCACACATCAGCTCCTCCTTCCACTGATCCTGATCCTGAGTTGTCTCATGGCATACTACACCCTGATTTTGATGAATCTCGTTTCTTTTTCTCTAATATTACTATTGATGACCTTACATCTGTAATTTCCAAAGTAAAGTCTGAAGCGCTGGGCGTGGACGAGATCCCACATAGCTTCTATACTGAATCTTTCGCGGTTATTGCTCCTTATCTGGTATCTCTCTTTAACGAATCGCTCAACGCATTCACATTCCCCACTGATCGGAAAAAGTCCCTTATGATCCCGATCAATTAAGGTTCCCAATCCAGTCGGTCCTGAACAGTATCGCCTCATAGCTATCTTACCTGCCATTTCTAAATACTTGGAGAAAATAGTTTACAAGCAAACACTAAACTATCTAACTAAGGTAAAGTGGTTTGATCCCTATCAGTCGGGATTTCGAAAGTGATACAATACACAGACAGCGTTTCTATATGACTCCGAGCAATACCGTCTAGCTATAGACAATCGTATGATCTCCATTATTATCTTATTTGACTTTAGTAGTGCTTTTGACTCCGTTAACCACGTAACTTTGTTAAAAAAATTGAAAGCTACCAACTTCTCTAGTCAGGTGATCTGTTGGTTTGCCTCTTATCTCTCGGGCCGTTCACAAGCGGTAATTGGTACGAATGGTACAAAGTCCACATGGCTTCCGGTAGGAGCTGGAGATCCGCAGGGCTCAGTGTTGGGTCCCTTACTTTTTTTCACTTTTTATTAATGATCTTCCATCTGTTCCATGTCACTCGAATCATACAATCTTTGCTGACGACACCCAGATATTTTTAAAATGTAAATCTGAAGAGATTGACACAGCCGTTAGTAAAATTACTCACGATATTGGTGGCTTTTGTGATTGCCTACTATATAAATGCCCTCGATACTAATTCTTTCACCCAAATTGTAATCGATGGAAATAGCATCACGTGGGTAAAATCGGCAAGAAACCTTGGTCTTATGTTTGATGGACTTTGTCTTGGAAGGAACATATAGTTACTATGTCTAATCGAATTTACTCGACTCTTCGCAAACTTCGAAATTGTAAATCTATGCTGAACTGTTATCTTCGGAAGAGACTTGTCACGTCGCTTATTATGCCTTATTTTGAGTATTGCGCTGCGGTTTATAATGATATTAATGTTACATAGAAAATAAAAGTTGAACGCATGCAAAATGCCGCCATTAGATTCATATTCGATTTGCGACGGGATGAGCATATCACGCCGTACCGTGTTAAGCTTTGTTGGCTCACCGCTGAGATGCGATGGCTTACTTTATTGGAATTACTACCTTCAATGTTCTAAAATCTCGAACTCCTGTGTATTTGTACGATCGATACGTGTGGCGTGGAGAATCGTCTTTTCGCGAACTTCGGCTGGGGAGTACTTGTCAACTTCGTATCCCGATACATCGATTGGGATCGTATGCTAAATCTTTCACGTAAACATCTACTCGTCTTTGTAATTTACTGCCTTATGATATTCGTGTAAGCAATAATAGTAACTTGTTTAAAACTAAATTGTGGATCTTTCTCCTTAATTCTCATATCGATGACTTCAAGAAAATCGCGTAACGTTTAAAATTCGCTTCTTTTTACAATTACTTATTTTAAAGTGTGCAAACCATATTGGACAAGCATTATTCTACCTTGCGGTATTTCAAATCATTGCCGGGTCGGATGCAGTACCTTATTCTCATGAAGTAAAAGACTTGGGTGTCATAATTACATCCAACCTAACATGGAATCGGCATGTCAACTCCATCTCGTCCAAAGTACACAACGTTCTATACCGGCTTAAATTTCGCGGTGCTTTTCTCCCACCCCATATCAAACTCACACTTACAAATGCACTAGTCATACCACACCTCGACTATGCCTCTCTGGTTATCGCTAATATGTCTTCATATCTCAATATTAAGATGCAGCGCCTGCAAAATGCTGCCCAGAGATACGTGTACCGTCTGCGACGTGATGAAAGGCTTGTGACTTACAGGAAAAAGGCAAATTGGCTATCTATCGCTTCCAGGCGGCATTACTTCCTTGTCTGCCTCACCCATCAAATCACAACTACCTCTCAACCCTCTTACCTCGCCGATAGATTTATTCATATTGATCATTCTACACGTCGGTCATCTCGCCTACAATCATCTCGTTTTATGCTCCCAACCCCACGTACGAACATTTATGCTTGCTCTTTCTGTATAACAGCCATACAGTTTTGGACCTCCCTACCACACTACTAACACATGCTTACCACCCTCTCATCGTTTCGTACCAACCTCTACTCATACCTGTTTAGAGCAGACTAGCTATAGCGACTTTAGTAAAAATCGTGTAGTGTTGTTACTCCACTAGGTTAAGCTTAAATTTTAAGTTTTCGTATCTACATCTAAATACAAATAGACATTCTATTTTTCTCTCTTTTTTTCCCATATATGGTAGCGTGATACTACCATGTTGCAGAGATAGAAACATTCTTTTTATGTAGTATATCCTGACCGTGATTTTGTAACGGCAAGATATTGGTTTATTTGTCCACGGCCCGTGGTGGCTAGGATAATAATAAAAATGATTTCAATCAATCACTCATACACGCACACGCGCGCACCCTACCTGGCACCCTCTCTCTTTTTCCCTCTCCCTCCTCACTCCCTCTATTATTTCCATCTCTCTCATTTTCATCTCCTCTCCATTGTCTCCTTTACATACTCACATTCTCTCTTTAAATGTGGTATATCTTCCTCCTTCTTTCCGCACATCCTACATAGTCTCTCTTCTTTCATCCAGTACTTATTTACCCTCTCTTCAGATCCGCACCTCTATCTCGCTATTCTTACCAACATTTTCCCTTTATTTCTTTTCCTTTTGACCACATACTGCGGTATGCCATTCACCCTATGGTACCTTCTACACGATCTTGATCCCTTGATCTTTTCTCCCCTCAGTTGTTCATCTACTTCTATGTCTCTCCCCTTCACTCACTCCTATTTATTTTCTCCCCGTTCCCTTAATACAGTCTCGCTCATCCCTACTCTCCACATATAATCTCTTCTCTCCAAATTCTCTTTTGACCACTCCTTCCATTCTCTCTCCTTCTCCTCCCCTCTTCGCTCCTGTATACCTCCTCCTTCCTCGGATCTTTCTTCACATCTTCCTTCCCTCCACCCCGTTTCCACTCTAAGTTTATTCCGTTTTAATTCCTCTCTTGCTATGTACACCCTGGAGTTGTCTTATCCAACCCCAAAATCCATGTCAAATATGTTTCTTGTATACTTTCAATTTCCTTCCACACTCTATATCCCCATATTTCTAGCCCATAGTAAAGAATCCCTTTTACAATGCGGTCAAATAACTTTAGCCTGCATTCAATTCGTTCAAAAAAAAAATAAGTGATAGAAGAGCAGAAGGTTTTATTAAAGTATCATTGTCTGCTATTCAGGCCTCTCATTCCGAAGCATAAAGTTATAAACCTAAATGAAAACATCATTCTTTCGAAAGGTTAATTTTATTTTAAAATATTTAAATGGATTAATAATTTTTCCTGAATAGAGATGTATTACCACATAGAATAAAATTTCAAAACGATTTATTGATTTTTTGGTACTAATTGCACACTGACATTATTTAAACTGTAATTTGGTGTGATATCTTTTGAATTTCAATTCACTCGATTGACTTGCATCTTTCATATTTAATTTTACATTATAAAATGTACACATAATATTTATTGGAAATTACAACTCGAATTGATAGAACATTACGCAGTTATAATACAACATATACTTTTGTGCTTATTTGAAATATAGTTCGAATGTTTGTTTACGAGGTTCAATAGGTGATCATACACAGTGTATATTCGAGCTGTGTTTTGATGGACAGAAGTAAACTTCTTCCACCAATAATTGTTAATTTCATCCCCGCCCGGATAGGAGAAATTCCTTGCTCTTTTGGTAGTATTAGTCACCTCTAATGTACTGATCTGTGGGCAATCTTCACTTTGTTGTGCAACAGTTTAGAAGAATCGACCATAATATTGCATTTTGTCAAATTCTATCCTCTCGTCTTTGCAGCCTCTCTTTGGCATCCGTCAAATTCCGAATTTTATCCGCCAAGCGTTGCTTAATGTTAAGAAATTTCAGCTTATTCAGTGTGATAGTACGTTCGCAGTTGGCTTTGGCCGTGAACGAACGGCCAGATGTTATATATTTGATCACACTGTAATCTGGTCCTCATTTTGGCGAACCGCTACGGCCGGCACCGACTCGTTCTAATCGGTTCTATTTAGTTACAGGTGGCCAACGCAGGGACTTGACGAACGGCGCACTAGCGGCGAACGGAGAGACAAAGAGACAAATACAGAGAGAGAGAGAGAGAGAGAGAGAGAGTCTCTAAGTGCCGTGGACAAACAGCATAGCATCCTGCCGTTACATTCGATCGGTCAGGATGTAAAAGATACAAAATATTTCTAAAAACTATGTATCTCTCTCGAAGTAACAATATGAGAATTTCAGTTCGCAACAGAGTAACTACTAGAGAAAAACAAAGAACAAAAATAAGAAAAGAAAGTTGTATCGAATTATATGTAACAAATATAAATATATAAGTGTAAGGAGCAAACTAATCAACAAGTAAACGTCGTCTACGAAGGTTCTTCTGCAAATAAAGATGCAAAGAGATTGGTCCGAAAAGATGAGGCTGATGAAAGATTTTGCAGTGATGGAGGTAGGGAGTTCCAGTACCGGATGGCAATTATCCAGAAAGATCGAGCGTAAATGTTAGTACGAGTCAATGGAAGAGTGAATGAGCAATGAGCCATCGATTTGGATAAATCTAGATGAAATATTGGGAGGTTGATTTGTAATAAATATCTGATGGATTAAACTGCCAAGGAAGTAAAGCCTTCTAGTTGGGATGGACAACCAGTTCGCCTTTCGTATATAAGGGGCTAGCCTCTCATCTGGCCGCTGGCGATATATAAACCTCAGAGCGTTATTCTGTAGTAGTTGCAGTTTGGTATTAAGAAAACCTGATGCGTCCGCGATCACGAGAGAGGCATAGTCTAGATGAGGGATGACCAATGAGTTTACGAGGGATAGTTTGACGGATGGAGGAAGGAATGATCCATGACATTTAAGCGTATAGAGGACATTATGAACTTTAGATGAGATGAGATGGAATTTACATACCGATTTCAAGACAGGTTAGATGATATGATGACACATAAATCCTTCACTACGTTGGAATAGGGGATTGTATTATTACCAACTGCGATTTGCGGCAAAGTCAAGTCCTTCATATTAGCAAGATTTTAGGTAGAGCCGATAATAATCGCTTGAGTTTGACGAGTATTAAGCGTAAGCCCAAAATCCTGGGACCACCTGGCCAGCTCAACAATATCCTTACCGTGTCACTAAAGAGACATATGGGGTTGATAAATAGAATTGAGGATCGTCTGCAAAAATAATAATGGTGTCTCGACAAAGACGAAGTCTTAAAAAACAGCGTGGTGATGAGAACGATAAAGAGAATCGGGCGGAGAAAGGTACCCTGTGGGACTCCTGATGTTGCATGCTCTAGCTGAAATGCCTGGCCATCCAGTCCGAGAATCGATTGGGATCGATCGGACAGGAATGAATGCATCCACTGGAGCGCTGAGCTGTCAAACCCTAGGTCAGGTAAACCTGTCAGTATTACAGAATGACTAAGGGAATCAAAAGCTTTATATCCTCTGTCGACCCATTTTGATGTCGTCCAGTAGGCATAGCAGCGCCTTTTGTATGCAATGAAACCTTCGAAATTCACATTGCTTAGGTAAGGTGCAGAAGCTGATTTTCCTCGAGGTAGACTGAGATTTGACGTGTGGCTATGGAGTCAATGACCTTGGAAAGGTGGAGAGGATTAGCGATGGGACGGGTATCAGATGGACCTTGTGGATTTGCGATTTTGTTAAGTGGCATGATGTAAGATGATTTCCAGATCGATGGGAAAATGCCTGTAGAGACTGAGAGGTTGAAGATATGAGTCATGTACGAGGATATGACAGGGAAAAGTGGTTTTTATATGTGATAGACAAAGATGGTCAGGGCTTAACCCCCGTGATTTGTTAGAAATGTAGTACAGACTGTTTAAAACTTGCTGTCATTCAACGGGAGTAAAGGAGAACGATGAGTCAGTGCTAGGTAAAGGCCCCTGTATGATAGTGGCAAGTGTCGCTGAATCACATGGTGAATGAGCTGATGAGACTAAAGCGAAGTGACGATTTAATATGACTGTGGAGAAATGACGCAAAGCAGAACTCGAGGCGACATTGGCAATCCTTAGGTATGCGGATGAGGGGGTTGCACACGGTAGGTGATAGCGAAGGAGGTAAAATCAAATGCGGACTTGGTGACGGAGAGATCAGAGGTGTATGGGGAATATGTAATGCTGGGAGGGGGTGGCTATACGTGCATATAGCGCTTGTTGATATTGACGACCGACGTCACGAGCAAATATGATAACGCACGCACTGTTTTGAATGTAATATTTAATTTCTTTATTTTTCTCATTTATGTTATATTATTGTACGCGAGTCTTAGACTTCCCCCTCTATATGTCATTTAACGACGAGACTGTTGGAGAGATTTAATTTTAGTGCGCTTCGGAGCTCTCACCGAGCAATTAATAAACAGTCATATACTTAATAAAATGTATAAGTGTGCTTCGGTTGTTTTCTTTATTTACAAACATCCATTTGGAAAATCTACATCCAACGACTGAAACAAACTCATACAACAAGACGGAAACTGCACCGTACATATTGGTCCTTCACAAGCCGGATTTTCCATGGAATTGAAGACACGTGGTCCACAATAATTTCTAACGACCGTTGAAAAGTCGACCAGTTTGAATTAAACCGAATTCTTTTCGAATTTTGATCATTTCAAGCATATATGCTCCGAAGCCATAATAACTTCAACATTAATTACCGGAAAGTCTTTTTGAAGCAATCATCAATTTGATTTTTATAAATCATTTCAATTCGATCATCGAGTTTTTTACCACTGAATAACCATCGGATCTGCTAATTTTCACCTCAATCAAGGAACAATAATCTACTGCATCATCGGAGTAGTGAGTCATGCTGCCAGCCTAAAGTGTGGAAAATTGTATCAAAAACTTGCATTGGAGTGAACTCAAGAAGCCGTTCTATCTTTCGCCGATTCAGCTAATCAGATAAGAGAATTCAATTTTCTTGACCCGTTTTTCTTTGATCTTTCTCAAATTTTCTTTTCAGTTTAAAGAATAAAAATTAAAAATAAAAATAAAAATAAAGTTCTTTTACTTGCACGATTAAACTATTTTAAATAATAATTTAATTTTAGAACTCTATGCTTTATATTTTATCTTTTTTTCCTGGTTCATAAATTATCACGAAACAAAACTATATAATTTGGTGAATATTTATAAGTTATTATTATCCAAGAAAATGTCTCTTGCCGAATTGAAAGTAAAGCGAAAAAGCCTTAAAGCGTCCCTGACGAGATTTAAAACATTTTTAACAAATTTTAAAGATAATGACGATATCGAGGAATAATAAGCTCGACTGAATGTAGTTAAAGATGTTTTGAACCAATTTACAGATATTCAGTTTAAAATCGACGTACTAGACGGTAATTAGTCGGATTCCGAAGAAATGGTAAATTTTGAAAACTCATTTTTTATCGTCATTGGTGCTGCAAATAAAATTGTAAATAATAAATCTGAACGTAGCATTTCGAATGAACCCGATAATCGGGCAATACCGATTGATTCAAATTTTGTAAACATGATGTCAAATAATACAAATTCAAATAATACAGAATCGAACATGTTTACAAATAAGGTGAAGTTATCTACCATAAATATTCCGACTTTCTGGCGAGTTTGAATGTTGGTTGAATTTTCGTGATACATTCAAATCGCTAATACATGACATCAACGATCTTTCAAAAGTTCAAAAGTTTTATTATCTTCGTTCCTCGTTGACCGGTGAAGCAACGGAACAAATTGAATCGCTCGAAACTTCCGACGATTTTTATGAAGTAGCGTGGGAAATAATCAAAGAAAACGAAAATTTTAATTTAATCATAAATAGTCAAATTGATGCCATTTTCGAAATCCCCCCTTTGCCTCAAGAGTCATATTCAGGAATTCGACAAATACACTCTAGTATTGAAAAACATGTAAGATCGTTAAAGGTGTTGAAACAGCCGTTGAAACAGCAGCAGGGATATGATACTAATTAATATTATTTTGTCGAAATTAGACCCCGTCACACTTCATGATTGGAAAGGAAGTAAATACGCATCTGCACTTCCCACCTTAAAAAAATTATTAGATTTTTTATTAAATAGGTGTCAAATGTTACAAAGCACGAAGCGTGACAAGAGCAAAATTTCAAATTCGAAAAGGGGTTTACCTCCCGCGCGTCGGACATCGAAAACATTTTTAGCTACCGATTCCGGCGCTTGTACTCATTGTAAAGGTGCTCACTCTTTTTTTGCCTGTCCTGCTCTTAAAAGTCTTTCAATTAGTGCCAGAATTTCAGAAGCACAAAAACTACACTTATGTTTAAATCGCCTTAAAAAAGGTCATAAAACTCGTGACTGCAGAAATCCTGCGTCATGTCAAAAATGTGGGAAAAGACACCACACATTTTTGCATTTAGAAGACACTATATCAAATGAAATAAAAAACATGTCCCAAATTTCGAAAATTCCGTCAACATCTACACTAGCCACTTGTAACTTGAATACTTGCAACAAGCAAACCTTGTTTGCTACAGCAATAGTTGTTGTCAGAGATCGAGATGGTAAATTGCATGAATGTCGTGCATTACTTGATTCTGCGTCTCAGTCGAACCTTGTAACCCAAAGTTTGTGCGATCGGCTGAAATTAAATACTGAACCGATCCACATCGATGTTTTAGGAATTGGACAAGGAAAATGCACGGATAACGAAACGCTCGAATGTAACGCGACAATCAAGATGCAATTCATATAAAGTTCCGTTATCGTGTCTTATTATTCCTTCAATTACCCAGAACATTCGTACAATGTCCTTTAGTTATGAACATTTAAACATTCCGGACGATTTGCAATTGGCAGATCTGGAATTTTTTGAATCGGCACAAGTAGATTTATTGATTGGAGCATCGATATTTTGGGATCTCCTCTTACAAGGGTAAATTCGCTTAGGACAAAATCAGCCAATTCTTCACAAAACTTACTTCGGGTGGGTTGTTTCTGGTTCTTTAGAATTATCGAAATATTAAAATAATACTATTTGTTGTTTTTCGACGTTCGATCCACTAGAGGCACAGTTACGGAGATTTTGGGAAATTGAAGAGAAACATATGAACGCTAGATCGCGTTTTAAGTCTGATCCCTGTGAAATGCATTTTGTGCAAACTACGCTTCGCACGTCAGAAGGACGATTTGTTGTAAGTTTGCCATTTAAACCCAACGAAGAAATAAAATTAGGAGAATCGCGAGAAACGGCAATAAATCTGTTTTATTCTCTCGAAAGAAGACTTGTCAAGGATAGTTCTTTACGGTTGCAATACTATCAGTTCATATCGGAATACATCGCTCTTGGTCACATGACTAAGGTCATTAATACAAATTGTGACGGATTATCGTATTATATACCCATCATGCGGTAATAAAACCATCATCTTTGACCATCAAATTGAGCGTTGTATTCGATGCTTCCGCGAAAACTACTGTAACACGAAGTTACAACATCAACACACTGTACTCACATGTCGACATTGGTGTCTCGTCTTTTGTATAACTGCACCAAGCATCATTTATACATGTAAAAATAATTGCGATTAATATTGTAATATTATTATAATTAGTAAATAAGGATTTGAATTACGTTTATTGTGAAGCCTGGAGTTGACGTCCTAAGTCCTCCCATGGCTAGTGGTTATGTCCGGGCCCAGCCTGGATCCTGGCGTGAACCTAGAACGCAAACAAAGAGGAATGCACAAAAAAAAAAGGTATTTACAAAACCAATGCTTACTGTAAGTGATCCGGTTATACAGTACAGCCATCGAGAGGTCGTTCCCCATAAGGTTCCACTGGTCGCGTTCCGTGTTTGTGTTCACGTGAACCCGACGTAAACACGATATCATCGCGTACTCGGCATTTGAAACTAAAACTCGCGAAAATCGCACAATCGCGATACGTACATTTGACGATGACATGTCAACATCGTCGCCATATTTGATACTGACTCGTGCGCATCTCTTATGCGCAGCATTCCGCCGTTCCGGCCAGTCAGTAGCAGTATTCCCTCTCTCCATGCGTATCATGCATCCCTCTCCCACGACTTGTGTATGGCATCGCCGACCCTTGTCGCACGCATACGCAACGTGGTGAACATGGGAATGCAAACTCTGCGATGATAGTCGCTCACGCACGCGCAATATGGAGAGAGGAAGGTTAGTTATAAACGGGAGAGAACCTGATTCGTACTCCCTTCCCTGTAATACCCTTAGAGGTACCATGTAGCTCCTCTCCCCCCCCCCCCCCCCCCAATACGAACGGAGCAATAAACGCCGACCATCCAGTGCTGCCAACCTTGGGAATGTTTTGTTACCGTCCCTAGGCTGTCATAAAGTTGACAGCTTTATGTTGACCTTTTTTATGAATGTTTGGTAATTGGTCCCCCTTTATTTTTCATATGTTTCCCGGTTCACGCAAGGTGGCGCAGAGCTTCCGGACATAACCAAAAATTAAGGAAGAAGCTGACATTTTGGACATTCTTCCCTTGGACAGCGACCAGTACTGTAGCGTGCGAGCGAACTTAAGTTTTTGTTTCAATATTGTTAAGAGGCCATCGGGTGTTACCCCAAAAATTAAGGACATTTTCAAAAGCGATCCAGGTACTGTGCACAGTGCGCGTTTTCGTATAAATTTAATTAGACTTTTTGTTGTATGATTACAATTCCCCATTTTCGTTCCCCACGTGTCGAGCGGTCGACCTCGGGATCGCGAGTTATTTTAAATGTAGAGATTCTCAATTAATATTAATATTAATTACTTTCAAAAATCGATAGTGTTTTAAGTGAATTCTGTTTTCCTTTTCTTGTTGGTCCTTAAATGTATATCAGAGTTCGCGTTCCGCCCGAACTCAACGGTTATACTACAAATGGTAAATCTCTTAATGACGCGCTTCTATCAGGGCCCACCATACAAAACGATCTATTTTCTATCCTACTAAGGTTCCGAAAACATAGGTATGTAATAACAGCTGATATCACTAAAATGTACCGACAGGTACTACTCGATAAGCGCCATCGGGTTTTTCAGCGTATTGTTTGGCGATTTAAGTCTGATGCACCTCTTGACACTTATGAGTTGAATACGACTACTTATGGTATTACATCCTCTGCGTTTCAAGTGATACGCTGTTTATTCTCACTCGCTGAAGAAAATCTCTCGAATTACCCTCAGATTAGTAAGTTGATTATGAACGATTTTTATGTTGACGATTTGCTAACTGGTGGTGATACTTTAGATGAAATTAAATATATTCAACGTCAAACTACAAATATCCTTGCAAGTGGGGGGGTTTGAATTGCGTAAGTGGTCGTCGAACAATTCAAATTTTCTCCAAGAGGTCGTAAAAAATAACATCATGACGGATAACAATTTCGTGATAGGACCGAAAGAAGATTGTAAAACGCTGGGTCTGTTTTGGAATCCAGATGCTGACTTATTATTTTTTGTACCCGATTTTAAGGGAGAAGGGGCTGCCATCTCGAAGCGCCAAATCTTATCGTGCATTGCACAGATCTTTGATCCTCTCGGATTGCTGGCTCCCTTCACCACGGTTGTAAAAATAATTCTGCAGAAGTTGTGGCAATTAGAATTGTCCTGGGACGAGTCAATCCCTTTCGATCTTCGTACACATTGGTTATTTTTACGTTCTCATTTTTTTATCTTAAATGACATAAAAATACCCCGTCACGAGTTGTGTATAAACCCAGTCGAAATTCAACTGCACGTTTTTTGTGAATTAGTGGTCAAGGCACTTGAATCGCTGAAAATTTCGTTTTACAGATGTTTTTATCGGACGGATAGCACTATTGCGTTATCATGGATTCGTTCAACTCCAACTATGTGGAAAACCCATGTAGCAAACAGAGTTAGCGATATCCATGCTAACGTAGGTGACTCCGATTGGAATCACATCAGTGGAAATGAAAATCCTGCTGATTTATTACCGCGCGGGTTGAATCAGATGGATTTAAAAACCATCTCATTATGGTGGAATGGACCGAGTTCGTTAAAGACACCACATAATGAATGGCCTTGCAATAATCCAGTCGTAAATAACATTGCAGGTTCTATACCCAAAGAAAGAACTGTGTCGTTGAGTTCGATAGAGCGGTAGAGTCCAGACTTATTTAATAAATTTTCTAATTTTTGGAAGCTGCAACGCGTAGCAGCTTATTGTATTAGATTTGTTAGGAATGTAAGACTCGATAAGAGCAAAAGAATCAGTGGTTATTTAACGTTAACTGAGCTGGCAGCAGCAACGTTGGCATTAGCGAGATTTTCTCAATTAAATCAATTCTCACAAGAAATAACAATATTACAAAATGGCGGCACTATATCGAAAAAGAGGCGGTTATTAACTCTTAGCCCGTTTGTTCATGAAGGTCTTTTATGAGTAGGCGGTAGGCTAAAAAACTCCAATTATGCATTATCTAAAAAACACCCTATATTATTACCAAGCTGTCATATATCGAATTTAATTATTAAATACACTCACGAAATTCTACGTCACGCTGGTTCTCAAGCAGTTTTAGCGACACTCCGCGAAAGATTTTGGCCGATATCTGGTCGAATCCAGGTAAAGGGGGTAATTCGAAAGTGCATCAAATGTTATCGCGCTGAGCCCAAGCCCTTAACGGTTTTTATGGGAGATCTTCCAGCGAACAGGGTAACACCGGCTAGAGCATTTTTGCAAACTAGGGTCGATTACGCAGGTCCCTTTCTAATAAAGGATTGCAAAACACGAGGTTCGAAGATGACGAAAGCTTACGTTTGCCTTTTTATAGGCTATACATATTGAGCCGGTTGGTAATTTGTCAACCGCGGCGTTCATAGCTGTACTAAGGCGGTTCGTATCACGAAGAGGCAAACCGGCTCGTATTCATTCAGATAACGGTTAAAATTTTGTGGGAACCAAAAGAGAGCTGGATGATCTCGCATTGTTTTTAATGAGCAATGAGGAGGCTATTACAAGCGCCGCCAATAAACTCGAAATTCAATGGCACTTTAATCCTCAGGCGTCAAGGCGGTTAAGAGGTATTTAAAAAGGGTAATTGGTAACGCGTTTTTGACTTATGAGGATTTTTATACAGTACTCGCGCAAGTTGAGGCTTGTCTCAATTCTAGACCTTTGACTCCCTTATTAAACGATCCCATCGATTTATTAGCCCTTACTCCAGCTCATTTTCTGGTTGGCGAATCCCTAAGTGCAGTGCCTGACCTTAATTTATCTGAAATTCACGAAAATCGTCTGTCCAAATTTCAGCGGATGCAGCTGCTTACTAGACATTTTTGGAAACGATGGTCCATGGAGTATATTGCTGAACTTTAAGGTCGCTCCAAGTGGAACGATACAAAAGAAAATAAATTAAGGGTCGGTACATTGGTCGTGATCAAGGAAGAAAATTCACCTGCGTTAAGCTGGAAGTTGAGTCGTATTATAGAGACTCATCCAGGAACTGATAACATCATTAGAGTTGTCATAATTCGAACCGCAACGGGCTTCCTTAAACGAGTTGTCACAAGACTGTGCCCTTTACCATTCGACGAAGAAGAGGACATTAATAATACCTGATTATTTATATGTATTTCAGTTATCGTATATAACTGTTTTGTAGACAGTATGGTCTATGAAGGCGGGCGGCATGTTTTGAATGTAATATTTAATTTCTTTATTTTTCTCATTTATGTTATATTATTGTACGCGAGTCTTAGACTTCCCCCTCTGTATGCCATTTAACGACGAGACTGTTGGAGAAAATTAATTTTAGTGCACTTCGGAGCTCTCACCGTGCAACTAATAAACAGTCATATACTTAATAAAATTTATAAGTGTGCTTATAAATTTTCTATTTGGAAGATAAGAATGTATAATTGTATACGTGCGAAATAAAAATTTATAACCTTGAAGAGGCTAAAGCAAGAAGAACCCTGTGGAGAGGGCGAAAAATAGTGCGCGTGCACGGTATAAAAAGTGAATACACCGGCAACGGTCGGTGCTGCAGGGAATTACCACGTCGGTCAATAAACTAGATACGACCGCAAGGACACTGAAAAGTAGAGTATTTTAAGTGCCTTCCCTCCCTTGCAGGTTTAAGAGTCCTATGGGGGATGGGGCCATATTGGAGTAATGCACCACACCGCCGGTTGTGCCCTTTGAAAAAAAAGACAACAATTCAGCTACCAAATTTCTTAGTAACAAGCTGCCTGCCTTGATACTTCTGTTGGTTCAGAGTACCTTTCAAGCGTTGCCACGGCCCGCCAAAATCCAACCCTCTTTGCGGTTACTACCGGACGGACACGGCACGCCGTAGTGCTCCCCCGTGTGGAACCCGCCGGCAGGGGCCTGACACCGCACCCCAGCTCCCCAGTACGGTGGGTATCTCGAGTCGTTTTACGATCAGGCATTCGACGGTAACAGACCAACCGAACGATCGGGTCCTTGAGGTCGTCAATTCTCAAAACTTGCTAAGAGAAGCGGATCTTTCAAAAGCATTGCTCCTCTTCGAGTTCGGGCACTTCGACCCCTCTCTCTTCCTTGCGGACGGAGTTACCCGCTCCGCTCTCTTCCACAAGTCCCCTGCGGGGCCAAATCATGTACAGAGAATCGTTTACAATTTTTTTCAGAACTTCCTGAAAATGATCCAACACGTTTTTAGGAACGGAATTCAATTTTTCTATGCGAGTACTGTTCTGCAATATCGGCAAATCCACGAAACTTTTAACTTTCAGTATCGAAATTATTTGTTTTTTAAACTTTCAGGCACAATGTTGTTCTTTGGCATAAGTCTTCATATGTCCTTTACAAGTAATAATTCACTGTTGTAACTGATTTTTACTAAACGCTCTTAAGATAGGGTCTCAATAGTACCTCACTTTTATACTTAAAGCTGTAAAATAAACGTTAGTGATTTGCTTTAGGTGAAACATGGTACTTAGGTGTTTTCGAGGTCGCTGATTGTGAATCTGAGGTTAAGATTCCGAAATGCACAATGGCGGATCCAATATGGCGGACATATTTACAAAAATATTTGGATATTCATATAAATTGGTATCTAAGACGATAATAAATATCGATAATTTGGTAATTAACCCTAATCGACCCAGGCGTACAGATTTCTAACGTTGACTTTGATTGTTCACTAAATTCACAAAAAGTAATATTCGCTTATGCAAATGGTCATATCTTATGTTTTCGAGGTTGCTCTATTGATTGGCGCTGAGAAACTTTGAAGGAAATGACACCTAACCCCTATTTTTTCAAAGAAATTAGAAAAAAATACTGATTTTTCGTGACTTTTTTTCTCTTTTTCTATAATTTTCGGCGTGAGAAAAATTGTCTATCCCTACAAAATATGTCTGAAAAATGTTCCCGATACCTGAGGAATAATATCATGCCTAGGAAAATTTTTTTTTTTCAAAATGGTGGTTTCAAAATAGCTAATGACGGAATCATTTTCTGTCGATTTATGAATTTCGATATTTACAATTCTTTTTTAATGTTTCCAAGGTCAGAATATCACTCTAATATATTTTCGGGGTAGCTGAATACGATCTGGATGTCCGAAATACAAAGTTCAAGATGGCGGATCCAATATGGCGGATATCTGAAGCAAAAATTGTTGTTTCTTATCGAATAAGAAAGAAATTGCTCATATGCGGGTCTTTTGGGGTCGCTGAATACGATCTCGATATCCGAAATACAAAATTCAAGATGGCGGATCCAATACGGCGGATATCTGAAGCAAAAATCGTTGTTTCTTATCGAATAAGAAAGAAATTGCTCAAATGGGGGGCTTTTGGAGTCGCTGATTCCGCCGTTTTTTTATTTTCGCCGTTCATCACTGAACGTTGCCCGATTCTCACCGCGTGGAGGTAGGTAAACATTGAGAATCTTATTTTTATAAATATTTTAATATATATAAATATTTTGGTCATTTTTATTAGGTTTTATTTATGAAAAGTCATATGACAAGTATCACAATAATATAATTGACATTAGATACATAATTCTCTGGTGCGTTTACCGCAATTTTTTTACAACAACTTCTCAGGAGCTTTTGATTTTGTATTGAATGGGACTGTAAGTCTTCTGTGGATTTCTTTGTCATGTAGGCTCTGGAAATTTCTGTAGCGAAATACTTTGTACTATTTTTATCTTTATCCTGAGCGACAGTATTATACATAATTGTAGCATTCGTTATTGACGATTGAATCAGACGCAAAAGAATAACCCATGTCAATTTTTTGAACGCACAGAGGGAGCGATAGCATTGCAACGTTGATCGTGCAAATCTAGACCACCCATGAATTTATTGTAGAGACAAAATGCATTAGGAAAAAGCAAATATTGTTTTTCTCTGATCTTCTCAGTATGCCGTTTCACTAAAGTAAGAGGTGTTACGCCCGTAGCAGTGGATAAAATTGATACTGGTTTTGAGTCTTTCACAGTTATGAACTTTAAATTACTATTTTTGTCATGCATCACTTGATAAGTTCCTTTTTCAGAATTTTTCGGCACAAAATGTTTTACAGAAACTCGATTTTCTCGTACTGTCCCAGTTGCTTGTAAACCTAACTTCTGCAGATGGACAAGTAAATCAGGACTTGTGAATAGGTTATCGAAGTAGACATGATACCGGTTAATATGTCTGGAACTTTTTGAATGACAACCCTACTGCCGAGCGCGCAATTACTCAATTTTTTGTCAATATCGGCTTCGTGGCTCAGGCGGTTGACGCACTGGACTACGAAGTCGTAGATCGTGAGTTCGATCCCCGTCTGGTGAACAATTTTTCGATTTCGTTTCCAAGCAGCAGCTCGCTGTTGGTAAGACGAGCCACGTTATTTATGTTTACGTTTCGAAAGTATTGTTTATCTGGCGGAAATCGACTCATGACCGCCGCTGTACTTGGTGTAGGTTTCTGCAGTCCTACATTTCATACACAAATGTGAAGTATGGCGCCATCTGTCTAAGTCGATCTGTAGCTCTCGCAAAATCATAGTAAAATAATAATAAGCCAACAATTGAGTAAAAAGTTAATAATTAATTAAATAATTAATTAAACAAAAAAAAAATCCCCATTTTCCCCGCAATAAATGTTACAATCAAATAGATATCCATTAGACAAACATAAAGCCAACATTTTTACATCAAACCGAATAGGTTTACCTCTTATAAATTGTTTCAGCACAGTCCGACCGTAAAACTTGAGCATCATCTCGTTGATTGAAAGAGCTGTACCGAATACCAAACCTAACCAAATTGGAACGAAAAATATTTAAAAGTTTTCGGACTCGCCAAGTCAGTATCAAATATGGCGACGATATTGACATGTCATCCTCAAATGTATGTATCGCGATTGTGGGATTTTCGCGAGTTTTAGTTTGAAGTGCCGAATGCGCGATGATATCGTGTTTACGTCGGGTTCACGTGAACACAAACACGGAACGCGACCAGTGGAACCTCCTGGGGAACGACCTCTTGATGGCTGTCATCCGGATCACTTACGGTGAGTCTTGGTTTTGTAAATACATTTAATAAGAACTATTTTCTTTGTGCATTCCTCTTTGTTTGCGTTCCAGGTTCACGCCAGGATCCAGATGGGGCCCGGACATGACCACTAGCCATGGGAGGACTTAGGGACGTCAACTCCAGGCTTCGCAATACATGTAATAAAAATCCTTATTTACTAATTATAATAATATTACAACATTAATCGCAATTATTTTTACAGATATAAATAATGCTTGGTGTAATTATAATAAGACGAGACACCAATGTCGACGTGTGAGTGTAGTGTGTTGATGTTGTAACTTCGTGTTACAATATTTCCGAACAAACAACCTCACGTTGCATACGCGGGTGTACGTAGATGAAAGCCAAAAAGTTTTGAAAAAAACGTACAGATATTTATCACTTTTAGTATCCAGTAAATCGCGATTATGGTATCGACTGTTGAAAAACACAAAAATAACAAGTCATCTCATCGCAAGAAATCGTAAAGACATAAATCGTGCACAAAAAGGATACGACAGTATTTCGTGTTTTTCATTCTCTGGAAAAAATATCTCACTTTAATGAACGCTCAGTGTCCTGCGGATAAACGACAACGTACAGCTCTGCTGAAAACCGCCGACAGAAAACTCGTCAAATATATCTACGTGTGTGCGCTCAATGTATTGCGTGGGTTGTCGATTCTTTAAAATCGCGGTAGAAGAGTTTACTTCCAAAGCACAAAATGCTACGAATACTCGTATTTTCTACGAGAAGAAACGATAAAATGAGGTTTAGACAGATCGTCGGTGGTGGTGGTGGTGAATACCGATTCTTCTGGCATCGTTTATCTGCGCCATTTTCTCGAAATTAATCGGCAACAACGGCGATTAAAAAACATTGGCCTTATAGTGTATGCGAAGAAAATGATACTAGTTCCAGAAAGTGAAGCACACAGGGCGAGTGATAATAAGAGAATGGTGCAAACAGCCGGGACGGAGCTTGAAAGGAAGTAACATTCAAGGAGAAGGATTTCACTGACAAATCCGATTGTTATCTCCGAAGTTCTAAAAAAAATTTTGAAATTACTGAACTACATCTACATCGCACGAAACGTGGAAAAATGAAGGCGCAACCATACAAGGTTATGAGCTTATCGGATCTGACATTGTCGATGTTGTTAACCAGTTGGACGCGAAGAATTTATCCGTAGCCTTCGTGCGGAACGTATCCCATCACATTCCATCGTCTACAAATCTTTGTGGAAGCTCGCCGGTACTCCCGATTTGGTCAAAATTCCGAGATATTCTAAAAGCTACAAGCTTATGAAAAAAACTTGTCAAAAAGTATCGTCGTCGCAGAGAACAGTGGCAGTGAGAGAAAAAAGCAAAAGCGCAACAACGAAAACAGGACAACTGTAACGGAAAACGATTTCGAGCCTATGTATTACGATCTTTAACCCTTACAAGCACAGTGTCGATCCATCGTTTTTGTAATGCAGTTTTTTCATATTTCAGGTAATAAACATTAATTTTTTGAAATTTTTTGCTTCTTAAGTTTGATAACATGCTAGAAACATAAATAAATCAATATTTATCATTAATTATTATGTCATATTGTTTAAAATAATAAAGAAATTGTAAATTTGGTGGATTTTTTCACTAAAAACGTATGTTGAGACGAAAAAGCCACTCAAACACGACAAAATTGGGTACTTTAGCCGTTTTCGGGGGCCGCTGATCTGAACTCATATTTTCGAAATTCAATATGGTGGATTGAAATGGCGGAACGGAATATCGCGGATTGCGATACTGACCTCATATTATTAACCGGAATGTTACAATTGTACAATTCGAGGGTGTACAAAATTGTACAAAACTCACACGTATTTGTCGTTTAGTTCTATATTGTTTATTGATAATAAATAAACGTCAGATTCGTAATCAGTAACCCCGAAAACCACCGAGTAAAGATTTTCAGCCATTTTCCGTGTTATGAAAAATGTATGTTTCAAAGGGTTAAATCCCGACAGGCGTATATCCGGCAGTTCCGATTACTCTGGTGTAGACGAAACCTGCGGTACTAATCGCTAACACGGCCGATAAAACCTGGTTCACGCACGCACTGGGTAGCATTCTATGTTGACGAATTTGCTAATGGAATCTTCTTTGACATCTATGGATCGCCTCCATTAATCACGCATCACATTCGCCGCCTCCGACGCAATTGTAAGACAATCCGATGGGTTGACAAATGTATTCAGAGCGTTACTTTTTTGTGTGCGGTCAATATTGCCTTATGTTTTTACATACTATGCCTAACGATTATAGTTTATATGATTTTCACCAGAATTTCTGCAATGATAATAGAAAAACCCAGGATTATGTTGTGAGAAAGTGGCACGATCAATTTTTTAGTAAAAATTAATATTCTGGAAATACTAAAAATTATAAATTTTTGTACGTTTCACGGTATTGTATAACAACATTTGAATAAAGCCGCCCTGCGCCTCGAAACTAACGTCGTGAAGTAATTTCTGCTAATGTATAAAAACAAACCCCGTGAAAAATAGTTTTCTCGTTACTTAAGAAAAATTAGCAATGTAAGCGAAATTGTTTTTGATATTCCATTTATTAATGATAATAATAAAAATAATAATAAAAATAAAAATAATTATGTCTTTTGTGTAATTATTAATTTAAGACAACAAGGTAAGCACATAATATTACGTAGTCTCTTCAGTCGCTTTTCATCCCATTCGAAGTTCATAGGAAGACATCGTATCTCCTCTTTCATATTTTGAATGATTTCTAAGAAAAATGTAATACTGCATGACCTACCTCAACTTTTCGCCAAAGGGCCTCGAACAAATCTGATTGTCGCAAGACCGCTATCGTAATTTATTACAATCTATATTATTTTTTTACACATAACTTATTCTAGCTTACTTCTAGAACCTTATCTCTCCCTCGTCTTTAAGATTTTCCTAGAAAACCGGGTGTCTCGAATATAAGCCAGATGTGCGTTCCGAGGACGGCGTAAGAAATTTCGGTTTCTTGTTTCAGCCTGCAAGTGGAGTGACACGTGCACAACATGTATACATATAAAGGTCAGTGGAGTGTTGTGTCGGTAAATATTAATACACAATACGGAGGAAGTGGGATGTCGTCTCTACCGTTTATTCATCATAACAAAAAACGAAAACTAATACATAGACGTTGAAAGATCGTTGAACCGTGATCTACCTCAACTTTTGAGTATTGTCTTTCCGCTCGTGGGAAGCAGACGTCTTTATCGAGAGCATATAACTTAGAGCGATTAACGTGTTGTTTACATGACCGTTATCGCGAAACTATAGTATGTGTGTGTTCGAAAACTGTGAATTAAACGGATATACTACTTTTTAAAAATCGATACGCTTTTAAAATTCGGATTAGGCCACTATGGCAGAAAAGGAGGATGACCTATCATCGTGGAAAGTAGCCCGGAAAAAAAGAGGAAGAAATAGTCCAGTTAAAACGGTTGTAAACAAACGACAAATGCGTATACAAGACTATTGGTTAAATAAACCTATCAGTAATGAAAACCCATATAGGCAACACGATCAAGATGATGAAACAGAAAATATACAAATTTCAGCAAGCGTCACGAAGGAAGTAAACCACAAAAAATCTCCGCCAATTTTTGTAAGTGGTGTTGAGGATATAAGACCGCTTAAAACAGTATTAAATTCTGTAGTAGAAAATAATTATTCTCTAAAAATTTTATCGAATAACGAGGTTAAAATACTTCCAAATTCACCAGACAAATATTTGCCTATAATAGAAGAATTAAAAAAGAAAAACACGGTGTTTTACACCTTCCAAAGAAAGCAGGACAAAAATTATAAAATTGTTCTTAGAAATATGCATCCTTCTGTAGACATAGAAGAACTTAAAGCAGCCATAGAAGAATACGAATATAAGGTAATAAGAATAAATAATATACGGGAAAGAACAACATTGAAACCTCTCCCACTATTCTTTATTGAAATTGAGGCCAACGAAAATAATAAGTCAATTTATGAAATAACCAAATTGTTGAATACTATTGTTAGTTTTGAAGCCCCCCGTAAAAAAAGGGAAATACCTCAATGTATTAAATGCCAAAGTTAAATGCAAAAATGCAAATGTTTTGGTCACACTAAAAACTACTGTTATAAGAGCCCAGTATGTGTAAAGTGTGCCAATAACCATCTAACTAAGGATTGTCCTATAAAAGTGAAAATTAAAGAGGTTAAATGTGCTAACTGTGAAGGTAACCATCCAGCTAGCTATAAAGGATGTATTGTGCGCAAGCAACTAATAGAAAAATTATATCCCACTCTGAGAGAAAAAAACATTAATCAAAATTTGAGATCTAAAAATCAAGTCAGGCCAAATACATCCTTCGCGCAAGCGTTGGGCAGTTCACCGATTGAACAAGAAACGGAAATTCCCCAGTCACTAACGAAAACACAAACACAAACACAAACAATAACAAATACAGTAAATTCAAAACTCGAAGAAATGATGTTTAAACTCATGAAAAGAATGGATACAATGCTAAACCTGCTTACATGTTTAATAAATAAAATTCAATAGGACGAATATAGCTTACTGGAATGCCAATGGTTTAGCGCTTCGACTACTTGAACTAAAGAAATTTTTAATCATACATAAAATTGATATTATGTTAATATCAGAAACCCACTTTACCTCTAAAAATTATTTAAAAATTCCAAATTACTGTACATATGTAACAAACCATCCGGATAATAAAGCCCATGGTGGAACTGCAATAATCATAAAAAATAATATTAAACACTTTGAAAATGTGAAACACTCTGAAGAATTCTTACAAGCAACAAATGTCACTTTTGAAGATAATAACGGCTCTATTACGATTTCGGCGGTTGACTGTCCACCAAAGCATGTAATTAAAAAAGAAGCATTTAGCAAGTTTTTTAATAGTCTCGGCCATCGCTTTATAGCTGCAGGAGATTATAATGCTAAACACCTGTGGTGGGGCTCAAGATCTGCGACACCAACTCCGAGAGGCAGACAATTATTCTCAGCTATGAATGCAGGTAAATTGACTTCCATCTCAACAGGAGAACATACCTACTGGCCAACAGATAAAAATAAAATTCCTGATCTAATTGATTTCGCAATTGTTAAAAACATTAATCCAAATTACCTTACTGCACATACTTGTCTTGATCTTTCTTCTGACCATTCTCCAATCATTCTAAATTATAACCAACAAATCCAAACAAAACAACCAAATTGTTTTTACAATAAAAAAACGAACTGGAAAATATTCAAAGAATATCTGGAAAACAAACTATCCTGCAATGTTTCATTAAAATCTGCTGAAGAACTCGAATTTGAAATAGAAAAATTCGTTATCGCAATTCACGAGGCCGTCGATGTAGCGACTCCTGCAGTCGCAAACGAACACATTTCTCCTCATATATCTCTCGATATTCGCAGAAAAATCTCCGAGAAACGGAATTTAAGGAAACGCTGGCAAATCACCAGATCCAAACAGCTTAAAACGAAACTCAATATAATAACACGTGAATTAAAAAAAATATTAATTGAAGAAAAAAATAGAGGATTCCAAAACTATCTCGAAAACTTGGATGGCACCGAAGCCACAGACTACTCCCTCTGGAAAGCTATCAGGAAATTCAAAAGACCCCAACAATTTATTCCTCCAATCCGATTACCAAATGGCAACTGGGCTGGGAATGATCTCGACAAGGCTAATTTATTCGCTGAATATCTAAGTCATGTATTTCAACCAAATGAACAAGAAAGCTACGAACCTGAAGAAGATACTGATTTACAAACATTGGACCAAGAAGGACAAGGTAATCATCCAATCGGTAATGTCAAAATTAATCAAGTGATAAATGAAATAGGCAAGCTCAAAGATAAAAAATCTCCCGGATACGATTGTATAAGTGGTAAAATTCTAAAACAATTACCTTCAAAAGCGATCCGTTTATTTACTATAATAATAAATGCAGTTTTTCGACTTTGCTACTTCCCAGTCCAGTGGAAAGTGGCACGCAATTATACCAATTCCCAAACCTGGTAAAAAGCCTGAAGCCGTCACCTCATACAGACCTATCAGTTTATTACCTATAATGGCAAAAATCTGCGAAAAACTTTTATTACATAAAATTAGTCCAATTATTAAAGCAAAAGCAATAATTCCTGATCACCAATTCGGCTTTCAGAACCAACATTCTACTATTGAACAAGTCAAAAGGTTAACAGATGTAATTAAGCAGGCCTTTGAAGACCAAAAATATTGCTCTGCAATTTTTCTCGACGTATCCCACGCATTTGACAAAGTGTGGCATAATGGTTTGTTAATCAAATTAAGGAGTTTGTTCTCAAAAAACATCTATACGCTACTTAAATCATACCTAGCTAATAGAACATTTCAAATAAAACTAAATGATAAAACCACCGACTTGTTTAATATAAATGCTGGAGTACCCCAAGGCAGTGTATTGGATCCTATATTGTATCTGATTTACACTGCAGATTTACCAACTACGGAAAATACCACCGTAGCTACATTCGCAGATGATACAACGTTCCTAGCAACTCATGAAAATTCAAAGGTTGCTTCAGACATGACACAAAAACATCTATACAAAGTCCAAACTTGGCTCAAAAAGTGGAAAATTAAAGTGAACGAAAGCAAATCAACCCATGTTACGTTCACCCTATGTAAAGATACATGTCCCACAGTTTTAATAAATCAAAGTGCAGTTCCCCAAAGCAATTCCGTTAAATATCTCGGGATGCACCTCGATCGACGACTTACTTGGCAACCGCACATCTGGACCAAGCGAAAGCAACTAAATCTAAAACAAAGACAAATGTATTGAATGCTTGGGAAGAACTCACAAATGTCCATTGAAAATAAGTTGTTGATCTACAAAATGGTATTAAAACCTGTGTGGACCTATGGTATTCAGCTCTGGGGGTCGGCAGCTAAATCTAACATCGAAATATTAGAGAGATTTCAATCCAAAATCCTGCGCAATATTGTAAATGCTCCTTGGTTTGTTCCAAACTACATAATACTAAAGGATTTGAAGATTCCTTCCGTGCGTGAAGAAATAAGAAGAAGCTACAACGGCTATATTAATAGACTCGAGCAACACCCAAACAAATTGGCGACAGATATATTTGCAACTAAACCATTGAGAGGAAGACTGAAGAGATATCAACCAATATTAATTACTTGAAATCATATTTTGTAATATCTTAGCGTTACTCTACTATCTTTTAGTTGTGTAAAATTGGTTACTAATAAATGTGTTAGAACCAACAAGTTATTAAATTCAAATTATGTTAGAAAATTTACTCATTGTCAAATTGACAGATTGTAAATCAAGGTGGGAAAAAAAAAACCTCAACTTTTCGCCAAAGGGACCCACGTACCTATGTGTTTATTGCCAGGTCATTATCGTTATTTATTACCGTCTTTATTATTTGTTTATACGCAAACTATCAATTAATCATCATTATCAACACTCATCTGACTTTAATTACCAAATTATCGATATTTATTATCGTCTTTATTATTTGTTTAAATAACAAATAACCACGAAGGACTCGTGTATCAGGTCGCTGAACCATGACCTACCTCACCGTCGTCGTTCCAAAGGGTGCCCGTACGTTTTTGTTTACGTCAGACTACTGACCTACCTCACATGGCGGCCATGGCGTTATTTACGATCATAAATTAATATTTATTTGACATTAATTACCCTATGAACATTATTTATTGACATTTTTATTGCTTGTTTTGACATTAATTGGCCATTAATAACCATTATCACCTATTTATGAGGTCATTAACCCCTGACCCATCTCAAGGCGAACGTGCCGCCTGGCGCAAGACCTACCTTAAGGTGGAAGAGTGGCGGGTGTATACGTGTGGCTATCGGGGGCCGTATACTACTATTATTTTAACGACAATCAAAAACTATTACTTTATTTTACAAATTCATCTTCAAATGCAATGGTTGCAAAGTTATTTTTGGAATGCGCTAAAGGGCAAGCTTTTTTTAATGATTATTTTACTAGCATTCAATGTAATGAACAAGAAGTTAATCCGACAGAATAGCGTTCAATTTGTCTGGAAATTTTATTGTTTCGTAAATTCAGCAAAAAGGAAATAATGTTAATAAACCTAGTATATATTTTTAGTGTTACATTTAGGGCCCGATCAGAGCCCTGGTTATAATCAGGATTCAATCCAGAGCCCTGAATCTTGCGCTAAATTACTACTCGGGAACAAAAAAAAAAGAAATAGGATTCCGACAACGGTGAGCAATTTGGTATGTGTCCTCTTGTATAGTCCATAATTAAATTAATAGTTGGACATTTATAACAAAAACACCTGCAGGAGTAGACTAAATACACGCAATATATTTTAAACATTATGACTGTGACGACGTGTTTGTTTATAAGCAAAGGTCACCTATTAATAGCGCATTCGTATCTTTTTTTGTATTTACATTACGTTAATTAAACTTTCCAGAAAACTTCTTTATACCCTAATGAAAATGGGTGTCACTGGACGTTTTTCGTATCTCAAAATTTTCTCGATAAACGAAACGTTCAAAGATTTTATGTACATGATTTGTTACTGTGTCTGGAAAAACATTAACAACTATTTTGATCATAAAGATTTATAATTTTTTCCTTCTTAGTATATTTCAGAATACCATACTCTACAATTCCCATTTGGTTTTATTCAAAAATATGAAAAATTGTCCGAATTATCGCGAGTTGAACTGGAAAAATCATACATATCGTTACTTAACAAAATTTTAGTTTTTATTAATTATTTTGGAAACTAAAAAAGACACGAAGTTTTTCATACGGGAAAAAATATGCACATTTTCATTCTCTACAAGAATGTCCGAATAATTTTCATTTTTTAAAAGTTAAAAAAATCGACCCTTTGGACAACACTTTTCCGCCGAAGTCGCGCGTATCCCGTGATTGCATCCAGTCCATCAATTATAACCATGGATTCGGGTACTAAAACCTCGTAAACCCCCGAATAACAAATTCCGGTTTGATTTGATGAATCTTTACTGTCAATTGTAAAATTATTATAACCATTTGTTTATGGCTTATATCTCTTAAAGAAGTGCCCATTGGCAATAAAGAAAAAATAGTATCTAATAGACTTTGATATAGAACAACATATTTTATCTTCAGTAATATCGCCGGTGACGGCAACCTCTCCTTGTAAGATAAATGCAAAAAAAAATTATTTTGATAGGTTTTCCTTGGTTTATACTATGAAAATGAAGTTTGCGGGTGTTTGTACCACTGTTTTTGGAACTAATACATCAAATTGATCAAGTATAGGCATTTTTCGAACAGATTAAACTTTCAAGTGAAAGTTCAGTTCGTTAAGAAATACACTAATTAAATTGTAAACGCATTCTTAGCATAATAACATTTATTGTAATTAAAATCCTTAAGCAGCATACGTATTTTGTAAATATATCTGACACAATGTTCCGATTATAGCATAGATTGACTAGTTTAAAGCAAAATTGCGAGTGTGCTCCACAAAAATGTGTAATTTTAAATGGAGTTACGTTTCTCATTAACATCTTTAAATTATTGCTGTCGGGCTATGATTCGAAGCACATTAGCGAGATTGGTCTTGAAATTTTTGTTATATTACCACCTATTTATAGATACATTAATTGTTTGCTTCCATACCGTGCCGCACGAAGAAAGTTCATAAGAAAATGATAAATTATATTTTGTTTGAAAGTTACTTCACTCAATTAACCCTTCATATCTTTGTTTGTATTCATGGCACAGTAATGGGACTAGGTATTACTTTTTTAAAAATACGTTTGTTAGCAATCGTACGTAAAATCTAAGTGTTATTCTACACGGCGCGGAAATAAAGTCGTTAAGAATACACAATTTTCTAAAAGGATCCTGTAAGATTTTGGCATTTTCGCACTTTCAAACCTTCAGAACTACTCTACAAATCAATATTCGGTTCTAATATTGCACAAAACTATTACTTTGGGTAGTGTCTAGCAAAATATAATGATAACTTTAGTTTTAATATAAAATAATACTAGATTTTACGTGTTTTTCTCGAGGATAACCAAACTTAAAAGTTCTGTGGATTTGCGCATATCTATTCCTCTCAACGTTACAATTTCAAATTCCTAATATACAGTGTGGCCGATTTATCTGAAGACATCGAAATATCTCGAGAACTATGCACAGAATCAAAAAAGTTGTCGAATGAAAGTTGTTCGACACGAAGGGGGGCATCCAGTGATAATTAAATTTACCCCCTCCCCCATCCCCTGGAGGTGGAGTGGGGGCAAAAACAATAAAACTTAAATAGGAACCCCCATTTTTTATTGCAGATTTGGATTCTCCGGAAAAAAGTACACGAATTTGACCCAGGAACTATTGCATTTTGGTTCACAGGTGGCGCTATAATCGATAAAAATCCAAATTTATCCGAAGACATTGAAATACCTCGAGAACTATGCACGGAATCAAAAAAGTTGTCGGATGAAAGTTGTTCGACACGAAGGGGGGCATCCAGTAATAATGAAATTTACCCCCTCCCCCATCCCCTGGGGTGGAGTGGGGGCAAAAACAATAAAACTTAAATAGGAACCCCCAGTTTTTATTGCAGATTTGGATTCTCCAATATTGACAATTTTCGCCCGCGTAGCGGATATGGAATACGGTCATTCTAACAAAGCCGGGAAAAAATACATTTAGCGTTACCCAGGAACAACGACGTGGACGTAGTATTTTTCTGTTCCCTTTGGGGTGCTTGTTTTACGTGAGTCCCCTTGCCTCTCACTGTCTCACTGTTTACTTACTTGAGTAAGTGTTCGAAATGTTGACCTTCCACTTCAATGCATTTATTTATTCTTTCTTCAAATGACTTTATACATGATAGAATCATATCTGCAGAAATTTCTGCGCAAGCAGTTCTTATGCGTTCCACCATGTTTTCACGAGTCGTTGGTACTTGTTCATAAACCTTACCTTTTAGGTAACCCCATAGGAAGAAATCCAGAGATGTTAGATCAGGTGACCTCGCAGGCCAATTAATGGGGCCACCTCTACCAATCCACCTACCATTGTAATCACGGTCTAGTATTTCCCTTGCTACTCTTGAAAAATGTGCTGGGCAACCATCATGCTGAAACCACATTGTCCGTTGGACGTCCATAGCAACATCCTCAAGTAGTAATGGTACGTCTTGTTCTAGGAAATCTCGATATTTTGTTCCATTCAAATTACCTTCAATGAAATAAGGACCAATGAGTTTATTTCTTATGATTCCACACCAAACGTTCACCGACCAAGGACGTTGATGATTAACTTGTCGTAACCAATGGGGATTTTCTACGCTCCAATAATGCATAATATGCCTATTGACGCCACCATGGTTCGTGAATGTAGATTCATCTGAAAATAATACATTAGCAAAGAAATTGTGGTTCGTTTGCATTTTTTGAAATGCCCATTCACAAAACACCACGCGGTTATGAAAATCATCGCCATCTAGTTCCTGGTGCAGTGAAATGTGATATGGGTGAAACTTATGACGATGCAATATTCTTTGAATACTGTCTCTGGAAATGCCGGAATCGCGATGTAATTGTCGTGTGCTTACATGTGGATTTTTGTGAATAGCTGCTAGTACAGCTACTTCGTTAGCTTCTCCTGTAACTGTTAATCTTCGCTTCCTTTTTTTCATTTGTACGCTGCCATCAGAGTGAAAGGCATTCACAACTTTGTAAAAAAAAGAACGCGAGCGAGCATTATCTGGAAAACGCTCAGCATACAACGCAACAGCATCGTCAATGTTCCTCTTACATTCACCATAAATAAGAATCATTTCGATTTTTTCGGGAACTGTAGCAGGATTCATTTTTAACTTGCAATTCGATTTAAGCAATGAAGGGTAGACAAAAAATAGTCACGTAAACGGAAAGTTGTTATTCTAAAAGCAAAGTGACCTCCAACCGAATTACTACCAATACAATGGACTTCAAAAACAGTCTTACACTGAGAGACCGTGAATACTAAATTTTAATATGGGGATTAGAAAGTCGCGATATCCATTTACTTCCCTTCAGGAAAGTAGAGAAAAATGTAGGTGAACTGGTTACGTGTGACTCAACTTATGTATAAAATGATATGCTACTTTATTTTCGAGTTATGTCGCCCTCTAGCGTTATGTAACAGAACCGGCGCCGGTGATGGCCGAAATGCAAGCGATGTACATGTATGAAACCACGTGAGTTCTCTCGGGGTCCGGTAGATGGCGACGAAATCCCCAAATGAAGTAAGAGTTTCGTTTTGTTTAATAGAAGCTGGTTTGACCGTCAATGCTCAGCTTATTTATTCTCATTTCGGAAAAAACATACAGAGAGAGAATGAATGAGCTGAGTGAAGGGACATGACGCGTTTTTTAATGGATTGCGTGATGTCCTCTTTTTGTTTATTAAATAATAAATTTAAAACCTAAAATGTAATTTTATTGAAGGTAGCAAACTTATTTATAAAATTGCTTCCATATTGTATGCACAATTTTTATGTAATCAGTTTTGATTTTTAATATGAAGAATATCAATTATTCATAATCTTAATTTTTCGAATGGACATTATTAAAATTTCATATTCAGAATAACAATTTTCGCAATTGATATTACTAAATTCTAATATTAAAAAATCTAATATTAGAATTTTTAATATTAAATTTTCATAAAGGGATCAAATTGTCCCTATTTGCCCCCTGGATGCCCCCCTTCGTGTCGAAAAACTTTCATCCGACAACTTTTTTGATTCTGTGCATAGTTCTCGAGGTATTTCAATGTCTTCAGATAAATTTGGATTTTTATCGATTACAGCGCCACCTGTGAACCAAAATGCAATAGCTCCTAGGTCAAATTGGTGTACTTTTTTCCGGAGAATCCAAATCTGCAATAAAAACTGGGGGTTCCTATTTAAGTTTTATTGTTTTTGCCCCCACTCCACCCCCAGGGAATGGGGGAGGGGGTAAATTTAATTATCACTGGATGCCCCCCTTCGTGTCGAACAACTTTCATCCGACAACTTTTTTGATTCTGTGCATAGTTCTCGAGATATTTCGATGTCTTCAGATAAATCGGCCACCCTGTATACAAATCTGTGCAGCTCTATTGTTAGAAAGATATCCATCTATAAACTGCATCAGGTGGGGGGACGACTGGCAGGAGAGCTTCATTTATATATGGATCACTTAAATCTTTAATATTTCCTACAAATGATGTAATTTTATACGGGCTGACACGGTTGATTGAACGTGGAAATACGGTTGGCTTGTGTTAGTATTTAAACAGTCAGCACTATATATATATACATATATATATATATATATGTTTATTTTGATGTCTATCACCAAGAATTCATGATATAAAAACGGTTATATTCAAGAGAGAATACCTGAATTTGAAAATCCAGTTAAAAAAAATGCTTTCATAACTGTGCACCAAGATGTCATATTTGTAAAACTCCAGCATTAATAAAATGCGTACAGTGTAGAAAATATTTGGTTTCACATATTTTTTTACAGAACTATCACTACTGCAAGCATTAAGTTAAATAAAAGACGTAATTTGTATATATATATATATATATATATTCAACCATTATTTTTTTCTCGAAATCATCGACCTAAAGACTTTCCGTGTATACTACATGTTCCATAAATTAGTTTTACTTCGTAAAAGCATGCATATTATTAAGACGTGTAACTTCAACCCGTAAACCTTCTTTACCGAAACAATACGTATGAATTATTCTCAAGTTCTCAAAAATGTGCCAACATTTTGTTTTATTGGATGTCTGATATTGTACTTTGATAAGTAATTAAATTCGCGTGCTCATGTCAAAATTAATATAAGCTCTTTTTTAATCAAATATACACCAGTCGTTATTTAGGACATTGCTACTTGTTCCAAACAATTATCATATGCATATAGATATATAGTACAGCGCTGTAATAAGTATTCACATACAATTGAACATATGTTAAAATAACTGTATAAGGAAGATTTTAGCAGGACCTTAAACAATTTTTTATTTTGTAATAATAAGAAAGATTTATTTTCAGGACCAAGTTGGAATGACGTTTTTGAAAAAAACTATTGTTTCCCAACATTTATGCTTCTCTGGAAAAACTTCCAAATGTAACAAATATTTTGTTTTCAAGCACTGACTGAATGAGTCAATGTCTATTCAAAATCAAATGTCTGGAATAAAGTTATTTAAGCTTAAACATTATTCAGTGAAATTAAATACGGTATTAACCTATTTTTATTAAGAATTGTACTTCAAAAGAATATTACACTTTCGATCGCTAAAAGTATGTATACTGAATTTAATAGATCTTTTACAATTTTCGGAAGAATATAACGTATTCATGGGGGTCATGTAAAATATATAATTCTTAATATCTTACGATTTATTTAATATGTATTTTAAAACCTAATATTGTTCATGTTAATCCTAGCGATTGCATGCCTTGCGGTATACTCCTATGTAAGTATCTCTACATCGAGTGGCAGTGTAATCGAGACGGAAGTACTCTGAATGACTGGCCATTCTTAGTTGACCTAGTTGTAAATAGGTAAGTGAACTGGTTTCATGAAACTCTCGTCTTTAATGTGATATTTCGGGATGAATTATAGACTATATTAACATTCTCACATTCTATAGTAAAGCAGTACGCATTATTTTTATGTAGTTTTCGGTTTATTATTTATTTTTTTAGAGACAAAATATTACACGTTAGTGTTAGTACAGCTAATCTAAGTTTATTGCAAAATGAAGTTACCTCGCAATAAGCACTGTAGTCGAATTGCTTCAATGATTAAGATATTTTAATTATTTTAAATCGCTAACTGGGCGATATTAATTTGCAGTAACAATGTAAAATGTAGAATTTTTCTTGGGTGAAGTAATGGTATGAAAAATATAATTTCATAACTAAAAATAATGAAAAAAAAAGTGATTAAGTGCATAGTATGCCAAAATAACCGGTTTCCTACCTATAAATGACTCAAAATCTCAAAAGCATTGGATTTCAGAAAAGTATTCCTATGTGTAGGTAAAAACTATATACGATAAAGAATTATTTAACAGATACTGTTATGGGGTTTTCGACAAATTGAATTTTTCCACGAGGATAGAAAAATCGGCCTAGTGGTCTGTCCGAAAAACGACGCGGCGCCACAGGGAGTGCGAGACTATGTTGAAATGTTGGAATAGACTAATTCCTTAGTTGTTCAACCGCCCCAAGAAATTTGACTTACTCAAACTGATCATACACTAATGACATTCATTAGAGCAGCGCCTTTTTTTCAACACTCTACTTGGTCCATTTTATCATGATTTCCTGAAAAATGTAAAAAGTATTACTGCTCATTCCCTGATTACTGCATGTTTTCTTAAACCGATGTTAGATAATTCGTTGGAAAATATAATTTCTTTATAATATATAATATTATATTCCGGCAGGAAATCTTTAAATATAAAACTTTAATTAGATTCCGTTTTCAGTTTGTAAATCAGATTTACGTACAAGTTATTCGACTATATCTGCATTACTACGAGCAACATAACTTCAAAGCCACCATCCCTGCCAAAAAATAACTGTAGAAAAAAAATAATGGATGGTTCTGAATGTGTTTTTTAATTCGTGTTTCACATTTAGATATATGTTTAGAATTATTTAATATTTATAATGAGAACCAAATTTGCTCCATAAAAATTAAATACGTAAAAACACATGTATCCCTGCCAAAAATGTAAGTGTACACGTACACTTAAAGTCCAAATTCACGCTTGTAGTACGCTTCAGGTACTCTTAAATGTCAAAAAGAAGCGTGAATTTAGACATTTAAGCGTACGCGTACGCTTCCATTTTTTGCAGGGATACTATGAACATGGAATAAGTATAATCAAAATAAAGTATGGTCAAAACATTTTTTTGGTAATTTGAACCGCAGTGGTAATCAGTACAAGAATTTATTGTTAAAAAGAGCTGCATATTTTATCAGAAAAGTTTCTTTACGCTACTGTAATTGACATTTAGATTAATAGTATATTACGATACAAGTGCGCAAAGTGTGGGAACACCTACGCAGCGCACGAGTATCGTATACTAGTTTTCCTATTAAGTGCGCAAAGTTCGACACCTACATACAACATTTAAAGTGGCGGTGCAAGGGCGGTGGATAAGGGGAGGGGGGGGGCGGAGCCCCCCCGACCGAAAGCAGTATTTGTAAATGCTTTTGAAATAAATAGACTAAATTTATAAATATCTATGTAACACATTATTTATTATCGTTATTACTTGTGACCCCCACCCCCCTCTCGCTTCATCTACGCCTCCACCCGTCGTCGTCGCTCGTGGCCGCCTGCAAAAAAACCGAACTTTCCGGGGGGCCACAAAAATCCGCACGGCGCGCCGGATGGTAAGAGAGGGCGCCAGCCGAGCCGAAGCTCGACAAATTTATGGGCGCGCCGCACGCGCTGGTGTGCCCGCTAGCTCAGCCCCGAGTTCCCGGCTCGGCAAGGGAGAGGGCGGTATTCTCTGGCGCAGACTATAGACTACGCGACCACGGCCGACGAGGACGGTTCACCACGTTCATCGCTCCCTCTCTAGCGCCCCAGATCACGGGCGTCATCTTCTATTCGCGATTCCCAACTACGCGACGACATCCGATTCCCCGATACGCGACGACACGCGATTCCCCGACGGAGAGCTCGACAGGGACTTCCTAATACGATGCCCTGCGACGAACTCGACAGGGACTTTGCGCACGCGGTGCCTGGCGACGAACTCTACCAGGACTTTCTAAATACGGTGCCCTGCGACGAACTCGACAGGGACTTGTCGCACGCGATGCCTGGCGACGATCTCTACCAGGACTTTCTAAATACGGGGTGCCCGGCGACGAACTCGACAAGGACTTTTGAAGCGCGCTGCCTTGCGACGGACTCGGTCGGGACTTTCGCACGCGGTCGCGGCACCCTGTGACGAACCCGTCGAGGAACCGTGCTCGCCCGATACGCACGCGCCCTCCCCAAAACGACACTACAATACCTACCCGAACTTATACGAATCTCATACCGAAACTACACTGAACGACGTTATACGAACCACACGAACTTTACCGTAACCGACCAAATTGACTGTTTCTACCCCTTTTGTGAAATCTGCTAAACCCGGACAAATAACCGAAATTACGTCACCCGAAACCCACTCAAACTGACCGCGCGAATTACCAGACCGATTACTTCCCGAATTCCCTAATCTAACTATCTACACTTTCGTTACTAAATTAAAACGGATTACCCGGACGCTATCGTTTACCGCGGACACTGCTATTCAAGTTAACGCACTCACCCTTATACGCAACAATTTTAGTGTCTCCGTAGAGACAGTTATCCTCACGTACAAAAACAACAAAAACACGGCACTACCTTCCGACAGTGCGAGATAGCCTTGGCCCCACCAGATTGCTCGTGAATCAGCAATCTAGGTAACTTAACCGCGCGGAGGGCCCGGTCCAGTTAGCATCGCACGCATGGTCCTTTCCTCACCGACAGATCGGCGGGAGTATTACCCGAGAAAAACCTTCTTATTGCACAAAAAGTCCGCTCGTTAATTCATAAGATAGCGCCACCTCACAAGAGGGGCAAGATAACAGATAACCACCGTGTTCACTCTAACAGAGTGAAAAGATAACCAGGAAGTTCAAGGTACGATCGCTCACAAGAGCGATCCAGCGAACCAAGCTAAAATTAACGAGCCTGCGTTTTTGATCATAAGAAGACACTCTATAAATTTAGAACGTCGACCATGCTAGATAACGGCTCGCCAAGCCAACTGGAGATCGCGTCGCGGACCGCGGATCGGAACCGGCGGCCATCTTGTCGGCGTCGCGGTGTGACGTCACAAAGCATCACGTTCGACGGAGTTTGCTTTTCACGCGTCGTATTCCCGTTTTCGTTACCGTCTTTCTTTCCGATCACCGGACACGCACTTTCGAGACGATAAAGGTAACCACACTAGATTCGATCTTACGTTCGCCCGAACCGCTAGTTATTTCTCCCGGATACCGAACGATCACCCAAGATAACCAAATGACGGCTTTTTCCTGAAGTCCTCGAAAGGACGAAGTTATCCTCTTACCGAAGCATCTCACAGAATTTTAAGAGAACGGTCTTCGATCAGGTTTCCGATAGTTAACCATACCGGAGCGCGTAGCCTTTGGGCTTCGTCTTTCCGAAAGTAACGAGAACGAACAAAAAGCGTAAGATAACCACATTTTTCCCGAGTATGCCGAATAAAACAACGGGAGATAACCACAGTCACGTTAAAGAATCTAATCGAGATATTCTCCGCGAAAAGAAAGATTCCCTGAAGATAACCCTAGAGAAATTCGCGGCCAAAGCAGAAGTTAACCGAAGCGCGATACGAACCGAAAACCCGACTCAGATAACCGAAGGCGATTCGCGTTTTTCACTTTCACTTTCACTCTCACTCGCGAAACGGCAACGGACAATCGGAAAAGCGCATTTTATTTAAACAGCCGTGAGCACAAAGAATCAAACTATTGGCGTACGGAAAGACTTCGTAGCCGAAACTAGTTGCGCTCAGGGCTGTTGGTACCTTTGATGACCAGGCGTACCTCTCGGCTCCAGGGCTGCTACCAGTGGACTGTTCAAACTTCCACGGACTGCTGCAGACTCCTGCCGACTGCTACGGACTCCTGCAGACTGCTACGGACTGCCACGGACTGCCACGGACTGGCGATCCGACGCGTCGGTTCGAATCGCGAAGCTCGCGCCGCGCCGGCCGCCGTTTACCACCTCTCTCCCGCGATCGTGAGAGTAGGGAGAGCCCCGCGGCCCGTACAGGCACGCGCGACTGGCCGTCCCCTCCCGGTACTCTCCTCTCATCCTTCTCGAATGTTCGCGAAGTTTCGGCATCTCGCCCTCGCGTACCCTCTCCTTCGCGAACATTCCAGAATCTCCACGCGTCGTTCCCCCCTGCACGCCGCAATAAGCAGCGTGATTGACGATATACCCTGGATGTTTAGGTCTCGTACCTCTCGAAATCGACAACAAGGCCGTCCTTGAGCCGACTTCCAAAACAAAGCAAATAGAAAAGTCATGTTTACGCCTGAAATATTGATCGCATGCAATTATCAAAACAAAATTAAATACTGAATAATACCCCGAATTATAGCTACCTTTATTATTACCAAATATTAAGTCTTAAACTACGAATTCTATGTCTCAATTGTTGTCATATTAAAAATTAGCGCTTCTTCGGAGCAGTCCCCCCTATAATGACAACATTTCCCCGTGGATAAAAGCCTCCCGGTGGATTCATAACAAATATGGATCCTAATGTGTTGCCATATTAAAAATTAGCGCTTCTTCGGAGCAGTCCCCCCTATAATGGCAACATTTCCCCGTGGATAAAAGCCTCCCGGCAGATTCATAACAAATATGAATCCTAATGTGTTGCCATATAAAAAATTAGCGCTTCTTCGGAGCAGTCCCCCCTATAATGGCAACATTTCCCCTTGGATAAAAGCCTCCCGGCAGATTCATAACAAATATGAATCAAAAAGAGCCGAATGACGTCATCACCAAAATAAATACTAGCGCTTCTTCGGAGCAGTCCCCCCTATAAGGTGATGAGATCATTTCGGAAATTGCACCCATACGAAATATTAGCGGTTCTTGAAGACCAGCCCCCCCCCCTTAAGTTATCCCCGTTGTGAGTCTCGTGGCAGATAGCCCTGTAACGTGTTTTGCCACGTTACATACTATTCATTGTTATTAATATTTTATATAAATTTTAATGAATTTCAATATTCATTCGCATTCGCGTTTTCGGGTACATTTTCAATTAAATTACTATTTTAGATAGAATTAACCTATACCTATCGTTTTCCGTACTGAAGAACAGCGATTGAAAGTAAAACAAATGAAAGTTTTGACAGGTCTCTTCTACATGTCTGTATACCTATAGCGCTACTTTACCGCACGCAAAACTTCATTACCGCACGCAAATTTTCTTTACCGCACGCTAAATTATAAGATCAGTAAAGTGTGGGAAAGTGGCACTTTGCACACGCAAATACGTGCGCAAAATCGAACTTTGCGCACTATAATAGGAAAAATATTAATAAATTCTAGTTAAACTTACTATTTTTCTATTAGACATAATCAGAACGTTTAGTCCAAATAAATCCAATAATTATAGATTACGAGTAGGTGTTCTATGGGCAAACGGCCTGGTAAATGTGTTAGTGCATGTCCGTGTGTCCCATCGGCCTTACGCGTGCTACACACGCGCACATACACACATGCAGATTGGAAAGTGGTGGAAAGCGAGAGAGCTCGCTGTCGTGAGATAATGGTGGGGTGAACGCACGGAGGTGAAAGGAATCAATTCACGTAGATGAAGTGGAGGTGCATGTAAAGAAAATCGCGAGGAGAAAGGGGTAAAGACTCGCTGGGGGGTGGAAGATTTTAGTGTAATGGGATAAGATGCTCGCGGGTTGGGTGGGGGTAGGTGGAAAGAGGTGGACGATAAACGAATTTTTGGAAGGGGAGGAACTTGCTGTGGTTAGATGTTGGCGGGAGGAGCTTGAGGAAGTTGAAGAGGTTAAGTATTGAGAGTGAGGGGTTATAAACAATTATTCTTTGTCTTTCTTACGTCTTATATTAAGTGTAAATAATATTATACTCTTTGACATAATCAACCATTTATTTATTTAAACATTTATAAACTTATTCATATAATCCTACTTCATTTATCTCTGTAAACAATTAGTTACAAAGTATCACTCTTTTTTCTTTACATTATTTTTCCCATGTATTATCAATGTATTCATTGATATTATTATACTTCTTTTATCTGTTCAACCATTTCTACTTTTTAAATCAATATTGTACCAGCGATTTAGTATTTATCTCGTATTATTGTTATCTGTTTAAAAAATCATTTCTATTTCCCTTTAAATCTTACAATACTATTCATGTAATATTTATACCCCAACGATGTAATTGAACTATTATATATAAGCAATTAGGTATTATTTTACACTTTACGCTGCCTATGCATTCTAATAATTATTAATTTTTTTTTCACACTTTGTATACATAATTGTACACGTATTTCTAGTTGTAGCTGTTATATTCCTTTTACTTTCCATTATAACATTATTCAAAATGTTTAACTGTTTGACGTCTTTTCACGTTCAAACACGTTTTCCCTTTATAGCTGTACTCTTTCCACCTCTGAAACCCATAGCTACTATTTATTTCTATGTCTATTGGTTACGTTCTTAATCTGTAAGTTCCGTAACCACTGGTCGCCTCGACTTTGCCCAAATGTTAAATGCCAGCATGCAAATTTCAACGCGTTTCTTTTTTTTCAGTCACCGGCCCTTTTCTGAGTTTCTACGTGTACGATATATCACTGGTTTCACAAGCATATGAATATGAGTGTCAACTCATTTCCATGAAAATCATCTAACAAAATTTCCCACTCCACCGAAATTGGATAACCCGCCTTTTTAATATAGGCAAATAGTCCCAGGAGTAGAGATATACAAATTTGTCAAATGCATATATTTTAACTGTTTTCCTCGAGTAACCGGTGACCCCTCATCTCCTCTTGTGATTGTGCAGAAGTTTAAAAAAAGAGAGAAAATGGAAGCGACAAAGAAAATTATCTTGACCCCTAGAGAAGGCGGTGAAAAACAAGTATCGCACTCTCGAAGGTGACGCGTCTCCGAATGAATTTTACGAGTTTCTCGTCCAGTGCCATGACGCGGGTTTGCGAGGGCAACTATTTACAAAGATAGACGTTGGAAGTAAACGGCATGTGGAATCTGCTATCAGTCGCGTAATCACTTTACAGGAGAAGGCAAAAAAAGATTCTTCGCCAGGGAAGGACGAGGATCAAGAGGTGACATTAGTCACGTTGAAGTCGATTCGGTTTTCAAAAACCGCATAAAGACTGAACTGGTGGTAAATCTAAAATATTTGGATCCGCTAAAGTTTTTCGATGCCGCAAAAGAGAAAACCCTCAAAACTGTCGGCGATCGCGGAGCATAATTGTGTAAAAGCGTGTACAGTGTCTTGTGGTGAGTTTGCACTCGATAAAGAGGAATACAAATACTTTCAAAATAAATACGAACAATTGTGCGAGACTACCAAGTTAAATGATGAGGAAAGAGTAAAGGCACCAATTCTTTCCTCGCTCGAAGAATTTGAGATGCGCGACTCTGGATGGTCGCTGACGGGAATTTACAACTTGCAAATTCAAATTTGCAAATATAACCCGATGCGTGCCGGTTCATACTAAAATATAAATCCCGCTTTGGGTTAAGACTAAACAGGCCGTAAAAAATGTGAAGTCGTTTGATAACGATTGCTTCGCCTGGGCAATAATTTCCGCATTATTTCCCGTTAGAACAAATTCCGATCAATTATATTCATACCCGGATTACAAACTACACCTCAACTTTGACGGAATAAATTTTCCGGTGGCGCTAAAGGACGCGACGAAATTCGAGAATTTGAATAATATCTCGGTGAATGTGTTTATCATTGCCGACGAGAAGAAAAAAGTGCTACCTGTGCACTTGCCTAAAAGTGAAAGAGGTCGTCGCGTCAACCTGCTTCTCGTGACAGAGAGTCAAAAAGAAACCCTTCGACCCTCTTCGTCTTTTGTGTTGGACGAAGTCGATGAAGATGATAAAGACTGCAACTATCATTACTGGCGTAATTATCATTACTGCTGGATAAAAAATTCACCACGATTAGTAGGAAAATAGTGTAGTAAACACCATGGACAGAAACATATCTGCAATCGCTGTCTTCACTATTTTCACAATGAAGAAAAACTCGCCACACATAAACTCGAGTGTGGAAAAATAAATAATTGTGTGGTAAAACTTCCTGAACAAACAGGTAAACTAAAATTTAAAAATTTCCATTGTGCAATTCAAGTGCCTTTCATCGTTTATGCCGACACCGAATGCCTCCTCGGAAAAGTGGAATCTGAGACAGCTTCAAAATCAGCCTACGAAGAGCATAAGATTTACAGTGCAGGCTACTATTTTCATTGTAACCATGACCCTTCAATGTCCAGATACCACTGTCACCGGGGGTCCGACGCTGCTTCCTGGTTTGCGGCGGATCTACACGGGATTTCATTAGAAGTTAATGAGGTACGATTTCCGTTATTTTCTCATATAAAACTCTAATACATATTTTATTCAATATTTTTATTCCGTTTAGAGAATGCAAAAATGTTTTAATTTCAAATTCATATCAAATGCTAAAACACTATAATAGATAAATCGTAAAATCGCAATACTGTCGAAAAATGTCATTAAATTTAAATGATTTCATTTTCAGATCTTGATTGGACAGCTTTCCATAAGACAACCACATGTCATATCTGTGGCGAGAGATTCACCGCCAACGATGCAAAAGTCCGGGACCATGATCACCTGACCGGTCAATTTCGGGGCGCAGCTCACAACAGCTGCAATTTAAAATATAAATGTAGTTTTAACATACCGATAATATTCCAAAATTTAAGCGGCTACGACGCTCATTTTCTGATACAGGACGTTGCTAACGCGTTCGAAGGATACGTTAAAGTGATTCCATGCAATATGGAGACATATATTTCTATAATCAAATTTGTCAAGGACACTAAAATTAGATTAACATTTTTGGATTCCCTTAGATTTCTGAACTGCTCCCTCGAGAAGTTGGCATCGTATTTATCGAATGATGGCAAACGAATATTAAAAGCACATCTTCAAAATGAAAATGAATTTCGTTTATTAACTCGTAAGAGCGTTTTCCCTTACAACTATATACATGAAATGAGCGTCTTGGACGAGCCATACCTTCCTTCTCGCGGTAATTTTTACAATAAATTGAATGATTGTGAAGTGAGTGTTGATGATTATGTGCATGCAAGGAATGTATGGAAAACGTTTAATTGTGAGACGTTGGGCGAGTACTCGGATCTGTACTTAAAAACCGACATTTTATTGCTCGCAGATATATTTGATAATTTTCGAACAACACTATTAAAATCGCACGGTTTGGATCCAGCACATTTCTTCACTCTACCGGGATATACGTGGAGTTGGGCCTTATTACATACACGGATGGAATTGGAATTGTTAAAAGATATAGATATGGTCATGTTTATCGAGCGGGGGATAAGGGGGGGGGGGGTCTTTCACAGTGCTCAAACAGATACGCGAAGGCAAATAATAAATATATGCCTAATTATGACCCGTCAAAATAGTCAAAGTATTTAATGTACTTTGATGTTAATAATTTGTATGGTTGGGCAATGTGTCAAGCATTACCAACCGGTGGTTTCCTATGGGTTGACAATGTCAATTGTGACGTTGTCACATGGAAATTTAATGACTATTGGAACACTCTCCTGTCACATCGAATCGTCGGATTGTCGTCATCGGTTCTCATCGTAAATTTATCTTGTCGTCGTGTCGCACCGCTGTCCACCCAAAATCCGTCCCGTTAGTTAATCCTTCATGCACTCTCAAACCCTGTCACTCCTTCCCTTTGGTCCCGGTTACAAAAACCTTCCTCCCACACACGATTTCCGAAAACGCACAATGAATTTTCCGATCAACCCGTATCCCATCACTACCCGTAAACTATTACAACTGTCGCTTTGGACCCGAAATTTCCTATACTTACTATTACAATTTCGTACTACGAAAGTATCGCGGCTGCCGAAAATCGACCGACGCATCGATGGCAGTCTACTGTCACGGCTGGCGACGCAATGTTGACATGATCGTCATCACGTGCTTGCGCAGCCGTTCAGCTCCACCCATCGCGCATGTATATCGATACGTCCATCGATTACATCGATATTGTACTGCGCACCTCATCCATCGCCGCGGTGACACTTTTCTGATCACCGCGCACCTATCAAGCCACGCAATGAACCCATTCCTATTCACTGCACATCTCGACTGCTCACGCATCCCGTTGATTGGTAGCTGCGCATTCGATATGGCAGCACCATCGGGATGCGCACCATCAAGGCATGCGCAGAGTGCCAAACTCGGCCCCTGCCCTATTATGCCCCACTCTTCTCCACAGAATACCAATTCGGTCTTCTGGCCTCCCACTATACGGCGTTAAGGTAGGCTCGCCTCCAACGCCCCCCATGCAGTAACCCCTCTATCAATAGTTCCCCCAGTCCCCCTATCCCGACTACAGCGCCACTTTGCGCATCACCTCTCCCTGTTACTCCCTATCATCATCTCAGAACCCTCGTTTCCCCCACCACTGAAATTTCCCTGTGCGCATCACCTACCCCAGCGACCCCTATATTCTCTTCAACGCCCTCTTTATAACCTCTTCCTCTCACGTGATAAATCCCGAGTCCCTAATTCGCCCTAAACCACCTTTTTCACCGAACATAGATGGCGTGGCGGTGCTACAGAAGAAAAAGAACAGAATAATTTCCGCCACATGTCACTTTTGATATTGTATTCGAAGCCAACGGGTGTATTACTGCGATTTTGCATTATATCGAGTCATAGCGTGCGAATGGAAATATTGTTAAAGTTAGATTGTTAAAGTTAGATTGTTAAAGTATATTATTAAATTTTGTTAAGTTTCGGATTAAGTGCTGCGACCGTTCCCCCACTTCGAGCGAGGAGTACTCCAACCCCTTTTACGGCAACGGCCATATCGTAAGTATCGTAAGTTGTAAGTTCAGCGTTTTCCCCTTTTTATTTTTGTGTAAGAATTATATTTGCGTATTTCATTCCCTCCTTATTTGCGTGCCCATCAGGCAATTATTAAGAAGCCGCTATTGCGTCGGCAGAACCCGCGTGTAACTTTATTTTTGCGTTCGCGTATTATTTTTATTATAGTTTTTGCGAGTGTTCTTTTATTTTTCAATTGAGAATTATTAACGTACATTATTTTTGTAATTTTTAGTATATAAAATAAAAATTACTGGCATCCCATCTTTTTGGATTTTCCTTTATTTGGTCGGTAAAATAAAAGGTTACACGATTTCGAAAATGTTGCCGATGACTCAGAAGTCGGCTATATTCCCGAAGTTAGTCTTTCTTATCCGCACGGTATCCATGACGAGCGGAAAGATTTACCACTATGTCCTGAACGAGCTGTTCCACGTTTTTCTAAACAGACTAAATTATTGGCTACGTTAAATGACAAACATAGATATGTAATTCATTATCGGAACTTGAAACAGGCGATCGCCCACGGTATTGTTGTGAATGAGGTACATCGCATTCTGCAATTCCAACAATCCCCTTCGTTGAAACCATACATCGATTTAAATACCAAATTGCGTACAGCCGCGTCGAATGATTTTACGAAAAATCTCTATAAATTGATGAATAATGCAGTATTCGGAAAGACGATGGAAAATGTACGGAATCGCGTTGATGTAAACATTAAATCTAAATGGGAAGGAAGGTACGGTGTGGAAGCTTTAATATCCAAACCAACGTTTCATCGAATAGTGATATTCGGTACAGATTTGATCGCTATAGAGTTAAAAAAGTGGGAGGTTGTAATTGATAAGCCAATATATGTCGGTATGGCTATTTTAGACATATCGAAAACCAAATTATACGAATTATACTATGATTACGTAATATCTACGTTTAAGAAAAACGCGAAACTATTGTATACCGATACCGATAGTCTTATTTATGAGTTTAAATGTAGCGATATTTATAAATGTATGAAAGGTGACATAAATAGATTTGTTACAAGTGATTACGAGAAAAATAATGTGTATGGAATTCCTCTTGTTAATAAAAAAGTGTTGGGGCTAATGAAGGATGAGTGTGCAGGTAAGATAATGACCGAGTTTGTCGGACTCAGTTCAAAAATCTATGCGATATGTGTGTTAGGTGAGAGGGAGAACAAAAGAGCGAAAGGGGTGAAAGAGGTAGTTGTTAGGAAAACCATCACTTTTGACGACTAGTCACACTATCTAGAAAATAAATTACCGGTTAGACGTTTGGAGAGAGAGGATCTTTGAGTTTGGAATGAGTTTGGAAAATTAAGAAAAAGTGTGTAGGAAAGTGAGCAGTGATGGAAAATAATAGTGAACAATAGGATGCGGAGTGATTTATATTGGTTGACAAAGTAAGAAAAGAAGAAAGAAGGAGGAAGCAAAAGGAAAGAGGTTAGGATGCTTGGGAAAGCATGCGAGAACGGAGGTGCGCGCGCACGGGCACGAGTCTGCAACGAACGAAAGGTGCGGAAATAGAGGAAAAGCCGGAAGTCACGAGAGGTAAAATAGAGTACAGGCGGTAGGCGCAAGGGGGCGCGGAGAGAAGTTGGTAGAAGAGGAACGAACAGAGTGGATGGTGGTGGGAGAAAAGATTGGGGGATAAAGAAGGGGTAAACGTGTGCGAGCCGCAAGGAACAAAACGCAAGCACCACACAAGAGAACAAACGCGATAAGGTAAAGTTAAATAGAGTTTCGAGAAAGTGTGAAAGAAATCGAAGTAAAGAATGGAAAGTGAGGAGCAGAAAATGCGGACAGAAGTAAAAATGTGGAAAGACATGGTACAGGTAGTAAATGCGAGGATAGACAAAGTGGAGAAAGATTGGGAAGAAACAAAAGTGAGGTTGGAAAGGATGGAAGATGAGGTTAGGAGGATGATGGAAAGGATGGAAAACGAATGGGAGGCTTTGAAGAAGGAAGGTAGATGTAAAAGGCAGGATGGAAAAGAAAAGGAAGAAGAAGAAGCAGATGGGAAGAAGAAAGCCGAGAGTGGAAAGCAACAGGCGGAGAAAGAACAGAGTGGGGAGAGCCAGGCAGAAGAAAGTGGAGGAAGTGTAGACGGAGATAGTGAACTGGAGTGGGAAAGGCAGAAAGTTAGAAGAGAGGAGGATGAGTGGAGATGGGAAAGGAAAAGGAAAGAAGATGCGAAAAAGAACATAGTAGTGAAAGGAGTGAAATTGTGTGGCTGAGAAGCAGAGTTAGTAGTAGAAACGAAGGTGAGGAGAGCGTGCAAAGGGAAGGTAAAAGTGCGTCGGTGAGGAAGGAATCGGAAAGAGGAACGATAGTGCTGGTAAAATTAGAGAGTGAGAGAGATAAAGAAATGGTGATAGAAAACATGGGAGAGGTTGAGAAAGAAGGATGGACAGTGCAAGACGATGAGACATTTGTACAGCGAAGAACCAAGATTATGATGGCGTTAAAAAGGGAGGAGATTGGCAGAATGGAAATGTGGAAGAAAGTGGGTGCCAGTTGGAGATGCGAAAAGGAAGAATGGATCTTAGATGAATTGGAAGGAAAATGGAAGCGAAAGATCCTGAACAGGGAAAATAAGGAGTAAAGACGGAAAGTGGGGGATGTAAAAGGAGGACCCCGGCGTGTCGGATGTAATCCCGTTTAAATGGAGAGGTCGCAAGGAAAACAACATGGAAAAGTGTATTGTTTCGGTTTTCTGTGCTTGCTGTGTTTACAAATAAAAGGTGAAGTGTTTAGGCTGAACATTTAGAAATGAAAAATCAGTAATGAACAATTAGAAACTAAATGAGTAGTGTATTTTAGTGAATCAAATAATGTTTGATTAAATAAATAAATGTAGCTCTTCTTTGGAATAACGCCGAACGCCAGATGAGGTTAAATGTGTACAGGGAGGGGGGGGGGCGCCCTTTGTCCCTCTCATGCAAGTACCAGTTGGTGAAAGCATTAAATTAAATAATAAATAATAATATTAACATCAAAGTACAATAAATACTTTGACTCTTTTGACAGGTCATTTAATTTTAATAGTGTTGTTCGAAAATTATCAAATACATCTGCGAGCAATAAAATGTCGGTTTTTAAGTACAGATCCGAGTACTCGCCCAACGTCTCACAATTAAACGTTTTCCATACATTCCTTGCATGCACATAATCATCAACACTCACTTCACAATCATTCAATTTATTGTAAAAATTACCGCGAGAAGGAAGGTATGGCTCGTCCAAGACGCTCATTTCATGTATATAGTTGTAAGGGAAAACGCTCTTACGAGTTAATAAACGAAATTCATTTTCATTTTGAAGATGTGCTTTTAATATTCGTTTGCCATCATTCGATAAATACGATGCCAACTTCTCGAGGGAGCAGTTCAGAAATCTAAGGGAATCCAAAAATGTTAATCTAATTTTAGTGTCCTTGACAAATTTGATTATAGAAATATATGTCTCCATATTGCATGGAATCACTTTAACGTATCCTTCGAACGCGTTAGCAACGTCCTGTATCAGAAAATGAGCGTCGTAGCCGCTTAAATTTTGGAATATTATCGGTATGTTAAAACTACATTTATATTTTAAATTGCAGCTGTTGTGAGCTGCGCCCCGAAATTGACCGGTCAGGTGATCATGGTCCCGGACTTTTGCATCGTTGGCGGTGAATCTATCGCCACAGATATGACATGTGGTTGTCTTATGGAAAGCTGTCCAATCAAGATCTGAAAATGAAATCATTTAAATTTAATGACATTTTTCGACAGTATTGCGATTTTACGATTTATCTATTATAGTGTTTTAGCATTTGATATGAATTTGAAATTAAAACATTTTTGCATTCTCTAAACGGAATAAAAATATTGAATAAAATATGTATTAGAGTTTTATATGAGAAAATAACAGAAATCGTACCTCATTAACTTCTAATGAAATCCCGTGTATCTCCGCCGCAAACCAGGAAGCCGCGTCGGACCCTCGGTGACAGTGGTATCTGGACATTGAAGGGTCATGGTTACAATGAAAATAGTAGCCTGCACTGTAAATCTTATACTCTTCGTAGGCTGATTTTGAAGCTGTCTCAGATTCCACTTTTCCGAGGAGGCATTCGGTGTCGGCATAAACGATGAAAGGCACTTGAATTGCACAATGGAAATTTTTAAATTTTAGTTTACCTGTTTGTTCAGGAAGTTTTACCGCACAATTAATTATTTTTCCACACTCGAGTTTATGTATGGCGAGTTTTTCTTCATTGTGAAAATAGGGAAGACAGCGATTGCAGATATGTTTCTGTCCATGATGTTTACTATACTGTTTTCCTACTAATCGTGGTAAATTTTTTATCCAGCAGTAATGATAATTACGCCAGTAATGATAGTTGCAGTCTTTATCATCTTCATCGACATCGTCCAACACAAAAGACGAAGAGGGTCGAAGGGCTTCTTTTTTACTCTCTGTCACGAGAAGCAGGTTGACGTGACGACCTCTTTCACTTTTAGTCAAGTGCACAGGTAGCACTTTTTTCTTCTCGTCGGCAATGATAAACACATTCACCGAGATATTATTCAAATTCTCAAACTTCGTTACGTCCTTTAGCGCCACCGGAAAATTTATTCCGTCATAGTTGAGGTGTAGTTTGTAATCCGGATATGAATATAATTGATTGGAATTTTTTCTAACGGGAAATAATGCGGAAATTATTGCCCAGGCGAAGCAATCGTTATTAAACGACTTCACATTTATTACGACCTGTTTATTCTTAACCCAAAGCTGCAAATCGATATATGAACCGGCACGCATCGGGTTAAATTTGCAGATTTGAATTTGCGATCATCGTCCTTCCCTGGCGAAGAATCTCTTATTTGCCTTCTCCTGTAAGGTGATTACGCGACTGATAGTAGATTCCACATGCCGTTGAACGAAAAAAAAAACGCGTTGCAACTTGCATGCTGGCCTTTAACATTTGGCAAAAGTCGAGGCGACTAGTGGTTACGGAACTTACAGATTAAGAACGTAACCGATAGACATAGAAAGAAATAGTAGCTATGGGCTTCAGAGGTGGAAAGAGTACAGCTGTAAAGCGAAAACAAGTTCGAACGTGAAAAGAAGTAAAACAGTCAAACATTTTGCATAATGTTATAATGGAAAGTAACAGTACAACTAGAAATACATGTACAATTATGTATACAAAGTGTGAAAAAAAAATTAATAATAATTATTAGAATGCATAGGCAGCGTAAAGTGTAAAATAATACCTAATTGCTTATAAATAATAGTTCAATTAAATCGTTGGGGTATAAATATTACATGAATAGTATTGTAAGATGTAAAGGGAAATAGAAATGATTTTTTAAACAGATAACAATAATACGAGATAAATACTAAATAGCTGGTACAATATTGATTTAAAAAGTAGAAATGGTTGAACAGATAAAAGAAGTTCCTCCTACTTCCAAAAATTCTCTTATCGTCCACCTCTTTCCACCTACCCCCACCCAACCCGCGAGCATCTTATCTTTGTAACGTGCCGCACAGAAACGGACAACGAAAAAATTGTACACTCTCGCAAGTTTAACAACCGTATGTCTTAATCTGAAATTCTAAACCGACGCAGACACTTTGGCGTCCAATAAAATTGTATCGTCTGTCTCGGGTCGTTGCATTTCTCCTATAAGCTAAGAATTTAATAATTAATAATAACGAAATATTCAACACTTCCATGCATGGTAAAACGACCCTGGCTTTATTTCTTGAGACAAGCTTCCCCAGTCCCCAACGAGGGCTGAGAGCTCCGATGGGTCTAAAACCAAGAGCTTCTCAATTTCTGTTTAAAATTGTTTAACTGTAAGGCGGGAGTTTCCAATATAAAAACGCGCGAAAAGACATACTATCAGCCAACAAGGATATTATATAATTTGTATATAATTAATAACAAGGATATATATTAATTTGTGTAAGATTTATCCCCTTTTCCAGTTAATTCAGTACTCTCTGTAGAGATAATTAACTGAGACCTTAAGAATAATATTTCTTAAATAATATTGCGACAGGGGTTGTAGATATAAAATTAATTAGAAGTTAACGTATTATATTTTTATCAAATATATTAATTGGTGTAACAAGAATTTTTAAATTTATTTAATTGATCCTTCTCTCGCATTTCGACCGCCCTTCCCTGGTTCTAAAAAACCAAATTGGGCAACTTAAATTAAGGGACTAAGAAAGTTATTGAGCCTTCTTGGGTCCTGTCCCTAGATAATTCTTCCGAGTTATCTAGACGTGACATCCTATTACACTAAATGAAGCGCACAGTAAAGCGTCTGATGAGAGAACAAGAAAAGTTTTTACGAAATCGTACGCTTAATGAAGCGAATCGCACGCTTAGAATAAGTTTAAATAATGCTTAATTGAACCCCTGGCGATGAAAAGGAAATACGCGCGAAACGCCGGAGAATTTGTTGGCCCCTCGTCTCGTAATTTGTTAACTTTCGAATTTTAAACTTTTCATTAGATATCTTAAAAAAAAATTAATTACGCGTATTTTTTGTTAAAATCAAGTATCATGTTAGTGCATATTCCCTAAAAATTTCATTAAAAAATTCCAATTATTGTAAAAGATATGACGAGTTAAAGACAAAATAATTAAGTTATTTTATATTTCAAATAATTTCGTTTTTTGCGATTATATTAAAAACGTAGAGGGATAGAAATTTTTTATTTTAACAAATAATTCGCGTAATTAATTTTCTATTAAGATATCTAATGAAAACTTTAAAATTCGAAAGTAAAAAAATTACGAGCCGAGAGGCCAACAAATTCTCAGGCGTTTCGCGCGTATCTCCTTTTGATCTACAGGGGTTCAATTGAAAAGAGTCCTGAAGCGTGAATATGAACCTTTTAAGTGTTATCTAAGCGTCCAATAAAGAGGTGATAATAGTTATTAATGGCCAATTAATGTCAAAACAAGCAATAAAAATGTCAATAAATAATGTTAATAGGGTTATTAATGTCAAATAAATATTAATTTATGATCGTAAATAACTCCATGGCCGCCATGTGAGGTAGGTCAGTAGTCTGAAATAAACAAAAACGTACGGGCACCCTTTGGAACGACGGTAAGGTAGGTCATGCACGGAAAAAAAAAGAATGCAGCTATAGCTGGATATAAGGTATTCTTGGTCAGCTTGTCACCTGGGTAGCCAAAACAGCCAGACACTTCCGTAGATGCGATAGAAGGGTTTCGTCATTCTTTCTCGCCTGCGGAGTTATATTGGTTAGTCATTTGGCCAATCAAAATAGAGCTACATTTCTGCCGCATCAACTGTTCAAGTTCCGCCCGTTGGTTTTGGAACATATATATAATGTACTATTTCTATTCGATTGCCCGATGCTTATCAGTCAAAATTTATTCCAGTGTAATATTAGGGAGAAAGTTGTTGGAAACAGTCTGTGTGTGCGACAATAATAGACAATTTCGTCATAAATAAATTGAAAGAAAAAAATATTTCCCCGAGTGCAACGTCGCTGAAGAAATTTATTCCACCTCCAAAATTATACGTGCTGGAATCACGTATAAAACAGGTTTAATTGTTGTGACAGAAATGGGAGAAAATGATTTACTATCGTTTGGTAAAATTATTAAAATATTTATAAAAACCAATCACGTGTATTTGCATATGCAATATCTAAAAAGCACCTATTTTTATGAAAATTGCTTTGGATATTGCGTGAAAATCTGCGCGCTCTATATCGTGAAAAATGTGAAAGTGTTGCCAGATGTGCATCCTTGTATTATAAGCAACATTCATATGTAGCAACGAAGTACACATTGTAATTTCTCTCAACTAATATTGTATATATAAAAGAATTTAAAAAAAGTCTGCATTCATTTATTTTTCCCAACTACCTATAGATTATACGGTGATAATTTCATTATTGTAACATAATGTCACGAGTAGCATCCCGTGTTGCTTAAAGTTCTGGCTTTAAATACAAAGTTCACAATTTAATAGAAAATGACATTATTGAAATATTAAAGTTTATTATTTCAAATGAACTATTTTTTTTCAATTACCCATTTCATTCGTTTGAAATTCTCGCTTACTTTCGGTAACTGCTGATTGGATTAAAAAAAAATTCTAATCGCTGCGTAACGTCTCACCTGTTATCCTTACACCATGGATAAATGCAACTAATCCAATTTAATGTAATGAGATTTAACCTTACATCTGAATTTGTGTTCAATTTATCAAAATGCGAATAATTTAAATTTATGTCTTGTATTCTCTTTATATACATGTACAATGTTGATTTAAATTTAACATCGGTTAAGGAGAAGCTAAACAAACCCTGTCGATAACGTCAGTTCCTAACCTAATATATTTATATTAAACAGGAAGTAAGTATATT